>VDFB02000003.1:406866970-407034164 GCA_007258455.2 Sequoia sempervirens
GTCGTACAAGAGTTGCTATGTTATGTTTTTCTGACAAAAACAACACCAATTTGTGTACATCCCTCTTTTGAACCCCTTAATCTCAACCATTTTCAAAATAAATTAGTAGTTTAGAAAGTAGACTCAGAGCACTTCGATCCTTTTTTTTGTTCCATCTCAAAATTTTGAGTGTAACTATCCTCAATTTCAGGTCCAAGATCAGCATTTCCTGATTTTAAAAAAAAAGTGGCCACGTAAGCCCCCTTTCTGGGAACCATCTTGGTGCACTTACCTAGTAGTCAAGTTATTATCTTCACAAGAGTAGTTACCTATAGTAGTTATTATAGTTACTTGCAATGATTAATATTCATCTAAATTTGTTTTTAGATAGAGTTATTTCAATCAAGTTTCTTTAAATTATATTTTATTCTATTACTCTTCTATACAAAATTGATTAGGATGATTTAGAATTCTTAGTTGCACATACAATTCCAACATCAACTAAAGATTATGATTCCCTAGTTGATAAATTAAATGAAGCACCTCTAGGAAAATGAATTTATTAATAAGGGATCGATTGCTTCATTAATTTATATGTATGCATTATCTACATTAAATGATTAAGCATTGGTGGACCTAAACACCCTTCATGAATATCAAGACCTTAGAAGTCATGGTTTACATTTCATAATCAATCCAAGAGAGGTCTAGATATTTGTAAATAGTGTTGAGGGGGATGATGTGGGATAGAGAAACTATTTTTTATATTAGCACAGTAAGAATAGGACTATATATTTTCGTTGATTCATTCTTAAAATTATTTTTTAGTCCTACTCAACTCATTTTTTTGGTATGTTTTCCTATATGGATGCTTATAAGTTCAGGCATGGGTTTGAATAATATACATGGGTACTTGAATGACATGAGTAAGCATCACTACAATAATCATGAGAAATTGATTCAACATAGTTCATAGGGCTAAAATATATGAGGTATGTGGAGGAACACCCAAAGAACAATCATATCCATACCAATAAGCCATGACCAATCATTTACCACAAGGCATGGTAGAAAATTGAGGTATTATAAATTAAAATTATTTACTACGAATTAAAATATGCCTCAAAAGTTGGAAAAAATAACAATAATCATGAGAAATTGATTCAACATAGTTCATAGGGCTAAAATATATGAGGCACATGGAGGAACACCCAAAGGACAATCATATCCATACCAATAAGCTATGACTGATCATTTACCACAAGGCATGGTAGAAAATTGAGGTATTATAAATTAAACTTATTTACTATGAACTAAAATATGCCTCAAAAGTTGGAAAAAATACATGTGTACCTTTCATAATGAACAACTATAGACTTGAGATGTATTCTTGAAAAATTAACAATAGAAAAAATATAGTACTAATAAATCATTATTTTTAAACATCAAAGTTGCCACCTCTTTCATAAAAGAGAAAATAATTGAAGAAAACTTAACCACCAAGGAAATAAAATAATTCTAGGTTCATCCCATTACTAGAGTCTCAAATTTTATTTAAACCTATTTATGGCTTCTCTAGAAATCATACCATTCTATTGGAATAAGTTCATGGGCTATCAACTTACCCAAATTATCTATTTATTCAATGATAGTGTTGATGGAGTGCTCAAGACAAGGACCACATATTATGTCCCTAGAAACAATGTCATTTTGTTGGGTACAAAAATTGTTGCTCCACAATCCTATAAGTATTCATATACATGGATAAACAATGAGTGAGATGGAGAGAGAGAGAGAGAGAGAAGTAATACTACTTGTTGATTACTAAAATTTGACCTCTTGATTAAATTGAAATTTGACATGTTGATTACTAAAATTTGACTAAGTCTAATTTTTTTTAAGATCTTCCAAAAACTAGAATTTGCATTATAAATTCTAGAGGTTTGAAACCACTCTCAAACATCCTGAAACTATATACATGAAATATAAATTAAAGTATAAGAAAGTAAATTTCCATATGTAAATGCCAACTTATACTTTAAATGTTTATTTCATGTATATAGTTTCCTTGAAATATAACAAGAAGAAAGAGAAAAAAAGAAAAAAAAAATCAATGTAGAGCAAAATGTGAGTGCATTATAACACGCTTGAATTTTTTTTGATGCATCCACAAAATGTGAGCGCATTATAATGAGCTCACATTTTGGAAATGCTTTTGTGAATTCAAAAAATGTGCATTTTTGAAATTCAAACCATAACACGAGCGTGTTATAACACACTCACATTATAATGCGCTCGCGTTATAATGCACTCACATTATAATGTACTCGTGTTATAATGCACTCGCATTATAATGTTCTCATATTTTAGCTTAGTAAAGATTGAGCCTAGGCTCATTCATTACCAACCCATAATGTGAGCGTGTTTTACTATAACATGCTCACATTTTCACTATTTTGGGTTGAAAAAGTGAAGTGGCCACTTTTTGGCCCCCCATATTTTTGCACTTTCTCCTTTGTCATCCCCTATGTTCCTACCATCTATTGGAAGTTGAAAAAATCCCAAAAATTCTAAGAATGGAGGTTCTCAAGTCAATTTTAGGGACTGTTCTTATGTCAAAGTTTAAAATTTTCCATTTCTAGTATGTCCTTCATTCTAACTCCAACTTACTATTTTTTTGTTCATGAATATATTTCCCAATAGAGTAGGAAAAAATATATTTTGGTGAAGGATCAATATTCATCAATTAAAACAACCTGCATCCTTGTTAAAATTAGGAATAGGTTAGGATTTATACATTTTGTTTATGATTTGTAAATTCCTCTTTTGCATCCCTTCACCTTAGAAAATCAAACCCGAAGGAAAAATTCCATATCACCCACCTACCTTCCATCCACTTGGAATTTTCCTATTTGTGGGTGGGGAAATATTTTTTGAGGATGCGAGCATGCCATGTGGACATCTACGCGGCACACTGTCGTTCCTGACAGATTCCTACCTTTGGTGTCTGCAAGGACTTTACTCTCTCCATTGGGCATGAAGCATAACACCTCTGTGTCAACTAGCCAACCCAAAAATGAATCTTTCCTTCTCATTTTGATCTAAAAATGTATCCATTTCATATTCATTCATTCTTCCAAGATTTTCTACAATCTCTTAAGCATTCTACTTGATTTCTTGAGCAATTTCCACAACTCCATTGAGCATTGTAGTAGCTTGTTACTCCATCAACCTCATTTTTGTATGTTGTGTTACCATAGAAGCTATGAGTTTGGAGTCTTGTGAGACCTCCCTTCGTCAATGCTACAACCATGTCAACTTTGCCAAGCTCATTACCTTGCATTCTCCCTTCATTGGCATTGAGAGTCTTTGGGTGGAGGTGGTATTGCATCAATTCTCTTTCTCATTGTGGGTTGATAGAGTAGCATTGTATCTCTTGTAGTGTTCAACACTTTCCTTTCTATTTCCTTTATCATAGTTTCTACTTCATGGTTTTTTTGGCTGTCCGTGGAGGTGGAAACACCAAAATGAGGGCTTGACTAAGGCAAACCCCTATACAACCCAACATTTTTCCCTCTCTTGGTTGTGTGTAGGTGAATGCGTGCGTGGAGCTAACTAGAAAACTAGAGATTTAGTGAGTTAATATTCATCAACCTCATTTTCATCTACCATATTTCTTATTTACTTAGCTATTTCCCTTATTTCATCATTCTATTTATTTCTTTAAAATTAACCGGCTAGACAATTTGTAGGTTTACCTACTTTTCATATTGTATTTCATGTTTTCTGGCCATATGGACACCAACGTTCTAGAGAGACGCTAGCATGCAATGCTATCATCCTAGACCTACACTACCATCCTTGGATAGAGAGCTATTTGAGGCATAGTTTGGACTTTAGAAATTGGTTTGTCTAGCCTCATTTATACTTTTAGATCTCTAGAGTGATAGAAGCACTTGAGAGTGCTCTTCATTCTTGATTCTTGTCCTAAACACCTATTAGCTTGAGGTAAGGTAGGGAAACCCTCCGCTCTTGGCTCTCTGTGACTTGAAGCCTTGGTGTGGTTGGTCCCCCTACCTTACATTTTTGGTGAACCCGACGTGAACCATTTTGGTTTCATTTAACAGTGTTGCAAGTTCCTTTCCTCATATCCTAGGATTATGGGTGTGAGTGTTACGAGGTGCCTAGCCTTGCAACCTGACCTATGACCCTTAGTAGTGTAGTTGGAAGGTTACATAAGCATTGTAGAATGAAACCTTAATTGGGTCATTGTCTAATTGCGAAACCTTTGGGGGCTCTGTGAAAGTGTTGTTAAGTGTACGCAATGGCCTCCTTTCTGCACCTTCCTATCCCTTCCATGCAGCCTACGAGTAGTTATCCTGGTATAATTTTCACCTCGTAGGACTTGCCAATGGGTTGTAATAAAGAGCCATATCCTCTTTACACCCCCACATGAATCAACAAAAACACTGTAACAAGTGTTCTTGTTGACCTGACATGTCAAGTGAATGTTATAATTGAGGAGATTATGTTGATCAATTTCCTGCATAAAAATGGGTATGATGCACCTGAAAGTACCATTCATACACATAGCATACTTTCTATACCTCCCCTTGGTAGCATCACCGTGTCAGTCCTTGTTGGACCTAAGTAAGTAAACTTTCTCTTTGACATAATCTCAGGGTCCGAACTCTTCAAAGTGAATCTAGGTATCCCCTGGTTAGTCACTATGAATGCAGTTCCCTTGGTTGTGCATAAGTGTTTGAAATTTATCCATGAGGGTTTAGTACATGTAATCCATGAAACCAGTTATAAATTGTTGATTGCATGTGGTAGTTATTCCCTAGATCACTTTTGGCCTACATTAGTTGATCTAATTTTTCCTAGGAAGAACCTCTTGCACCAAACCTATGAGAAGTACAAGAAAGGGCGCTTAATGCCTAGGTGAGATACCCTCCATCTCCCTATGCTATCTTGCACAAATCCTGCTTAAAAGTTGATAGGGATGCCACATTGGTTTGGAGAAGTGAGGAAGAGAAGTTTGCTCGAGGTTCTTCTTCCTCCTCTTCTATGATCCTGCATGCCACTTCCTCCTATCCTGCTGCAATGTCATCAAATTCCACTCCTAAGAGATTGATAGAGAATCCTATGGTGCCCGCTTGGAAAAAGCATAAGCATCTAGCGTTCAAACTTCTCATCTTACCTACGGTGCCTAGGCCCATTGGATATGGTAAGGGGAAGGCTTCCCATGGGGAATTCTCTTTGTCTCAGCCTTCGTTGCCTCCTACCATTCCTACTCCTATAAGAGAGGGGGGCCAACCACATAAAGGCCCCAGGTCAAGGAGAGCCGAGAGTGAAGGGCTGCCCTAACTTACCTCACTCTAAAAGGTGTCTTGACACAAGGATCAAGAATGATGAGCACTATAACATACTTCTACCACCCTACAGATCTTGAACTTAGGTTTGGGCTAGGCAAGCTAGTTTTTGGAGTTGGTATTGTGTCTTAGACAACTCTTTGTCTGAGGACAATATCGTGGAACTCTGGGATGACAACGCAACATGCTGGAATCTATCGGGCATGCTGACATCTGTACAATAAAAAAATAGTGAAAACAATACAAATTTCCTAAAAACTAATTGATAGCCTAGCTAGTTGGTTTTGATGGGAAAACTAGAATGATAAAGTATGAGAAATAGAGATGAAGATGATAAAACAAGTAAATGAAAGCTAGGGTGATGAAGATAATCTCACAAAAGAACCTATTGGCTAGCTAGCTCCACATGTACATTTACCTACATACAAGCAAGAAGGGGGAAAATATTGGGGCTGTATAGGGGTCTGCCTCAATCAAACCCCTATTTTGGTGTTTCCACCTCCACAAACAACCAAAAAGCAATAGAGTAGAAAATGCGATAAAGGAAAGGAAAGAGAGCAATACACACTAAAAAACAATACAATGCTACTTAACCAAATCACAAAGGAGAGGGGTGAAATGTTACCACCTCCACCCAAAATCTCACTAGCCAATGGAGGAAAATATGGACTTGGCAAAGTCACCACAACTGCAACTGTGATGAAGGGAGGTCTCATAAGACTCCAAACCCACGCTTCATGGCTTGCTTCACACTTTTAATGTGGAGTTGATGGAGTGTTGCTGCTGCAATGGAGTGCTAAAATGCTGCTTGATAGTGAAAGAGTGGAGTGAATGAATGTCTAGAGAGAAAATGAAGTGAGAATGGATGAATTTGAAGGAGAATGAGGAATAATTTGTTGTTTTTAGGGTCGATTGGTTGAAGAGGGACATTACAAATTGACCCCAATCTGGTGTATAACTCCTCTACCAACTTTAGATGCAAGAATCTGTCAAGGGTGACAACACGCCACACGGAAGTCTATATACCACGTGCGCATCACAGATAAATATTCTCTCACCAACACAAATGACAGATACCAAGTGGATGAAAGGTAGTTGGGTAATGTGAAATTTTTCCTTCAGATTTATTTTCTAAGGTGAGGGTGTGCGAAAGGGGAATTTGCGTAAGGGGTGAAAATTCACTCCTATACATTTTTTCCCCCACTTTAGTGAGCACGAGTACTGATGAGTGCTTCGATAAAGTAGACCAAAAATTTAGTAGGGTTATAAATTTATACTTGAACCATCAAGGAAGCATACCATGATCTGGTAAGCTCAAAAGTGTAGGAAAAACAAAGGACTCTATAGGTACTCTCCCTAAGGAGTTTCGAACAAAAGACTCCATAGCCCCACAAAACTATGAAGTTGCACAAAGTACACTGAAGGCCCTTAGAGCAATGATGGAAAAATCCCATAGGATGAAAGCGTCTCATAGGTCTGTAGACCTGCAAGGAGGCAACCCCCAAGATCTCTCACATGAAGGAAGCCCCAAGAAGTAAGCACCTTACAAGCTCACAGACTTGCAAGGAGGCATCCCCCAAGATCTCTCACATGAAGGAAACCCAATGAAATAAGTGCTTTATAGGCCCGCAAAACTGTAAGGAGGCATCCCTAAGATCTCTCACATGAAGGAAACCCAATGAAATAAGCAACTTACAAGCCAATAGACCTACAAGAGAGTGACCCCAAAGATCTCTCACATGGAGGAATCCCAGAGGTGTAAGCACCTTATAGGATCATAGACCTACAAGGAGGCATCCCCCAAGATCTCTCACATGAGGGAAACCCAAAGAAGGGGACTCTACAGAGTCAGATAGCGGCTTCATAGGTGCACCTACAAAGTGACATGTTTACCCACATATAAGCATGTCCGAAAGCAAAGCGGACATGCAAGAAATCAAGCGGATAGTCACATAGACCATCAACAAATTGGAAGGCTTTCAAAGGGGTCCCTTGGGAACCTGACATGAAGAGGAGTCCACTCAAGGGACGCGTTGTTTGAAAATGCAAAAGAGACATTTTTTCTCAAATCGATTTGTCACCAAAGAATATTTTTGAAAGATGTTCACTTCATCAAGGATTTCAAAAGGAGGAAAATTCCCCCATGTGAGGGGAAGGTAAAGGCTGCTCCCACCTTGAAGAAAAGTTCACAAGTTCTTTCTTTGCAAACCCATGATGAAGGAAACACGTTCTATTAGGGGTTCAAGATGAGAATGCAATTTTTGATAAAGCTTGTAAAGATTCTTGAGAAAATATTCGTTGGGAACAAATGCATTTTCTAAAAATCAAAGTCTCATATAAATTACATTGTCACACATGAAAGGGACAACTCAAGGAAAGAAGAGAGAAAGATAAGAAAAAAGTGAAAAAGAAATAGTCACAAATAAAGGACATAAGGGTGATCTGATATTTCAGGGTTAGAGCTGCTCATAAATATATATAAGTATAATAATAGTATATAAATGAACTATCATCAACCCCCTACTATATTAGACCATGTGAAGAATGCACAAGAAAACAAAGTGAAAATAAAAAATTGGGTCAACATGGAAGGGGAGCCTAAATTCCCCTAACACTTTGCATCATCCCCAATTTTTCAAAAATAAAACACAAACATGGAAGAATGATGATACAAATAGAAGAAGGTTCATAACAGAAAATCACACCTATATCTAAGCACCAACAAGGGTGACAAGGGTCATCCAAGAACACATAACACAATCATGGGTGAACACATCACAACACACACACATCTAATCTAAAGATAAAGAAGAGGCCTCCCCTAAACATTGATCAAAAAAGAGGTTGTTCACTTCCCAATATAGATCATTATAAGGGGAAGGAGGATGAGCCTTTAGTGGTGGAATATTAATGGGAGGAGCTTCCAACCCTCCTACAACAAGGGATAAGGAAGAAGGCCCCGTAAGGTCTTCTCCACTAGGCTCTTGTGCAACTATGGTCAACGATTTTGCGAAGATCATTTACAAGGCTAAAAATTCATCTAGAGAGTTAAACATGCACTTTACTAGAGTGCCATGTTGTACCTCAATGAATAGGGAAGACAATGCCCAAGATTCACCGCTTAGCTCACCGAGTGGCTCGGGAGCGGTGAAAAAGTTAGGGGAAGCTAGACTTGCTTCATTACTAGGACAAAACAAGCTAGTACAAGACCACCCTTAGGAGAAGGTGGGATCCTCTTACGCCCTCCATTACTAGAAGGGCCATTTTCCACCTTCTGCTTTTTCGGGGGATGTGAACTCCCCACAAATGAGGAAAGAGGCACAAAGGAAGAGGAGGAGAAAACTGTGATAGATACCACTGAAGTATTCATTATATCCACAGGTTTAGGGAACGATGGGATGTCTAGAAGGGACATCAAAAAAGGTAGTTCAATCGAAGGAGTGATAAACACCTACACCTTTTTGGGGCCAAACACATTCACACTCACAACGAGAGCCAAAATTTATACAAAAATAAATTGAATGGAAGTAGAGGGGAGGAGAGAGGAGGACATAGTAGGAGGCCCTGAAGCAAGGGTGGTTTCCTCCTCTTCCTTCTTCTGAAAATCAGTTTGCTTAGTTATTAGAGGCTTTCACCGATGCTTGCACTCATGTCCAAGGCTGTTTTTGTGACTCTTCAAGCTAGAGGCTGAGAGCTACGAAGGGATGGAAGGATCCTACTCAACCATAGGGGTGTCCACTATAACTATTTTTGGCAGAGGGATGGGAGTAGGAGGACTAGGTTGAGAAACAACGGGGGGAGTTGACCCTAGTGCCTCAATAGTGGGCCTTTTCCTATTTACTGCTTTGGGAGCAGAAGTAGTGGGAGGCTGTGGAGGCCGAGACATAGAGGATTCCCCATGGGGACCCTTTCTTCTACCATATTGAATGGGCCTAGGCTCCGTGGGAAGGATGGGAAGCTCGAATGTAGGACACTTGGGCTTTCGCCAAGCAGGAACCATATGTCACAACCCATTTAATTAGCTTAACTTAATCACTAAATTACTAATTTAATTATTTAATAACAAGTGATTAGGAAAGTGAATTTGGTTATGTTAATTATTACTTGAAGAGTAATTGAATTTTTTTTTTATAATGATGACGACTCATTATGCATTCTAATTCATAAGTGGATCATGAATTGTTAACATTCTCTTAGATGGGAGAGAGAGTATCATCAAGGAAAAGGTTTTAGCTGGTGGAGCTAACTTTTCATGATGGGATCACGTACAAACACGTAGATTCATGTAGCTAGGTTGCATAAGCTTAGTGTATTTATGTTCCTTAGGTGAGTATGGTTGCCTAATAATGAAACCTAGAGAACTTGTATTAGTATTGGGTCTTGAGCCAAACTTGACACAACAATATGTTGCTAATTGATACATATTGTATTCTAGAATTATGTCAAAATGGAATTGGAATGGAATACAAAGTTCACCATTACAACTACATGTATATGATAGACATATATATACGTATGCATGTTTATTACCTTAAGTTTCCCAAATTCCTATCAAGCATATTGCTGGTAAATGAGTATATGCATGCTAAGTTCTATGAATTTACATTTTATGGTGTGTATGCATAAGTATAGGTGTACATTGCTAATATTAAATAACATTATATTTAATATTAACATTATTTTATTATAGAATAAAATTAATGTTAATAATATTATATTTAATAAAGGTATTATTAATTATTATTTTTATCTTATTTAAAGATTATTTAAAAAGGGAGAAAAATAACAATAAAGTATATCGATATTATTACCATTACTTTATAATAATTTTTTTAATGAAGAAATGTTAATTCCTTTATCTTATTGATTTTTAAAAGGAAAAATGATTAATTTGAAATAAGTAAAATAAAAGAAGCTATACTTAAAAGAAAAACTCCCTCCACGTGCCTTGGGATTATTTTCCATGAAGAACTACATGCGTGGAGTGTGCTGAGGAAGGCTTGAAATTTTGGATTTACACCTGGTAATGCATGCATTTAATAGTTTAGAGGGACTTTTCAAGAAGAGGGGGATTCTATTTGGAGGGGAAGGATATGGAGCGGAAGGGAAATAAAAGAGGTGAGGTTGCAGGAAAAAGTGGGAGATATTTAGTTTCAATTCCACAAGCCACTATTGCTGCTTTTTCTATGTTTTATGTGGGTGATCGTACAGGCCATTATGTTGCTTTTCTATGTTTTATGTGCGCTATACCTACATCAATAGGGCTGTGGAGTGTCACCAACTATAAATTCATCTGTTCCAAGCTATTCTTTTCCTTATATAATGAATTCACATGGAATCGAGTGAGTATTCCATTTATTTATTTATATATATTTCAAATGTTAGAAATTGTTTTTACAAAGCATTGGTGAAGTAATGATCCAAGTTTCCTGTAAAGGATTAAATTTTGCATGTGAGCATATGAGAAACTGTCACATACAAATATCTTTCCATTCTTTTGTAGAAGTATCTCTATACATTTCATTGGGAATAAAGTTGAGCATTGTTTTATGTCATCTTATACATCTCTTCATATATCCCTATTATCTATCTTCTAGAACCTAGACTCTAGTAAGATTGAGACGCCCTCAACTGTGACAATATGATTAAGTGAAAACTTTGGTTATGCAAACCTTAGGTTTTATATTATTCCCTTTTGTTGGGTTGTATATTTTCTATCTTCTATTGCTACATAAATATCAACATTTTAAAGAAGGTTGTCATATTTGTTTCCTTATCAGGGATTGTATTGTTGTTCATTCATAAGGCGCTCATATATAAATTCATATTTTTGAAAGTAAAGATGATATATGTTGATTAGTAAATTATATATATATATATATATATATATATATATATATATATGCATGGGGATTGAGTGTATATTTTAGTAGTTGTCTACATTACATGTGGAAAAAAAAGCATAATAAGAAGAAAGCTTTCTTATTCCCAACCTTCCTCAACCCTTTGAAACTTCTTAAATTTGGAGTTCACATGTTGATGGTTGTCCCAAGACAATAATATGATTTATAATCTCATCCATTGTATGCTTTAATTCAAATAGATATTAAAAGATGATTCCTGTAGATTTAAGTTGGGATCCCTCTTGAATGGTAGGAAAATTATTCTTGCTTCATTGACTAGCATTCTTTTGTTTAACTACATGCTGAGAGTTGCAAGATGCTTATTTGTGGATGACCTGAGTAAACTTGTGTATCAAGGACAATGTTATAATATTTTATTTCCTTTAACATGCACATTGAAGATCCAATAGTGCTATTAATGTGTAGGTTTTACTTTCAGATATAAAGTCCTGAAATGTTAGAAGTTGCACATGAATAGTGTGACATGGTTTGTGGATAAAACTCTTGCTTATGTTCTTTTATCTTACCCAATTATACCTTGAAGATTTTGAATGACCAAATAAGCTGCAACTATTTATTTAGGTAGTATAGCTACTAACTTGAACATTTTATTAACCAAGATATTCATAAGAATGGGCAATGGACTTTCTTTGTCAACTTCTGGGATGGAACAAGTGAGCTGAGTTGCAGAGAAAACTGCTCACACATGTTTTTGTTCCTTGTAAAATGCCTTTTGGGTTTTGTTGTCTACTCTCTCCCCTTTCCAAAACATTTTTAACTTTTAAATTTGGATAAGGGAAATGGAAGATATAATTGTTTAAATGCATCCCTTTTTGCTGCAATCAACAGATTGAAAGTTGTGAATTGATTTAGATGTTGTAGTCACAAAGTTAATGGTAAATATCATTACTGATATGAGTATGGCTACATTTTATTTATTAATATATATATATATATATATATATTAAAATTCTAAGGAAGGGTTCTATGATTAGGAATTAATAAATGAAGAAATAAGATCTTGGGTTCCTAAATCACCTAGTAGTGAGTGGGTTAGGGAACTTGTTGATTATGGAGTAACCTTCTTGGAATACTAATTAGTGGATGCTATTTCCTTGAAATTATATAATTGGAACCAATGTTAATTTGAGAGTTTCCTTTTGGCTATTATTTTAACCACCATGTAGAATGTCAAGATATCATAATGCGATGATTGGACATTTTTTGCTATAAACATTATTGTCATTGATTACAATTAATAAGTGTATTTCTTGGTCAAACTACATTATCTTCTATAATTTGTGTATCAAAGGGGATTGTTCTTGAATATATGATGCGTGAGAATATAGGCTTAGTAGGTCATCAGTGGTTTTCATAGTGAACTAAATTCCATCATGTATGTTGGCCACACATTGCTAGATCCTTTGTGATGGGCTGAGCTTCTCTAGTGGAGTTGCACGAGGAAGCTAATGCTTTGTGGTAGGGTGGATATCACTTTGATGATGCTTTATCTCTTCCTTCCACTTTAAGATATAGAAGTAAATGGTGTAGGATCTATAATGAAAATGATGATATGTTGTTCGTGGTGTGTCTTATTGATTGAATTGAATAAATGACTCTTACTTAATTGCTTATCATTTATGTTTACAATATTATAGCATGAATAGTTGTGTAAGAGCATGACTTCCATATTTAGATTATTGCATTTGTCATCCATCTAGTTTAAAGGCATGTATACCAGTATCTATAATATATAATGATTCATTTTTATGGTCATATTATGTATTGTATTGGATTATGATAATGGTAATATACATGGCATCATTTCATATGAAAAGAAAAGTTTAAGACTATGCTTGACTTCCCCTAGATTAGATCTTCATTATCTTCATATTATTCACTAATTACCATAATTTATCAGTGATTGGTTGGGTAGATGTTACACCATAGGATTCTCTCACAAACATGGAGTAGAATTTGATAGCACCACAACATGACGGGAGGAAGCATCAGGATAGAAAGTAGAAGAGGAAGAAGAGGGACCCTGAGAAGGATTCTTCTTCTCTTCTATGGGCCTTTGCGACATCACTATCATATTTTAGGTAGGCCCTATGCAAAGCAACATAAGGTGATGGAGGGTGCCTCACTCTAGGCATTAATCACCCTTTCTTGTACTTCTGATATGTCTAGTACAAGAGGTCCTTTCTAGGCAGAAGAGGACCAATGGGTGCTAGCCAAAATTGATCTAAAGAATAACTATCACGTGCAACTAGTGGTCTATAACTGGTATCATGGATCATGTTACCACGACATGGTCTCTATGTCATGGTTTATAACTGGGGGCCTTCAGTACTACCAAACAAAACCAAAATGCTTCACATTGGGTTCACCAAAAATGTAAGAGAGGGGGAATAACCATGTCAAGGCCCCAGGTCATAGAGAGCCAAGAGCTAAGGGCTGCCCTAACTTACCTCACTCTAAAAGGTGTCTTGAGACAAGGATCGAAAATGATGAACACTATAATGTACCTCTACCACCCTATAGATCTTGAACTAAGGTTTGGGCTAGGTGAGCTAGTTTTTGGAGTTAGTATTATGTCTCAAACAACTCTCTATCTAAGGATGGCAGCATGGTTTAGGGAAGACAACGTGGTGTGCTAGAATTTGTATAGTCAGAAAATAGTGAACACAATACAAATTGCCTAAAAACAAACTAACAACCTAGCTAGTTGGTTTTGATAGAAAAAATAGAATGATAAACGATGAGAAATAGAGATGAAGATGATAAAGCAAGTAAATGAAAACTAGGGTGATGAAGATAATCTCACAAAAGCACCTGCTCGCCAGCTAGCTCCACACGTACGTTCAACTACACACAAGCAAGAAGGGGAAAATTGTTGGGGCTATATAGGGGCCTGCTTCAGTTAGACCATCATTTTGGTGTTTCCACCTCCACAAACAGACAAAAAGCAACATAGTAGACTATGGGATAAAGGAAAGAAAAGAGAAGAATACACATTACAAAACAATACAATGCTACTCAACCAAATCACAAAGGAGAGGGGTGAAACATTACAACCTCCACCCAAAGGCTCACTAGCCAATGGAGGAGAATATGGACTTGGAAAAGTCATCACAACTACAACTATGATGAAGGGAGGTATCGCAAGGCCCCAAGCCCATGCTTCTATGGCTTGCTTCACACTTGCAATGTGGAGTTGATGGAGTGATGTTGCTGCAATGGAGTGTTGAAATGCTACTTGAGAGTGAAAGAGTGGAGTGAATGAATGTATAGAGAGAAAATAAATTGAAAATGGATGAATTTGAAGGAGAATGAGGAAGAATCTATTGTTTTCAGGGTTGATTAGTTGAATAGGGGTGTTACAACTTGACCCCAATAAGGTGTGTAATGCCTTTGCCAACTTCAGATGCAGGAATTTGTCAAGGATGACAGTGCACTACGTAGATGTTTGCGTACCGTGCATGCGTCCCAGAAAAATATTCTCTCCCAACAAAAAGGAAAAATGCCAAGTGGATAGAAGGTAGTTGGGTGATGTGGAATTTCTCCTTTAGATTTGATTTTCTAAGTTAAGGGTGTGTGAAAGGGGAATTTGCATAAGGGGTGAAAATTCGCTCCTATATAGCTCCTAATGCAATGAATTAGAAGAGGCCCATCATCGAGGTGTTAGAGCTGACTCTCCTGCTATTGCTCCAACCTCCTCTCAATCTCTCCCTCCTACTCCCATCTAGGAGTCTCTCCATCTATTGGAAACGGCTATGATGGACACTCCAATGGCCGAGCAGGAGGCTTTTGTCCCATCCTAGCTTTCAACCTCTAGTTTTTGGAGTCACAAAAACTTCCTTATGCATGAGAACAAACATCGATGAAAGGATCTGGCGGTTGAGCAGATCGCTTTACAAAGGAAGGAAGGGGAGTCAAACACCCCTATTTTAGGTTCTTCTATTGTGTCTTCCTCTCCTGTTCCCTCTGCTCTAGTTTAGTCAACCTTAGTGTTGCTTCTGGTTCTTGCTACGAGCGTAAACACTCTCAAACCTAATTTTTTTTAGGTATTTATTGATCCTTCGATTGAGCCACCTCTCTTGATGTACATTATGAACATCCTACTCTTCTCAAAGCTTTTGGACATGCAGAACACCTCTGTGGTGTCTGCTGTAGTTTTCTCCTCCTCTTTTGTGCCTTCTACCTCATTTGTGGGGTCTCTCACCCTCCAACAAAGCAGAAGGTGGAGAATGGACCTACTAGAAATAGGGGTCGAAAGAGGATTCCACCTTCTTCAAATGGTGGTTCTGCATTAGCATACACCATCCTTGTGATGGAAGAGGCTTCAATGTCCCCTGAGTTCGTCACCACTCCCAAGTTGCTCAGTAAGCCTAGCAGTGAATTTTGGGTGCCACCTTCCTCATCCATTGAGGTAACACATGGCACTCACGTGAAGTGCATGTTTAACTCTTTAGACAAGGTCTCATTCTTGTTAGTGATCTTCGTGAAATCACTAACCTTTGCTCCATAGGAACTGAGTGGAGGAGACCCTGAAGAGTCTCCTTTCTTGGCTCTTATTACGAGCGAGTCGAAGGTTTCCCCCCTTGAAACTCTACCTTTGTAGGTCCATCCACCTTCCCCGTATAATGATCTAGATTGGGAGGCTGATGACCTCTTGGTTGATGAGTGTTAGGTATCACCTATTCTTTATTTATAGTGTAGATTGCGTGTGTGCATGTTTGCGTTCCCTGTGCTTGCATTATGTGTTCCTAGATGACCCTTTTCACCCTTGTAGGTGCTTGGATATAGGAGTGATTATGTGTTGTAAAACTTAATCTATTTGTGGCATCATTCTTCCTTTGTTCTATGTATTGATTTTTGACAAATTTGGGATGATGTAAACTATTGGGAGCATTTAGGCTTCCCTTCCATGTTGACCCAATTTTTTATTTTTACTTTATTTTCTTGTTCATTCTTCATATGGTCTGATATAGTAGGGGGTTGATGATAGTTCATTAAATATACTATTATTATACTTATATATATATATAGCAACTCTAACCTTGAAATATCAGATCACCCTTGTGCCCTTTGTTTGTGATGTCATTGTCTCTTTTTGCAGTTTTGTTATCTCTCTTTTTCTTGAGTTGTGATGTTGTAGTATTCATGTGTTGTCCCTCGTGTGCGTGACAACATTATCACGGTGACATCTCACTATGTCCTATGGGACACAACATCACTTTTTCATTCTTGCTTTTCTCTCCTTAGGATGTCACATGCCTTTGTATTCAACATGCACCATCCTAAGGGGGGGCTATCATGTCAAATTTGATTTTCAGAAAATGCATTCATAGCCAACGAATATTTTCTCAAAAATCTTTTTAATTTTTTTCAAAAATTGCATTCTCAACAAGGACCCCTAGCGAACGTGTTTCCTTTGTCATGTGTTCGCAAAGAAAGAAATTGAAAAAAATTCCTATGAGGAGGGAGAAAATTTTCCTATGGGAGAGGCCTTGACCTTCCCCTCGCGAGGGGGCATTTTCTTCCTTTTGAATTCCTTGATGAAGTGGACATCTTTTGAAAGGATTCCTTGATATTGAATTGATTTGCAAAAAGCATTTTTTCACTTTCAAATAACACATCCCTTAAGTGGACCCATCTTCTTTTGAAGGGTTCCTGACAAACCCCTTTGAAATGTCTTTCGACTTTTTGATTGTCTGTGTGACTGTTTGCTTGTTTTCCTATGTGGCTATTTTTTTTCCTAACATGCTTTATTTGTGAATAAACATGTTGCTTTGTAGGTGTGCCTGTGAAACTACTTTCTAGTCTGACTCTACAAAGTCCCCTTACATCAGGCTTTATTTAGGAGAGAGTACCTTAGGGGCACCTTCTTTACATGCTTGAGGGCCTGTGAAGCTCTTGCATCCTGCGAGATTTTTCCATTGTTGGTCTACAGGCCTTCAATGTACTTTGTTCAACTTCATAGTTTTGTAGAGCTATGAAGTCCTTTTGTTTGAACCTCCTCAGGAGAGAGTACCTATGGAGTCCTTTTACTACCCTACACTTTCATGCTTTCCAGATTGTGGTTTGCTTCCTTGATGGTTCAAGCATACATTTCTAACTCTTTAATCTACTTTACTGAACACTCATTGATACTCATGCTCACTAAAGTGGGGGGGAAATACATAGGAGAAAATTTGCACCCCTTCTGTAAATTCCCCTTTTGCATCTCTTCACCTTAGAAAATCAAACCCGAAGGAAAAATTCCACATCACCCACCTACCTTCCATCTACTTGGCATTTTTCTTGTGTGTCAGTGGGGTAATATTTGTTGAGGATGCAAGCACGGTGTGTGGATTTCTACGTAGCGTGCTGTCATCCTTGATGAATTCCTGCCTCAGGTATCCGTTGGGACGTTACACTCTTCATTGGGCACGAAGCTTAACACCTCTGTGTCGACTAGCCAACCCAAAAATATATCTTTCCTTCTCATTTTGATCTAAAAATGTATCCATTTCATATTCATTCATTCTTCCAAGATTTTATATAATCTCTTGAGTATTCTACTTGATTTCTTGAGGAATTTCCACAACTCCATTGACCATTGTAGTAGCTTGTTACTCCATCAACCTCATCTTTGTACGCGTTGTGTTACCATAGAAGCCTCAAGCTTGGAGTCTTTCGAGACCTCCCTTCATCACTGCTATGGCCATGTTGACTTTGCCAAGCTTGTTGCCTTGCATTCTCCTTTCATTGGCTTGGAGAGCCTTTGGGTGGAGGTGGTATTACATCACTTCTCTTTCTCATTGTGGTTTGATAGAGTAGCATTGTATCTCTTGTAGTGTTCAACACTTTCCTTTCTATTTCCTTTAGTGCATTTTCTACTTTGTGGCTTTTCTAGCTATCTGTGGAGGTGGAAACACCAAAAAAAGGGTTTGAATAAGGCAAACCCCTATACAACCCAACATTTTTCTCTCTCTTGGCTATGTGTAGGTGAACGTGTGTGTGGAGCTCACTAGAAAACTCGATATTTAATGAGTTGATATTCATCACCCTCATCTTCATCTACCTTCATTGTCATTTACGTATCTATTCCTCTTATTTCATCATTATTTTTATTTTGTTAAATTGACCGACTAAACAGTTAGTAGGTTTTCCTGCTTTCTATATTGTATTTCACATTTTCTGGCTGTACAGATGCCATCACACCAGAGAGATGCCAACACATCGTGATATCATCCTAGACCCCCATTTCCATCCTTAGATAGAGAGCTATCTGAGTTATAGTTTGGACTCTAGAAACTAGCTTGTCTAGCCTCATTTAGACTTTCAGATCTGTAGAGTGACAAAAGCACTTGAGAGTTCTCTTCATTCTCGATTCTTGTCCTAAACACTTGTTAGTTTGAGGTAAGATAGGGTAGCCATCCACTCTTGGATCTCCGTGACCTGGAGCCTTGGTGTGGTTGGTCCCCCTACCTTATAATCCCTTACACTTTAAACCTCTCTCTCACTATCTCCATCCCTTTATTTGAATCTCTCTCCCTTAAGCTCAAGAACTACCTCTCTACCCATCCATCCTTCTCTCTCTCTGTAGTGTAGTAAAATGCATACCCTTGCATTTTCACACTTGTTTGGGCCTACCTTGCTTGATTTATCCTCATTTATGGCTTAATTGGTCCTATTTTGCATCCACAAGCCCTATGAATTACATCTTTCTTTGGCTAATCCTGACATTCTCCAATGCATAAAAGATAATTTAATGACTTCATTTGTGTGTCCCTGATTTTTAGGTCGGGATTAAAATGCCACCTAGGGCATCTTTGTCCCTCAAATTTCTTGGGATCTTGATTTTCAGGCATCCTAATTGGTCCCCTTTTTGGTGTATGTGCTCCAAGTTTTATGACTTGGGACTAAGACGCTACCTAGGGCGTCTTAGTCCTCCTTGATTCATTTTTCAGGATTTAATTTCAAATTCTAGTGGGATTTAGCCTCCTTTATTTAATGAATTCATATGTTGGCTTGGTGTGATGTAATTTAGGATATTAAGCATAAGTATAAATACAAGGTTCCTTCTCTCATTTTCTCCTAACAAGCATTCAAGAAATTCAAGCATTCAATAACAATTCATCAAGCATTTGAAGTCATCATCAAGATTCAAGTATCATATCAAAGAGCTTCTTGCATCATGTGTGTTTTAGTGATGTAGGGTTTTGATTCAAGCAAGCAATTCAAGATCATTCATTTGGTTCAAGATCCATATCCATTGCAACCATTGCACACAAGTTTTTAGACTTTATAAGGGTTGGGTGAGTTGTAGCATTGCATGTTGTTCATTCACCATTTCCTTCATTATTTTTATTTCATTTCGAGGTTTAATTAACACCAAGGGGTTTGACCAAGGAAAATTCCCATTCACTAACAAACAACAAGTTTTTCCCATCTTGCATATTTGTGGCTGTAGATTTAAGTTGAAGTCTTGAAGATCATTTCAAGTGCAAAGTTGTAAAAGTTGAAAAGTTACATTACAAAGTTGTCATCTTCACAAAAACTCACCTATAGGGCCAATCTGGAAGTTCCAAAACCTGAGATCAAAGGAGAAGAAAGTGTAGACCTTGGAGCTCAGGATCACATTCAAAGTTTTCAAAAAATTAGAATGAGACTAATACACCACCTTGGGCATCTTAGTCCTCCCGAGCATATTTTTTAGAAATTCCTTAAGATCTGATTCCGACATCCAATGACTCTGCATCTGCCTCAAAGAACAACAGTGGGACTAATACGCCATCTTGGGCATCTTTGTCCTCCCTGGTATATTTGGGAAACTTCTTTTCATTTCTACATTCCTCACAACATCTCGAGGCTTCCCAAGTACACACATCCTATCTCCTTGTTGCATAATTTCATCATTTGCATCTCTCATTTAGCTTGCATAACTAGGTTTTGTAGGTTGAATGTTCATTTGTCTTTTCCAAGCATTTTATTGGTGGTGAACCCCTTTAAAGCTGAAAGAACCCCCTCCTAGGTCCTCCTCATTGTGAAATTGACTCACCTTGCGAGGTTTCTAGTCAATCCAATTAGGACTCCTACAACATTCTTGAGTGATTAGTTGGAGGAAGGGTGACATTATATGCTCCCATTATTTTTATTAATAATTTTGGTGAACCCAACCTTGTTGAGCATTATTTTCTAATTTTGGAGTCCATTAAAGTCCTTAGATCCAGATTGCATTAATTCTTGCATTAAATATTTCATTAGTGAAAGTGCATCTAAGGTTTCTTGCATTTTGTATTAGTGAAAATGCATTTAGGGTTTCTTATATTTACATTAGTGAAAGTGCATATAGGTTGCATTTTTAATTTCTTGCATCATTTCATTCATTCAAAAACTGAAAAAGTGCATTGATAATCATCTTAATTGCATTTAGAAACATTCTTATTGCATTCAAAATTGAAAAAAACTGCATTCAAAATTGCATTTAATTGCTTGTTCCTAGTTACTTTTCCTTGCATTCATTGGCATAATTTTGTGTTTCTAAAAATCATTATCCTGAATAGGAAATCTGTAAACACTGTAGAAAATCCAAAATTTTCCATTTTTTTTGAGAAAAACTTCTGCTAGGACTAAAATGCCCTTCCTGGCATTTTAGTCCCTCTCAATATTTTTACCTCAGAAGTCTCTCTCTGCTATTTTCTTTCTATTTCAGTCCTTGGAACTTCAAAATCTCATCAGAAAGACCAAGATTCCCTTCTTGACATCTTAGTCCCTGTTGAATTTGACTCTCCAATTTTTAGGATCTGAAATCACTTTCTTGCGCTTCTTTGGATTGTCTTCATTTTTCTATTTCAATTTGCAGAATTGTTGTTATTCCAATTTCTTTCATTTCAAGTGTAATTGCAAGCATAGGATATTGTGTTCATTGTACAATTTCTGTGGTTTATCCCTTGTATGAGTTGTAGTACTTGGTGTCCTACTGCTAATACTATAGTTAGAAGAAGTGCGAGACTCATGGGATCCCGCAATAAAACACTCATTGTGGATCTTGGGTTATCAAGCTCTCTTACTTTTGGTGTTGGTATTAGTTCATTAGGTATGGACCATACCTTTGACACCTCTCTTGCTATGCCTACCTTACCTAAAAGTGTTATGCCAAGTTTCCAAAGAATGGTTGATCATATTCCTCAAGAAAACATAATAAAAATGCATGAAGACTTAGCTCATTTACAAGATAGTGTGAGTACTGAAAACATTTCCAACACTATTATACATTCAATAGATAGTATTCACCACATGAATGAAAGTGATAAGGGACTATAAGTTGTGCATAACCTAGCTCAAATCTTTGGAAAAAACCTTCCTCCCACCACTAATGATTCTCAAGCTTCAATTAACATGCAAATCCAAGGAGTAAATCAAACCCCTCCCTCTTCAACTATAACCTTAATTCCCACCTATACCAATCCTCAAGTGACCAAAATGATGCAACAAACTAGTAGCATCCTTCCTACCTCAAATATTTCCACTAGTGCTCCTTATAATTATGTGGCATCTAATCTTATATCTCCTCTCATAAGCAATTCATTCACTGGTCCTTCGAACACATACATACCACCACCGTATTCATCTCCATCACACACTACAAGCATTGATCCTATCATTAACCATCTCTTACAAAGTCTTTCATCCATTCAATGTCAAGTTTCCCCCATAATTCAAAATCAAAATGGTCCACCTTCATACTATGTCAAGAGAAACTGACTATCCTTGAAGATATTGAGAACTCTGGTGCCACAAGGTATAGAGATCCCTAGATTTGAGAAATATGGAGGAAAGGGAGATCCTACTAATCATGCTAATGCCTTTACTGCTTTGTGTAGTGACTTTATCCTTGAGGAAAAACTTTTGGCTAAACTTTTTCCCTGATCCTTAAAAGACATTTCCTTGGATTGGTTTTTTGTATTACCAAATAACTCAAATTTTTCATTCAATGAACTTGTTGAGGCCTTTATTAACCATTTCCAAGTGCATATGGTTCCTAAAATGACATTAGTTGATTTGATGAGATGCAAGCAAAATGAGGGTGAAAAAGTCACTAACTTTATTTCATGCTACCAATTGCTTTATTCCCAAATAAGTGTTAAGATTCCTGGTTTCCACCTTCAAAATATTTTCATAGAAAATTTACAAATCAAGATAATGGATAAGCTCACCATGATGAAATTCCCTTCCTTCATGCATTTATGCACTACCCTTCGAGACTATCAAAATTTCGTAAGTACTAGTGAACCAAAAGCTATCCCTACCCATCCTGAAAAGTATGAAGATTTAAACAAAAACAACTACCAACCTTTTAGAAGACAAAATTAAATTTTCCCTCAACTCAATTCTACCTCTCAACCTACCCAACCAATTGATACCCAAGTAGCTACTATAAAGAAGAGTAATCCTTATATCTTTGGGGATCCACAAAGGAAATTTACATCCTTACCTGACACACTTCACAACATTATGACCTAGCTCTTAAACAAAAACATGCTTACCTTACCTCCTGTCTGATCCCTTGAACCTACCAAACCATTACCTCTGAGCTTCAAACACAATGCCTATTGTGCTTATCACCAACAAAAACTACATGATACAAAACAATGTAAGAGTATTAAACATATTGTGCAAGACCTCATTGATTCTAATCATATCCAAATAGGAGGTGTGAATGACAAAGGTAATAAGCTTGTAGCTCCTTCCAACCATAATATTTCATTTGTTAAGGCTAGTGAAACTAAGCCCGATGTCATGATGTTGACACGAATGATGAAAATATGAGAAATCAAGAACAAAGTCCTATGGATGATGATGAACAGAGTCCTATGGATGCTAATGAAAAAATTCCTATTGATACAATGATAGGAGTGATTGAAATCGAGCCTCATAAAAAAAAAACCATTGACATTACTTTCTCTTCAGAAGAAACAATTAAACATGCACCTGATGGTCCTCTTTACATAGCTGACGGAATTAATAACAAGCCCACTCCTAGGATTTTAATTGATCCCGTCTATGGAGAGAATGTGATCAAAAAATAACTCTTATATGTGCATGAACTCACTCAAGATAGATATGATAAACAAAAAGCATGGATTAAAACACATGATGGTTTTTCTCATGCTACGATAGGATCGAACACACTCCCATTACAAGTAGAACTAAAGAAATCAAATATATCATTCTCCATCATAACTAATTCAAACCAATTCCATGTGAAGTTAGGCTACAAATGGCTTCACTCCATGAATGTGGTCCCATCCATTGTCCATAAATGCTTAAAGTTTATAGTCAACAATGAAATATTCATAGTAAACCATAGTGGCTTTAGACTCCCATCTTCCTATGGAAATTTATCCTTAGATTATTTTTGGCCTGAGCCCATGGAGCCTATAAGACCCCGTGAAGACTTTCTTTTCCTATCCTACTAAAAGTTCAAAGAAAAATGCATAGCCAAACTATCCCTTCAAAACTTTCCTCCACCCATGATTGAACCTCCACCCATGCATGAACCTCCACCACCTAAAGAAAATAGTGCTGAACCTAAAGCCCTTCCAACAAACCAAGAACCATCCATGAATAATCCCTTACTTATTTCCTACAAGATACCTAGAGAAAACCAGGCAAGTCCTAATCCACCTCCTAAGCAAATTTATAAAGAAAAAGAGAAAGTGGTTGAACAACCTTCCATGGTTTCTTTTGTTCTTCCTTCACAAGAAGAAAAGGAACCTATGGTTGGAAAACCTACTCCTACACAAACAAAACATGAAAACCATAATAAAAGAAACCACAATGCTAGAGAGCATAGGCATAGACATCGTGCTATTGCTCGAAAGATTAATGACAAGAACAACATTGAAAATCAAAATCCGAACTTGATCGAAGAAATAAACGATGACCCTTCTCTCTTACTAGAGCAAACAAAATTATGTCTCCAACACAACAAGGACTAGAATATTCTATGGATATTATCATTTTTCCTTGTATTGTGGTTAACTTGGATAACAATGAGGAAAAAACTAAAATTGATGAGGAAGTGCATAATGAGTTAAATTTTTTATTTTCCTCATCCATGAGCTTAAATGATAACAACCATGATGATCCTCCTAAGATGAGTGATTCTCCTAGTACAACACTTGATGTTGTCCCTCTCGCTAGTGATCTTCATTTTGTATATACTAAACAAGACTGGGATGCAGATGACCTACTGGATGGTTGACTTGCATGTGCTTTACTAGTCTTTTATATTTTCTTATTCTTTTTTCTTTTTCTTTTCTTTGCGCTTAATTTTTTCTTTTGATTGCATGCACATAATGTGATACCCCATGATGTTCTGTTTGATATTTCTCTCTCTATGTTTATTCCTCTATTTGTACCTGTTATCTCCTAGAAATGCACCCTATGCAAAGTTATGAAAAACTAAGCTTTCTAGAAAAACATGGGATCATTTCAAGGCTATGGGTCACCTAAAGTTGAAATGAACCTCCAGAGAAGGCTGGCTTCCTTTGTGTTATCACCTAACTACTGATCTTTGTAAGGAAAAGGGAGAAGGAGTGCATGAGAATAAAACTAAACACTATGGTGATACACTGAACTAATAAGAGAAATGGAATACTTTGATTTACACTTGAAAATTGACAATGAACATAAAATTACACATCAAATCTGTAAGCCTTGTATTAATGTATCACAAACAGGTTTGATTCACACACTTTTTCAAGAGAGGAAAATACTTTCATAGATTAGAATCCATGTGTGATTATGTAAACACAGTTTGTGATTTGTATAATGATACTTTTGCAAAGGAAGGCATGAAAACAAAAGATAAATTTATAAGGGAATAAAAGAAATTCACAAAATAACCTGATCATTAACCTGAAATGCTCAACACTTTGCAAGAAAAAGATGGTAATTTTGAATCATCAATAGTGACCAAGGTAAACTCTGTATATTATGCTCCAAATGAGTTACAAAAGTTTGCTAATATGAGAAAGGACTGCAAAAGTCACAAACTTTCGAAAAGCATAATAAGAACTCCTTTACAAAGAGACAAAAAATTCCATATATACTAAAAGTGTCGGCCCCTGCCCTAGGGCTTACAAAAATATCATCCTCCAGAAATATCTGCCCTTAGATCTTTTTAATCGAGTTAATTCTGCATTAAATGTGTATCCCCGCTGTCCATGTCAGTGAAGGATCACTCCAGGAATGGCCTCAATATCTTTAGGAATAATTGCATTGATCTCTGGCCTTTGTGTCCACCTTGAGACTTCATCAGAGCCGCTTTGAATGTTCTAAAGCATTACCATTAATATCGATCTACCTTTTTCCAGTAGAGATTCCAGCTGTCACTGAGACTCATGGTCTTTCTGCTCCTTCGACTTTCCTCTTGTTTCAGATCTTTCTTCAAGTTGATCCCCCTGAGAGACAACAAAAAATGTTCCTTATTGTTGGACCTTAATAGAGGCAATTCCACCACCTTCGAACTGATTCCTCATCCTTGATCACCGAGTAGATCCATATTGCTCACATTCCATTGATCTTCCTCACAAGGATAGTCACAATAGTCAAACTGCCCATGGTCCGTCTTTAGCTCCTTCTGATTGGTTAAAATTGTGCCACGTAGATTCCCAGATGGTCAAAGGTTGCTTCATTAGATTCGCATGTCGGTGAGACACTAGTTGTGTCTTGCCGATGCAATTATGCCCTCATAGCAGCTATCAACATAACATGCGATGGTCAACAAGACCTCATAGCGAACAACCAGAGTCATATTGACATCCATAGTGGTTGCCGAGACAATCGCTATCGACCAGACATCATAGCAAGCCCCTATAGTTATATCGCTGTGTTCTCGTTGGCAAGACATCCGAATTCGGCAAGACATCTTTCAGTCGGTAGGAGGTCATAGTGAACACTAAGAGTCCTACCAATATCCTTTTCCATGGGCAAGTTGATCGCTATCGGCAAGACACCATCGGGTCAGAAAGAGCTTTCATTGAGGCCATTTCATTTCGCTGAGACCTCCAGTAATCAGCATGACATCACCCCAAAACCATTCTATTTCCCCGAGCGTAGATTCCTTCCTTTCAGAAAGACCATCTTCGGTTGGTGAGACATTACATCGACTAAGCCTTCTGTCAGTGAATACAACTTCCTTCAGCGAGACTTCGCCCTGTCGGCTAGAGGTTATACCGATGTCATTCTCTCTCTGTGAGACCACCTCGTGTTGGCAGGACATCTCCCTAAGCTCCTATTTCTTTGTCGAGACATCATATCAAACTCAAATCCCACGGCTAGGAGTCTTACCGATTTCAAATATCCATTCTGTGAGACTTTTCAGGTCAGCAAGACCTCACACCGAGCACCAAAAATTACACTGAGACCTTTTGTTTTGATGAGACCTCACCCTGTCGGTGAGACATCTCACCGAGCTCCTCCTGTTTTGGCGAGACCCTTTTTAGTTGGCAAGACCTTTTGCCAAGCTCAAATATTATACCGAAGGCACAATCCCTTCGGTGAGACTCCACTTGGTCGCTGGGACCTCATGTCGAATTCAACCTTTCGGCGAGACTTCTATTTGTTAGCCATACCTCATAGCGATGATGTCTCCTTTCGCCGAGACCTCCTTTTGTCAGCGGGATCTCATATTGAACACAAACCACTCTCCCCGATGCCGGCCTAGTGAACAACTATTGGTGAGACATCCCAAGTGGAGAGAGATATAAAACTTTACAGCGACCAAGATGTCTTGGTGACAATGAGGATTTCAAATGGGTATACACACTGCTAGTCGGCAAGACATTCAGCTGGTCTCAACGAATTTCTTCATTAGGAGTTTTATGCCAAATATGAATGAGGGATGCCTTCCAATAGACTTCCTTGTGAAATAGCATTAGATAAAGACCTTTCCAATGAAATCTGAACACCTGCACGCTGGGCTCAACCCTTATGGGAGCCACATTTAATCAACGTGCTGAATTTAAAACATAATTTCCCCTGATTAAGCCCGTAGGTGAAAATTGGGTAACAATACCTTCATTCTTCTATATGTTGTATACTTTTTCCTTTCCATTGATCTTTTATCCTTGCTTTTCATTTTCCTTTTTGTCTTGTGTTTTCCTTTTGTGGATGATGCAAGGCATCGAGACACCCTATGTCTCTTCCATGTTGACCTAAAAGGATTTTTCTTTTCTTTCGCTCTCTTTATGTCATTCTTCCAATTTTATGTGTATTTGGGGAATGATGATAGTTCTGAGATCTCTAATATCATTTCAGCAAAGATAGATACTGACCCCGAATCCATAGATCCCTTATGTGTTTCTAGGGGGCAACCCTCTTTTCCATTTTATCTTTTGGCTACTTTAAAGTAATTTCTCACAACATGGTGTTAGCAATTTCTTTGAAGTGGGGGCATACATTAGCATTATTTTATTTTTTATTTTTCCTTTTTCATGTTCCTTGATGCAATTTTCTTATTTCATGCAATGTGTTTTCCTCTTTGTGGTGACATTAGGAGTAATTTCCTTCAATAATGTGACCTATCTCAACATATTATATTCCCCTTAGTGGTGATGTGACACACTGCATCCCCTAAGTGGTGAATCTTTTATCCTTTGATTGGCCCTCTCTTGGAGACATTAGGCACGATGTCCCCTAAGAGTAAGACCTCACATGAACTAAGCAAAATCCATTTGAACATCCCTCTTTCTTGTTTCATTTTTCTTTTGTCCTTATTAAAGTCATGGAGGTATGGCTTTGATATGGACTTCCTGGGGCTCACCTGGTGAACACCTACCTTCACTAGCCTATGTGAGCGTGCATTTTCCTTTTGTCCTTATTAAAGTCATGGAGGTATGGCTTTGATATGGACTTCTTGGGTCTCACCTAGTGAAAAACTAGCTTCACTAGCCCTTGTGAGTGTGCATTTTGATACCTTATTAAAGTCATGGAGGTATGGCTTTAGTATGGTCCCCTGGGACTCACCTAGTGAACAAATAGCTTCACTAGCCCTTGGAGCGTTCATTTTTGTACCTTATTAAAGTCATGGAGGTATGGATTTAATATGGTCCCCTAGGGATCACCTAGTGAAAACCTAGCTTCACTAGCCCTTGTGAGCATGTATTTCATTTGCATAGTGGACAACGCGTTCCACTTGTAAACTATCAACCTAGACTTGGTCCACCGCATTAGACGACTAGTCTAAGCTTTACCCGTTGCAATTTTTCCTCTTTCCTTTTCTTTTTCCTTTTTCTTGTCTTTGATGGTGTATTTTTATGATCTGATTATGGCTTCATATATCATCCGCAAGTGTGTTCCTTTGTGCTTATGTTGGTTTTCCATAGGATCTTGATCTTGGGGGCTTGGCCACCCTCTTGATTATTTTCATCCTATCTTAATAGAACATTTGTACATTGGAACCCCTCTTGATTGAATGGTTGACTACTCTAGTGTGAGTTTTAATCAAGTTCATCCTCTCACTAAAGTGGGGGCTAAATGCAGTGTAGTAAAATGCATACCCTTGCATTTTCACACTTGGTTGGGCTCACATTACTTTATTTATCCTCATTTATGGCTTAATTGGTCCTATTTGGCATCCACAAGCCCTATGAATTACATCATTTTTTGGATAATCCTGAAATTATCCAAAGCATAAATGATAATTTAATGATTTCATTTGTGTGTCCTTTATTTTTGGGTTAGGACTAAAATTCCACCTAGGGCATCTTTGTCCCCCAAAGGTCTTGGGACCTTGATTTCAAGGAATCCTAATTGGGCCCCTTTTTGGTGTCTATGCCCGAAGTTTTATGAATTGGGACTAAGACGCCACCTAGGGCATCTTAGTCCTCCTTGAGTCATTTTTCGGGATTTAATTTCAAATTCTAGTGGGATTTAGCCTCCTTTATTTAATGATTCATATGTCAGCTTGGTGTGATGTAATTTCAGGATATTAAACATAAGTAAGTATAAATACAAGGTTCCTTCTCTCATTTTCTCCTCACAAGCATTCAAGCAATCCAAGCATTCAAGAGCAATTCATCAAGCATTTGGAGCCATCGTCAAGATTCAAGTATCATATCAAAGAGATTCTTGCATCATGTGTATTGTTGCGCTAAGATTTTTTATGTAGGGTTTTGATTCAAGCAAGCAATTCAAGATTGTTCCTTTGGTTCAAGATCCATATCCATTGTAGCCAATGCACAAAAGTTTGTAGACTTTATAAGGGTTTGGTGAGTTGTAGCATTGCATGTCGTTCATTCACCATTTCCTTCATTATTTCTATTTCATTTCAAGGTTTAATTTCCAACAAGGAGTTTGAACAAGGCAAACCCCCATTCACTAACAAACAAGTTTTTCACATCTTGCATTTTTGTGGTTGCATATTTAAGTTGAAGTCTTGAAGATCATTTGGAGTGCAAATCTATAAAAGTTGCAAAGTTGCATTACAAAGTTTTCATCTTCACAAAAACTCACCTACAGGCCGAATCTGGAAATTTCAGAACTTGAGATTGAAGGAGAAGATAATGAAGACCTTGGAGCTCAGGATCACATTTAGAGTTTTAAGAAATTTAGAATGGGACTAATGCACCACCTTGGGTGCCTTAGTCCTCCTGAGCATATTTTTCAAAAAATCCTTTAGATCCGGTTTCGACATCCGAAAAATCCACATCTGCCTCAAAAAAAGACAATGGGACTAATACACCATCTTAGGCATCTTTGTCCTCCCTTGCACATTTGGGAAGCTTCTTTTTATTTCTAGAGTCCTCGCAACATCTACAAACTTCCTAGGGACACACATCCTATCTCCCTATTGCATAATTTCATTATTTGCATCTCTCATTTAGCTTGCATAACTAGGTTTTTTTAAGTTGAATGTTCATTTGTCTTTTCCAAGCATTTTCTTGGTGGTGAACCCCTTTAAATCTGAAAGAAACCCCTCCTAGGTCCTCCTCATTGTGAATTGACTCATCTTGCAAGATTGCTAGTCAATTCAATTAGGACTCCTAGGACATTCTTGAGTGATTAGTTGGAGAAAGGGTGACATTATATGTTTATTTTTCTATTAATCAGTCTCTCTCTCCTTCTCCCTCTAATTATGTCTATCTCACTTCTCTCTCCCTCTCTCTCTCCCTCCCTCCTTCCCTCTCTACATCTCTCTACCTCCTCTCTCCCTCTCCTTATAACTCTCTCTCTTTCTTGCTCTCTCCTTCCCCCCTCTCTCCCTCTAGAGAGGGAGAGGTAAAGATGGAGGGGAGAGAGGGAGAGCTAAAGAGGGAGGGGTGAGATAAAGAGAAGTAGAGAGAGAATGGTGAGATAGGGAGATGTATAAAGAGAGAGATGAAGAGAAAATGGTGATGTAATGGAGTGAATTTTCACCCCTTGCAAATTCCCCGTTTACACCCCTTGCCTTAGAAGAATTAAACTTGAAGGTACTATTCCACCTCATCCATTCGCTTCCCACCCACTTGGTGGCTGTCTATAGTATCAGTGTGGGAATTTTTGTCAGGGATGAAAACACAAAGCTCATACATGTGCATGGTGTGCTACCATCCTAACAAGATTCTTGCTTCTTAAATTTGCAGAGGTGTTACACTTTTCCATTGGCGATGAAGTGTAATGCCCCTATTCCTTTGACTAACCTCAAATGACTCTTTTGGGCTTCTATTCATCCTCAAAAGATGATCTTCTCCATTCATTCGATCTTCTTCAAGCTTCTTCAATCTCACTCAATCACACTTGTTTCTACACACTTCATTCTCAACACTTCCACCATTTTTGAAGCTCCAAGTTGACACTCTACTGGTTTTGCTCTTATTGTTGTGGCAACATTGGTACTCTACAATCTTGTGAGTTCACATCTCCCTTCACGTGCTTGAGGGAATATTATTTGGGAGGTGATATCCATATTATTTAGCATTACTATTTGATTCATGTAGCATATTTTTGTTAGAATGACATGGTATTTCTTCCTTTCAAATAATTTCTTTATCACACTTTCTCTATTTGTGGCTATTCTGACTATCCATGGAGGTGGGAACATCGAAACGGGGGTTTGACTATGACAAGCCCTGAAACAACCCCAACATTTTTCCCTGTGTTGTTGTGTGTAGGTATCATGTTCGTGTGGAGCTTGTGAGAGGCTGGAACGATCATAAGTTTGGTTTCTACCACCTTTGTTGTTATCAAATTCCATATTTTTAAGATAAAGTATTCTTCTTGTTGTTTTAGCCATTTAGTTGTTTCTAATTTTTTGTCATTGTTTAAAATTGTATGTATCAAGTTGTTAGTTAATTCTCTATTAGTTTAGTACTCTCTATTCATATGGACACCAACACCCGACAAGGACACCATTTCACTGTATTATCATCTATCTTTTGTGTTGAAGTCCTTTGGTCAAGAGTTTTCTAGGCTATAGTCCAAACTTAGGAATTTTCTCACTTGGTTTCCTAAACTATTAGGTTGGAAAAAGGAGAGTGATAGATTAGTTGTCCTTCCTTTTCACCCTCTAAAATCATCAAACCTATCTTAAAAAATCCTTAGCATGAGATAGATTAGGGAAGTTGATTGTTCTAGACCCTCCCATGACCTAGGGTTCTAAGTAGTTGGTCCCCCTCTACATTTTGGTTAACTCAATGCGAACCTTGTAGTATCCATTTCTTTGTGTTGAGATTATTCCTCTCGTATTTGTGTAGGTTGTAGGATTGTGTATTGTGACACTTTATGAGCTTCACAATATAGTCCACTACCTTCAAGAATGTAGTTAGAAGGAGTGTGCAAGACATAGAGATGGACTTTACGAGGGTCACTTCGGCTCTTTCCTCCCAAGAGATGGTATTAGTGGTAGGGATGAGTTTCTTTGATGAAAACACTTGTGCCCCTACTCCTCTAGTCTCCCCTTTAGCTACACCTTTTAATGCGAATGAATTCATCCCTATTGTTGCAGAGCACCTCATGACTCTAGATAGGAGTCTTTTGGAACTTGCAAATCACTTAGGGAGAGATCAAAGTATGGCTAGGCCCACTAGAGTTGTTAATGAGATCAAATATAGGCTAGATAAGGATCAAACAAACATAGAGTTTCTTTGTGGCCTTATCGATTTAGTGGAAGCATACGTCCCCTCTTATAATCCTAGATTGAGTATTACCCAAGGTGATGAGAATGACACTTATGAAAGACAGATTAGTGTTTCGATGCCTGTGAGATTAGTATATATGGCTGAAACGGGCCCTTTTGTCTCCATTCCTAATCTGCCTTCTATTGTCAAAGCAAGCATAATACCCCTCAAATTCAATGTTCTTCCTCCTGGGGGAAGCTTTGTACTTGGTAGTGGAATTTACAGAGGAATGGAGGCTGGTGGTTTGGTATTTCTAGTGGCCCCAATAGTGGCTTTAGAGATGGTCATGGTAGTGGCTCTACTGGTGGCCCTAGTAGTGGCTCTGCTAGTGGCCCTAGTAGTGGCTTTGATGGTGGTCATGGTGGTGGCCCTAGCGGTGGCTTCAATGGTGGATCCAATGGTGGATTTTGCAGTGGCTCTGGCAATGGTCTTGGTGTTGGCTCTAGTGGTGGCTCCACTGGTCCTATGTCTTCATATGACCCTATTTTGAATGCACTACTACAAAATATGGGAAAAATGTAGAACTAGTTGGTGAGCCTATCCCAAGCCTCTACCCAACCTATCTTTCAATCTTTCTTTTGACATAGTCCCTTGTCAATAATGATTTTGAATACTCCCTTCCCTCAAGGGATGGAAATTTCTAAGTATGAGAAGTACGGTGGTAAAGGAGGCCCTCAAACACATGTTAGCTTTCAACGTGATGTGTATAGACTTCTTTCACCATGATCCTTTGATGGCTAAACTATTTCCTTAATCTCTCAATGACACAACACTAGACTGGTATTGCTCCTTGCTTGAAAAATCCATATTTTCATTTGATCAACTTGTTAATCAGTTTCTTCAATAGTTTTAGGCTAACATCGGGTTGATGATGAATTTATCGAATCTCATCTGATGTAAGCAAGGAGAGCATGAGAAGATTACCAATTTCATTTCTTAATACCAGACACTCTTTTCAAAAATATCTTACTCGTTACCCTCTTAGATTTACAAAAGGTGTTCATAGGAAACCTGCAAAGACCTTGGTAAGAGAAGATTTCCTTAATGAAGTATCCTTCTTTTGCACATCTGTATGTGGCATTGGTGGAGTATTAGTAGATGGTTGTTCAGTTTGGGGGATCTTCCTCACACTCCCATCTCGAAGGAAGATCTATAGTATCAATCTCAAGAAAAGGAAAATTTGTTGCATATGTAGTCACTTCGTCTAGTGAAAAAGGCCTTAAGAGCAACATAAAGTTCAAAAAACTATTTGAATCTTTTTCTTCTATTCTTCAAAAACTATTAAAAGATAAAGTTATAACCTTCGAGGATCCTTGACATCCTAGAGAGCCTTATCCCAACTGGTATGATGGAAAGGGGATTTTCCAATACCATCATGTCCATGGGTATGATACTAAACATTGTATGCACTTGCGTCATGAGATACACAATCACATCGATGACGGTACCATTCAACTCGATGGTAAAAAGAAAAATACAAACAAGTCTATGGCTAAGGCGAACAATGAATTATAGATTTATATAGACCCATTTTTGTCTCACTCTACGAATCCAATTATTGATCCTTCTAGTGCTTCTCCTGAGGCCTCAACATATGTAAATGTAGTCTCGCTCACTCATAGTACTCCCCCTCAACCTACGACTAGTTCACTAGATGTGACTTTTACATCACATAATTTATCCATGAATAACAAAGCTTATCCCCTATACATTCTCACTCACATCAATTGAAACATTGTAACAGGAGTCCTTATGGACCTTGAAAGTCATATGAATGTTATTATGGAAGAGACTCTTTTACTAAATTCCTTAGAGAGGGAGGAATATGAGAAGATGAAAACCACTATACATACTCATGATGGTCTCTCTCTTGTTCCTTATGGCTCTATAATTCTTATCATCCTAGTAGGACCTAGGGCTATGAATACTACGATGTCATCTCAAAATCTGACCTATTCATGGTGAACCTAGGTATCCCTTGGCTAGTTTCCATGAATGAAGTCACTTTTTTTATTCATAAATGTATGAAATTCTCTCACGAAGGTGTAGTGCATGTTGTGCATGCCACTGGGTATCAATTGTTGGTATCTCATGGGGGTTATTCATTGGATCATTTTTGTCCCACCTAGGTTGGTCCGCTTCCTCCAAGAATGAGCCTTATTTATTGAAATTATGTTAAGTACAAGACTGGGGGCAAGGTGTAGTTGAAAATGACTTACCCCGTAGTGCAACAACAGGCTACCTCTTCCTCTCAAAAGGGGAAGGGAAGCCTGCTTAGGGATCTTCTTCTTCCTCCTTTGTAGTTCCACCTACCTCTTTCCCTCACCCTGCTATGGAACCATTGACTTCCCCCTCTATGCATCTCCTGGCGAGTCCGATGGTGCTCACTTGGCAGAAGGACAAGCATCAGGTATTCCACCTTTTTCATATTACTCATGATGAATCAAGCCATCTTGTATGGTAAGGGGAAGGGTCCTTATGAAGTATCTTCTACCTCTCAGCCTTTGCAGCCTCCTACTACTCCTACCTCTAAGGTAGTGAATGGGAAGAGGCTTGCAGCTGAGGTAGTCGAGTGTCCTTCCTGATTTGTTGATCCATCTGCTCCATCTCTTCCTCTTGTTCCAGTCTAGGAGTCACTCCCTCCATCACAAACAATGGTGATGGAAATTCTAATGGCTAAACAAGATCCTTCCATTCCTCCCCAAGCTACAACCTCTAGCTCTTAGATCCATACAAATCACCTTGTGTGTGAGCATAAGCATCAGAGGAAGGCTTTGGTTGCTGAGTAGGATACCTTGTAGAATGAGGAAGGGGAGGCAACAACCCCTACCTTAGTTTCTTTTGCTATGTCCTCCTCTTTTTCCCCTTCTGCTCTAGTTCCCTCTACCTCAATCTTATTTTTGGATTGCCCTACAAGTGTGAATGATCCTCACCTGAAGAGGGTGCAAGTATTCATTGCTCCTTTAGCTGAGCCTCCTCTTCTAATGTCCCTTCTAGACATCCCACCTTTCCCCAAACTTGTGGATATGTTGAATACCTCGGTGGTGTCTGCTACAATTTTCTTCTCTTCCTCATCACCTTTTTCTTCATATGTGGGGATCTTGCATCCTTCGATGAAGCAAAATTTGGAGGATGAACCTGCTTCTAATGGAGGTTAAAAGAAGGGATCATCTTCTTCGGAAGTTGGTTCTGTGTTGGATTGCACCACCTTAGTAATAGAGGCAACCTCGATGTCCCTAGAGTTTTTCATTTTCCATGAGCCTTTCGGCGAGTTCGACAATGGATCTTGGGAACCTCCCTCATCACCTACTCAGTTGACACATGACACTCTCAAAAAGTGAATTTTCAACTCTATAGATGATGTCTCGACTCTATCAGAAATTTTTGCAAGGTTGCTGATGTTTACCTCACAAGAATTGAGTGAAGAAGATCTCAAGGGGCCTTCTTGCTTGGATATTTTTGTAGGAGAGTTAGAGGGTACCCCCTTTCTTTCCCACCCTTGCAGGATCATCCATCCTCCCCTTACAATGATCTACATTGGGAGAACAATGACCTCTTGGTTGATGAGGACTAGGGGGAACCAATTCTTTATTTGTAGATTAGATTGTGTGTGTGTTGCGTTCCCCCGTGCTTGTTTTGTGTGTTCCTGGAGGACCCTTGCCACCCTCATAGGTTCTTGGATACAATAATGTTATTGTATCGTTAAACCTCTTCTATTTGTCACATCATTCTTCTCTTTGTTGTACCTTAATTTTCAACAATTGGAGACAATGGAAAGTGTTGGGGGCATTTAGGCCTCCCTTCAATGTTGACCCAATTTTTTATTTTTATTTTATTTTTGCGTGCAATTCTTCACATGGTTCAATATAGTAGGGGGCTAATGATAGTTCATATATATTATTATACCTATCTATCTATATTTATGAGCAGCTCTGACCCTGAAATATCAGATCCCCCTCTCTCTTGTTCATTATGTCATTTCTTGTCCTTTCTTTGTATCTTTCTCTCTTCATTTATTTATTTATGATGTTGTGGTGCTTATGTGTTGTCCCTCGTGTGTGTGACAGCATTACCATGGTTACATCTCATCATGTTCGACATTCTACAACACTACTTTCACTTTTGCTTTTCTCTCCTTAGGATGTCACAGGCCTTTGAGTTTGGCACACACCATCTTAAGGGGGGGCTATCATAGTGATTTGATTTTTAGAAGGTGTATTCAGTAGCCAATGAATCCCTTACTAAAAATCCCTTATTTTTTTAAAATTGCATTCTTCAACATGGATACCTAGCCAATTTTTTTCTTTCATCATGGATTCGTAAGATAAAATCTAAAAAATTTCCTTAAAGAAGGGAGTACTTTTTCTGATGGAGAAGTCTAACAAATTGCGCTTGTGAGGGAGCATTCTTTCTTTCAAATTGCATGATAAAAGGAATCTTTTAGAAGGATTCCTTGATGCTGGAATCATTGGAAAAAAATGTTATCTCTTTCCAAAAATGTTATCACCTTCAAACAGAGCATCCCTCAAGTGGACCCCTTGTTTCTTTTGAAGGGTTCTTGAGGGATCCCTTTGAAAGCTTTTCCTTCAATTGTTGACTATTTGTGTGATTGTTTTCCTATCTGAATGTGTGGCTTCTTTTTTATATCTAACATGTTCTACCTAAAAATTACCATGTTGCTTTGCAGGTGCACCTACGAAGCTACTTTTCAATTGACCTCATAGAACCTAGTACCTGTAAGGCCCCATCAGACTCTATAGAGCGTCTCACATCTGGCTTGCATCAGGATTGAGCACCTAGGGGCGCACATTCTTTGCAAGTCTGAGGACTTGTGAAGCACTTTCATCCTATGGGATCTCTTTGTTCAACTTTATAGGACCGAGCACTTGCAGTGTCTTTTGTTCACCTTCTGTAAGTACCTGTTGAGCCATCTCCTCTGATGGTGCATTTTTCTCAACTCTCCTCAAGACTGAGTACATGTGGATCCATCTCCTCTTCCTATGCTTTTAGGTGTGTTAGATTATAGTTTGCTTCCTTGATGGTTCATGTATACTTTCTTTGAACTCTTTCGATCTACTTTAGCTCACATTTGGTAGCAAATATGCTTGCTAAAGTGGGGGAAAAATGTGATGGAGTGAATTTTCACCCCTTGAAAATTCCCCATTTACACCCCTTACCTTAGAATAATTAAACTTGAATATGCTATTCCACCTCATCCATTCGCTTCCCACCCGCTTGGTGGCATTCTATAGTGTCAGTGAGGGAGTTTTTGTTAGGGACAAAAGTGTGACATGTAGACGTCTGTGCGACACGCTACCATCCTGACAGGATTCTGACCTCTAGAATTTGTAGAGGCGTTACACTTCTCAATTGGTGATGCTCTACACCCTTGACCAACCTTGAACATTTATTTGGGATTCTATTCATCCTCAAAACATGATCTTCTTGATTAATTTGATCTTCTTCAAGATTCTTCAATCTCACTCAATCACAATTGCTTCTATGCACTTCTCAACACTTCCACCATTTTTGAAGCTCCAAGTCAACACTTTGCTGCTTTCACTCTCATTTTTGTGGTAACGTTGGTACTCTACAAGCTTGTAAGCTCACATATCCCTTCACGTTATTGAGGGAATCTTGTTTGGGAGGTGATATCCATATTATTTAGCATCGCTACTTGATTTATGTAGCATATTTTTTTAGCATTGCATGGTGTTTCTTCCTTTCAAATAATTTCTTTATCACACTTTCCCTATTTGTGGCTATTCATGCTATTAGTGGAGGTGGGAACACCAAAATACAGGTTTCACTGTGGCAAGCCTTGAAATAGCCCCAACATTTTCCCTGTTCTGCTATGTGTAGGTACCGTGTTCGTGTGGATATTTTAGGAGGCTGGATCAACATTTTTTTTTGGTTTCTACCACCTTTTTTGTTATCAAATACCATCTTTTTTAGTTAAAGTATTCTTCTTGTTGTTTTAGCCATTTAGTTGTTTCCAACTTTTTATTTCATCATTTAAAACTGTACGTATCAAGTTGTTAGTTAATTCTCTGTTAGTCTAGATTGTAATTTATACTCTCTATGTGTATGGATGCTGACGCCTAGCCAAGAAAAAAGTGTACTATGTTGTTTTCCATCTTCTGCATTGGAGTCCTTTGGGTAAGAGTTTCCTAGGCTGCAGTCTTGACTCAAGAATTTTCTCACTTGGTTTCCTAAACTCTCAGGTTGACAAAATGATAGTGACAGATCAATTTTCCTTCATTAAATTTCCCTCTAAAGATATCAAAACTATCTTAAACAATTCTTAGTGTGAGGTAGATTAGGGTAGTTGATTGTTCTAGACCCTCCCATGACCTGGGGTCCTGAGCAGTCAATCCCCCTCCTCTACAGGTGAGATAGAGAGGAGAGAGTGAGAGAGAAAGAGGGGGAGAGAGGGAGGGATGGAGAGAGTTAGATAGAGCTAGACAAAGAGAGTAGAAAGGGAAAGAGGTAGGGAGGGAGACATAGGTGAGATAGAGAGAGACAAAGAGAAATAGATAGAAAGAGGGAGACTCAGATAGGGAGAGAAGTATAGAGGGGGGAGAGTGTGCATGTATGTGTGTGTGTGAGAGAGAGAGATGGCAAGATAGAGATAAGTAGAGAGGGAAAGAGAGAGTGATAGAGAGGTAGAGAGAGAGAGGCATAGGGCATAAGGGATACATAATGAGAGAGAGAAATATGATACAACTTACTAATTACTAAAATTTGACCTCCTAATTACTAAAATTTGACATGCTAATTATTGAAATTTGACTAAGTCTGAAAATTTTTAAGATCTTCCAAAAACTATAATTTGTATGTTATAACTCCTAGATATCTGAAACCACTCTCAAAAATCTTGAAACCATAAAGTAAATGTCCATATGTTAATTTCAACTTACACTTTCATGTATATAGTTTCCCTGAAAAACAAGAAAGAGAAAAAAAGATTAGAATTTTTTTTCAATGTAGACCAAAATGTGAGCGCATTATAACATGCTCGCATTTTGGCAATTCTTTTTGGTGCATTTGGGTAATGTATTTTGGTGCATTTTTTGAATTTCATTGAAAAGGAACAAATTTCAATACAAAACAAAATGTGAGCGCTTTATAATGCATTCATGTTACATCTTTCTTTGGGAATCCCCAAGCCTTAGGATTGGATTTGCTTTGGATTCCCAACCCAAAGGCTTGGAGTGCCTTCCCAACATCGAAAGACATGTTTTTGCAGATTCTACAAGATTTCACATAATCTCGTTCATGCTAACCATCAGGTTTGCACGTGTTTCAAGGTCAAGTAAATTGAACACTAGGGTAATTTTAGGCTCTCTCTTAGCTATTTAACGATGTATTTTTTTTCATATTTTGACAATGTTAAGGCTTTCATCTTTAATTTATTTTGTTTGTGTGTCCGTTTTTTGTCAAAAACCAATGCTTGGTATTTTTTACTTTATTTTTTAACCTTTCATTGAAATTTCAAATAAATTACATTTTTATAAAAAAGACACCATTCTACACATATTAAAAAAAAAAAGATTTTCAATTAGTTTTCAAAAATTATAGGGTAGCCAAAATTCTATTTTTCAGGATGTGTCCACTTTGAAAATTAGTAAAAAATCAAATATTCATTAAAAATTATCAAAACAATCAGGCATAAACTACACACTGTTAGCTAATTTCTCACTGAAGTGATTTTAAAAATACCAAAATAAAGTAAACCTTTTAAGGAGCCAAAAAAGATGCTATGTTATGTTTTTTGAAAAAAAAAAACACCAATTTCTATGGCTCCCTTTTTTGATCCCCTTAATCTCTACCATTTTCAAAAAAAATAGTAGCTTAGAAAGTAGACTTAGAGCACTGCATACATTATTTTTGTTGGATCTTAAAATTTTGAGTGTAACCATCCTCAATTTCTCATCCAAGGTTAGTATTTCTTGATTTTAGAAAAAAAGTGGCCACTTAAGCCCCTTTTCGGCCCCTAATCTTACTGCACTTACCCAAAGGAAAATAATGCAACACATTTTGACAAATTAAGACCCATATAAATATTTCTTGTATCAATTATATTTGATGATAAAATAAGGCCTAAGTGCACAAAGGTGCTAGGATAAGAAGAATTTGGTATTTTTAGATTGAGTATAATAGAATATATAATGGTCTATATAGATTAGATAGTATGTGTTACCATTTACTCTAATTTCATGAATTATCATTCTTATCCTTGTTGAAATTTGTACACATATATACTTTATCCTATTCTTACATTAAATAGAAACAACTTTGTTTGTTATCCTCTTACAATGTCAAATGTTTAATGGTTATTTTGCATATTTTATTTAAGATCCTATTGCATGTTATATAATAAATGATTCTATTTTATTAATAACCATTACTCAAAAAAATTATGTATTATCCTTTGTGCATCATTGAGTCTTGACACACATTTTTGGTACCATAACTTTTTTTACACTATATGTCATTAGTATTGACACTAAGTGAAATGATTGATATTAGATGTGCATATATTCACTATTACACTTATGGATAATGTGTGCAGCATGATTTCCTACCCTAAAAGATGCAAAAGAACAAAAATGAAAATGGAGAAATACACAAAACACCACCTCAAGATAAGCCTAGTTTAACTTGAACAAAAAAACATGAAAAAAATGATATACCTTGCTCAAGTTGATCCTTTGGTTGTCCCTTTGATGTAGATTGGTTGTGTGCTCCTTGATGGAAAATCAGTTAAAATGATATGAAAAATGATCTAAATTGGATGGAGAATGCAATAATGGATGTGGGTGTTTGGCTAAATGTATGGGATGAATGCAAAGTGAGCTTGAAATGAAACAATGGAGGATGAAAGATGAAAATGCTTGAATGCTTGAGCTTGAGAGTAGAATTCTAGGTGTATTGAATGAATGTTATGAGAACAATGAGACCAAATCCTCTATTTTAGGGGATGAGTCTCTCGAGATTTGAATGGATAGGATTTAGCCAATATGGACAAGATGGAGGGTTGTGGTGAGTTGTGGAATCACAAAGCCATCACATCTTGCCATGTGGAAAATGGGGTGGAAAAATGAAATGTGAGGTGAAGGGAGGACATGTGAGGTGGAGGTACTTGCAAGTACCTTGGGATTAGGGGAATATTTCCTCAAAAAGGAAGTTCTTGTCCCCATGTGGGAAGGATGGTGACAAGTGAAGAATTTTAGAATTCCTCACTAATCATCATGGGGAAGAGAGAAGTGGTTGGGGGAATAAATGTGAATTTTAAATTCACATGATTGGAAGTACCTTGAGGATAAGACAAGATCCGCATAAAGGAGGTCCTTGTCCCATGTGAGTGATGTGACTTATGAGAGGATTTAGAATTTCCCAACAACCTTCATGGGGAAGAGAAAAGTATTAAAAGAAAGAAACTACCTATGATAGGTTGACTTGGAGGACATACCAAAAATGGAATGAGGATTAGATTAAGGTTGTGGAAACAAGTGATTAAGAAGACTAATGAAGGATTAGAGGCAAGTGGCAAAATATGGAGGATGTGACATTAATCCTGATTAGAAGGTGTGCACATCTTAATCATGGATTGATTAAACTAATCCAAATTAGAAGAGGATTATGGAGGATGTGACAAGGAGAGAGAAAAGAGGGAATTTAAAATTTATTTAAATTCAAAAGGAAAAATGACTAAATTAAATAAATTGATATATTTATTTAATTTAGAGGGGAAAGAGGTGAAGATAAAGTATTTAATTATTAAATTAAATACTTTAGGAACCTTAGGAAAAGGAGAAAATATTAATTAAATAAATAATTTAATTAATATCGATGGGGGATATGAGATAGATGAATAAAGGGGACGAATTTGATCATATGGGAGTGGTAAAATTTGGATGTTTACATTTTTCCCCTCTTTGAGATGGTGTTACAAAGTAGCATCACTTCAAAGAATATTAAAAGATAGCACCAGGAAGAAGATGATTAGATTGGGAAAGATGCCCTAGTAATCAAAGGAGTGACTAGGAAGAAGGATGATGGGAGGGAAGATGAAGATTAGGGATTGGGGATGCCACGTCAAGAGGACATGCAGGTTCAAGAGAACTTAGGTGTGCTCTCGAAATGGATGAGATGATGAAAGGGTATATGAGGAAGATGATGCAAAGTGATGGATAAGAGTGAATGATAAGCGATAGGAGACTAGGAAGAACAAATGTATTAAAGGACAAAGGTGATGTTTCCCTGATCAAGCGACAAGCCAAAATGGGTTGATGATGGATGGAGTGTTGTCGATGAGGGAATGATATATCCTGAAACAACATGAGGATAGGGAAGGATACATATTGATGATGATGATGAAAGTGTTGTGGATGAGGGAAGGATACATCCTGATGATGATGATGAAAGTGTTGTGGATGAGGGGCGGATACATGCCAAAGCAACACCAAAAGGTAGGGAGGGATACATCCCGATGATGATGATGATTGGATCAAGGCTTGTAGCAAGGCTGGGAACAAGACCAAGGATGTGATTAGATGGTTTGGGAACAATGGGTATCCTAAGAAGAAAAGGGGATGGAAAGTGAATGCTTTCACAATGAAAATCATGGGGCATAGGCTAGGTATAGATGTAATGCAATGGAACTAAACATGAAATGCCATCCTAATGCGATTACCATTTTCAGAGCACTGATTTTTGCTATAGCATAAGACACCAAGTGCCAGGGTATGTGAAACCAAGGTGGATTAGTGTTGAATGCATAAAACAAACACAATAGACAAGAAGGATATCCCAACACCCTAAAGTCATAGAGACCTTGGTCGGGCTAGGCATTGGGATAACCACAAACACAAAAGGATGCCCCAGTGTAACATGAAACCATAGGAGTCTTGGTGGGTACTACACGGGACAACCAAGAAGACAAAAAAAAACAAAAGATCAAGATATGCCCTTATGTTTACCAGTCAAAACACACCATGATATGATAGATCATGGTGGCCTTTACAAGTTGTGATAGGGAGCTCAAATGATAAACAAAAGCCAAAAGTATCAAAAAATCACAATCAATTTTCAAACATCCTTTGCCATAGGATCAACAGGATAGATTGGATTGATGAGGTCTGTTAGGAAGGATTCATCCTATTAAGACCAAGGATGGAGACTAAACTAATTGATTGGAATGACACTGGATATCAAAAATTGATTGGATCTAATGATATTGGTGGATCTCGTTTGTTAAGAGACAGTTAGATAGGGACATACTTGATGACTCAACATGATGACAAGACACAAGACACAAAACAAACACACCCTAAAGACCTAGGGGCTCGAGGGTTGATAAGAGATTAGCCTTTCCTGCATGAAAGCGTAGAGCCCTCGTAGTTCAATAAAAGACTGACGACTAACCATGGATAAAAGTGGAAAGAAGACAATGGAGACATTGATGGATGAAAAATACATGACGGATAAAATCCATAGGGGAAAATCAAATGACCGACCTTGCCTACATGAAAGCACAGGGGCAACGTAGTTCGACAAAAAGCTGGCGATCGACCATGGATAAAGGACAATGAGATGACCATGATAAGTGGATAAAATGAGGAAACTGATACAATGAGACAAGAGAGATCATGTGGATTGGGCATGATGGTGGTGATTGGATGAACCTTAGGGATGGGATAGTTATCCAAATCATCAAAAGATGAATTGGGAGGATGGCATGATGGAGAGATGAGTGAGGAGAAGCAATAAGAGATGATAAGATGTGAAAAATAAGTGGGAGTGATGATGATGAGATAAATGTCATTGGGTTGCATGGGGGGAAGCATATATCTAGATACCAATGGCAAGGGATTATGAGATGGGACGAGGATAAAGATGAATGGATAGGGAGATAAGCATGGGGGATGGAAGGGATACTATGATGGATGGATAGGAAGATAAGGATGAGGAGATGAAAAACATTTTTAGATGGGTAAGGAGATAAGGATGGGGATATGAAAGGGATACTATGATGGATGGATGGATAGGAAGATAAGGATGGGGAGATGGAGGGGATGCTATGCTATAATGGATAGGAAGATTAGGATGGTGAGATGGAAGGGATTTTTTGGAAGGATATAAAGATAAGGATGGGGAGATGAAAGGGATGATATGATGGATGAAGGATGTCCCCAAGGACTATGTCACAAAGATGGTAGATGCCCCCACTCTAGATATGTCATGTGTGATGAGGCAGGAGGGACGAAAGATGAGTGGATGGGAAGATAAAGGGGATAAATGGAGGAGGATATGATGGGTGGATAAGGGAGGAAGATGGATGTAGATTGGATGCATGGATACGAAGGAGAAATGGCTAATACGACTCCATGGAAAAATACAGATGACGTGGATACACCGATAGTGCATTGGTGAGGGAAACGCATGCCAAGAGACGTCCAAAATACGCATATACTGAGCGAAACTAAGGTGCTGAACTAACCTCCCAACGCCAAAACCCCGTGAGAAGAATGCAAGATAATTCCTTAAATTTTCACCATGTTCAATTCATACTATCTCCTGAGCAATAGAAACAGAGAAATAATCAATACATAGATGAACACCAGATTTATCGGGAAAACCCTTATGAGAAAAACCCAATCACTGTTCCAAGAAAAGCCCTCCCAATTGTAATAAAGAATGGAAACTAAGACACAAAGATTGGACTTATCTTCAATGTCAAATCATAATAGCATAATCCTTGATCAACCTTGGTACGAATAATTATCCTCAAGATCCAATACACCTTCAAAATGAAATTCATTGATCACCCACATCTAACTATTCATCCAACTATTTCATTCAACTGCAGACCGAACATCGCACCTTCCATTCTGGCATATCCATACACCCCGTTTGTTGATCTTCCTCTTAGTACCACAAATAGTCCGAACTACTAGCGGCGTTCCCATTCTGCTTCCTAATTGGTCGAGGACAAACGACGTAGGATGGTCAATCGGTCAAAGGCCTTCAAAATGTATTCGCATGTCGGTGAGACACTAACCGTGTCTCCCCGATGCCACAAGACTCAACCATCGATGTCACCAAGAGTCATTGCTATTAGAAAGAGGTTCCACTGAGTTCACAAGGTTGCATCGACCTCAGCAATCTCATCGGCGAGACAATCGCTATTCGCCAAGAGATCATACCGATATTCAAAGGTCACATAGATATCAACTTTCCTTTCGGTGAGACTATCACTCTTCGGCAGAGACATCATACCGGGTTCCCAAGTCATTCCGCATGAAATTGTGGGATTATACCGGCTAATAGACTACTCCTACGTAAAGATTTGAGACTAACACCTACGGCAGCACCTCTTGGCTACACTCAGTTTCCTTTTGTGTTACTACAAGACGGCAGTCGCTTATTGGAAAAGACTTCTCATGGTCGGTATGAGACATACTTAAATGTCCGTCTTCTCGAACTAAGCGACACCCAAAGTCTCCGGATATCTACAAGAGCGCCTCCCATAGGAGATCTCCCCGAGCGTATGAGAGATAGAAATTGTCACAAGGATTCTAAGATGCTACAATGATAGGCTCCATCTGCAAGATATCAAACATGCCCTCACCGACCTGTAAAAATTTCTATAAGGTTTTTATTAACTACTAGTCACCTGCATACCAACAAAGGTCGACCGAATTTGTTCTTCTCAAGGTTTCAGCCCTGAGATTGAGGCACATACAACAATCTCCCACTTGATGAAGATCAAGCATAGAACTCCAGAGCATAACAAAACTATTGAAATTCATGGGAACTAAGGCCCATCAAACAGGCACACCACCTGAACCTGTCTGTGCTCATTGGCTTCGTCAATGCATCTGCAACATTTTCCAGAGTATCAATTTTTTCTAAAGATACCTTTCCATCCTCCACCATAACTCGCATAAAAATGATACTATACATCTATAGTGTTTCATCCCGTACATGGAAAGTAGGATTCTTGATAAAAATGTACTCTTTGATCATTGCTGTATTAGAAGTTATTTTCCCTACATCGTTCCAATGTTAGAATACAAATATTTTAACTAAATCGCTTTTTACAGTTAATGTAGCTACTATGTATTCTCGCTTTTAGTGCTGCTACAAAGCAAAGCTGGCATCTTGCCGCTGTTTTATCCTAACCTACTGCACCACCATTCAACATAAAAATGTATCCACTGTTGGATCTCATGTTGTCAATGTCCCCTGCCCAATCAGAATCTACATATCCACGAATGCTGAGAGTCCTCTGTGATTCAACCAAGTTCCTATGGTAACACAAAGCAAAATCTGAAGTTCCCTTCAAATATCTAAACACTCTCTTCACAACATCCTAATGCATTCTTCCTGGATTTGCCATAAATCGACTAAGAACTCCCATTGCTTGGGCAATGTATGGACTTATGCGTACTATTGCATACATTAGATCGCCAACCACACTAGTATAGGTACATTGTCATAAGTGTCTTCCATTCTCAAAGAGATTTTTGGATAGTCTTCAATGATAGCTTCGCTCCTGCAAAACGGAACAACTAGTCAGCTTGCAATCATTCATGCTAAAATCTCTAGAATCAAGATAATATACTTACTCCTGATCAAGTCAAAGCTTTATTCTTTCTATCCCTAGTTATTTCCATTCCTAGAATATACTTGGCTACACCAAGATCTTTCATTTTGAACTTTGCAGACAACTAATATTTTAGATCAGAAATCATCAACTTACTATTGCCTATGAACAACATATCATCAACATAGAGAGTAATAATAAGGACTCTGATCACTTTCAACTTTATATACACAATGACGTGATTTTGATTCTCATAACCTTAGCACAATACAAAGTACTAAAACTTTTAAAATTTCATTATTCTAGGTAGGACTGCCTTTTAACTCATACGTAGATGTTTTCTAACTTGGTAAACCAAATTCTTTTATATCTTTTCTACAAAGTGCTCAAGCTGGGATATATAAATTCTTCTTCAAGATCACTATGAAATATACATGCCTTCTCACATCCATCTCTGCTGACTCAAGCCATATCACAAGTATGACAAAAAAGAAATCTAATGGACGCTTCTATTAGTTATAGGAGGAAAAAATTTCATAATCAATTCTCTCACCCTGAATAACTCCTCTTGGAGAACCAACTTGTCTCTTTGTACTTTTCCCCACACTCACATTCCATTTCTTCTTAAATACCCATTTACGTGTTCTGCCATTTCTTCCTTTTCTCAGTTTTCTGTGCAAGGGCACCAAACTCTCTAGGTATCATTATTTAATGATACTTCTCTATTCCATGGTTTCCAAATCAAGAGCTTTGAATCACATTTTAAATGCCTCTTCTGACAAATTCTAGGCTGCTCATTAGTGCTGTGAAAAATTAAAGCATAGGAAATGCTAGAATCTATCAAAGAGAACCCATACCTATTAGGTTGCTTTCTTTCACGAGTTGACCTCCTCACGTGTTGAGGCTGAGGTTGTTCTTCTTCTTCAAAACTTTCAGAAATACTTGAGCTCTCCTCAATTTCAGGTACATTTTGAATTTTCATTTCCTCTTTATCTGGTGTAGGAGGAATTTCAACTACATCCTTTTTGTTTTCTGATTTTGTCTCTGACTGCAAATCCAAGGTAGAAGGCTTCAACTCACGAAAGATTACACTTCTAATGTATAGAACCTTCTTAGTATCAGGATCCCAAAGCTTGTATCCTTTTATGCCAGCACTATAGCCAATAAAAATATATTTGACAGCTTTGTTCTCCAATTTAGATCTTTTCTCATATGGCACATGTGCATATGCCTCACAACCAAAAACACGAATATGTCTCAGAGAGGGCTTCTTACCAGACCACGCTTCAAAAAGTGTTTTCTTAACAAGAGCAGAATTTGGAGAACAATTTATCAAGTAACATGCAATAGCAACAACCTCAACCCAGAACTTCTCCTCCAAGCCAGCACTACTTAGCATACTTCGTGCTCTCTGCATCACTATCCTATTGAACCTTTTTGCAACTCCATTTTGCTGTGGATTATAAGGAGTAGTCTTATGTCTTTTAATCTCATGGTCTTTACAATACCTCTCGAATTCATTAGAACAAAATTCACCACCATTATCAGTCCTAAAACATTTTATTTTTCTTCTAGTCTGATTTTCTACAAGGTTCTTAAATTCCTTAGACAGACTGAACACTTCTTATTGACTTTTCAAAAAATAGACAAATGCTCTTCTTGAATAATCATCAATAAACGATACATAGTACCTTGACTTAGACAAAAAAGGAACATCCACTGGACCAAATACATCAGAATGAATATAATCTAGCAAACCAGAAGATTTATGAGGAATGGAATAAAAAGAAACATGGTGTTGTTTTCCATATATACAATGTTCACATAATTCAAATTCAAGGTTACAATCATCAAGCCCCTCAACCAAGTTTTTATTCTTCAAGGTTTTAAACCTTTCTCTCCAATGTGGCCTAGCCTATGATGCCAGAGCATAATCTTTTTTGCTAGAAGTTTAACTTCCAGGGAGTTTACACAATTAGGAATATTTCCCTCTTTTCCTCCATGAGTAGCTTTTTGTGACTTTTTAGAGACACTGTTACTTTGAACAACATGTGCATCCAGCTTATACAAGGTATCAATACAAGCACCCCTTGCTAGCACCATTGAGCCTCTAGTCATCTTGCAGCCATTTCTAGAGAACGTGACTTGCACTCCAATATCATTCAGCTTACTGACAGATATCAGATTTTGAGCCAGATCTGGTATATGCATTACATCATTGATTCCCTTCACTCTTCCATCAGTGAATTGAATTCTGAATCTTCCATGACCAACTATTTCCAATGAAGAATCACTTTCCAAATACACCTTTCCACCATCGTATTCTTCATACTTTGTGAACCAGTCTCTATGTGATGTCATGTGGAAAGATGCTTCAGAATCAATTAGCCAGACATCATTTGATGCCTGCATAGCCAAGGCTGTAATGAAGGCATCTACATCACTTTGAGAATAATCATTGTCAGAAGAGTTCTTTTTCTTCTTCTTTTTCTCCTCTTTACAATCCTTTCTGACATGACTAGGTTGCCCACAATTCCAACACTTCACCTTGGACTTCTTGCCAGGAGAATTTGATCTCCCCTCTGATTTTGATTTTGACTTCTTGTCCTTCTTGCCTTTTTCTTTCGATTTACCTCTAACAGCAAGGGCCTCCTTCGCCATCTTAGAAGATTTCCTTCTCATCTCTTCTGATAACAAGGAAGCAACATCATCTTCTATCTTGAAATTGGTTGTTGTACTCCCAATAGCCATCACCAGGTGATCCCAAGAGTCTGGCAAAGAACACAACAAAAGAATACATTGATCCTCTTCATCAATCTTCACACCAAAAAATGTTAACTATGCAATCAACATGTTGAATGTGTTCAAATGATTAGCTATAGACCCTCCTTCCTACATTCTCAAAGTGTACAACTTCTTCCTTAGGAACAGTTTATTCACCAAGGACTTCCCCTGATAAATAGATGCCAGTCTCTTCCACAAGGAATATGCAGTCTTCTCTTCATGCACATTCAGAAGAATGAAGTCTGCCAAACAGAGCCTTATCAGCCCCTTAGAATTTCTATCTGCAAGGTCCCAATCTTCTTGCTTCATGCCTGTAGGCTTCGTTCAGACACAACAATCCAGAGATCATGATCAACTAACAAATCTTCCATTTTGAGTTTCCACAACTCAAAGTTGCTGCCATTGAATTTCTCTATTTCAGTTTTCCTGACGTGCTAGCCATCTCAATCTGTAATTCAAATTAACAAGACTTCTACAAGACTCCCACTGAACAGAAATTGACACAAAAAACCCAACGTACCCACAAGGATAACACAACTGGCCAAGCTTTGATACCACTTGTAAGGAAAGCTAAGGTGTGGAACTAACTCTCCTAACATCAAAACCTCAGGGAAGAATGCAAAGATACCTTTAAGTTTTCAATTACAGTCCAATTAAGATACACTTGAAAGCAATAACAGAAACAAAGAAATAATCATACACAGATGAACACCAGATTTACGTGGGAAAACCCTTACGGGAGAAAAACCCACCACACCAAGAAAAGCCCCTTTGTATTACAGTAATGGAAATTACAGACATAGATTAGACTTATCTTTGTGATGTCAAATTACAGCAACATAATCCTTGATCAACCTTGTACAAAACATTCAAGATTCAATACACTCATAATGAAATTCACTGATCACTCATCGAACTATTCATCCAACCATTCATCCAACTGTTAATCAAACTGACTGATTAAAATCTTCCATCTCTAAGTATATCCATGACACCCCTGGTCTGTTGATCTTCCTCTCAGTAACAGTCACAACAGTCCAACTTCTCATTCTGCTCCTTGATTGGTCGAGGACAAACCATGTAGGATGGTTAATTGGTCAAAGGTGTTCAAAATGTATTCACATGTTGGTGAGACACTAACCGTGTCTCCTCGATGCCACAAGACTCAACCATCGATGTCACCAAGAATCATTGCTATCGGCAAGAGGTTCCACCGAGTTCACAAGATCACATCAACCTCAGCAATCTAATCGGTGAGACAATCGCTATTTTCCAAGAGATCATACCAATATCCAAAGGTTACGTAGATATCAACTTTCCATTTGGTGAGACTACCGCTCTTCGGTGAGACATCATACCGAAGTTCCCAAGTCATTCTAAGATCAAACAGTCACCAGGAGTCATACTGACAATAGACTACCCCACAACATCGGTGAGACCAACACCTGTCGCCAATACTTCACACTGAAGCCTTTGTGTTACCGCGAAGACTCCAAGTGAAACACTTATCGACAAAAAATCTGTTGTCAATATGAGACATACCAAATGTCCAAGTCTCTCCCCAAAATGGCTTGTCACCCAAAGTCTCTCTAATATTCGATAAGAGTGGCCTGTCGGCTAGAGATCTCCCCGAGTAGTGAGAGATAATTGTCACAATGATCAACATGTCATAGCGATAGGCTCCATTCAGCAAGACATCAACAAGGTCTCGACAACTTAAAAATTTCATAAGGTTTCATAGCTTCTAGTCGGCCAGACACAATGAAGGTCATACCGACTTTTCTCTTCCAGAGGTTTCAGCCTGTGAGATTGAGGCACATATTCCAACACATATGGCTGCCCCTATCTATATCAAGATCACAAGGAGGATGGAGGGATTGGGATATGATAGGAAGGATGTGTAAGATAGGTTGGATGGAGGAGATGGATGGAGGGGATGCATAGTAGGAAAATGCTGGAAAGAGATAGATGGGGATTTACACATGATGCTTGTTTGCCAGGTTTTCATTATGGTACTTATCCAAGGAACTTGTTTTCCATTTTTTTTTACTTTCTTTTGGTTTCTTTGGATTTTTTGTTTTGTTTGGATTTTTGGATAGAATGTGGATGGAGATGGATACGGAAATGGATTTGGATAAGTGGATTTAGAGGATATGTGATAAGAATATAGATGGACTCAAGCATCAAGTTCCATATGTGGTAATTAGAGCCCACGTACAGAAATGACTGTTGGATGTTGGTACAACCTTATTAGGATAAATGGATTATGCAACAGAATGGATTAAAGGGATTTGATGTGGGAGATATGTGGGATAATGGATGGGATGTTGGAAAGTGTGTGGATGGAACGATGGGGTAGGTATTTGGTGGGGTAATGAGTTCAGGACCAACATTGGCAATTATGGTGGTGGATGTGAAATGATAGGAGGATTAATGGATGAATGATGTGGGGAAAATGGAGGAGATGGGATAGTGAATTTTGGGACATAAGGACCCAAAATAGATTTAGGAGATAGAGGGTGTGTATGATTAGCTTTTGGATTAGAAACTTTGGACTTTGTTACAAATTTTTCATTTGAAGGCATTGCATCTTTTTTATTTGGGATCCACATGGTTCTGATTTTTGCTTTGGTGGGCCGTTGTGGCCTGTGGGTTTGATTTGGATTTTGGATTTGATTTTTCTTTTCTTCAACATGTATTTTTAAGGGGACATGAGGAGCTTTAGATTCATGTGGATGTTTAAATTTATGCATTTTTACTTTAGCATCCAAAGTGCTTTTAATAGCAATGGGATGGGTGCGAGGAGATGGATGATGTGGATTGATGGAGGTTGGATTTTGGGGATGATATGTGGATGGAGGATGTATAGGTACATGCATTTATTGATCTTGATTAGGGAATATGAGAGTGGGATGTTTATGATGGGTGATATGGATAGGTGATGGATGGATAGAAGGATAAATAAGATGAGATGGAGGAGGTGATTTTGGGATATAAGGGCCCAAAATGGACTTAGTAGCTAGAGGATGTGTGATGGTGGATGGAGGGACATAAGGACCCAAAATAGATGGAGTAGATGAAGGATGAGAGATGGTGGATGGAGGGACGTAAGGACCCAAATTGGATTTAGAAGATGAAGGTGGAATATGAATGGTTTTTTTGAGGCTATATGATGGAGGGGGAATGGTGACAAATGGTTTTGTGGAGTAACTAGAAGAGCCTATTATTCTTTTGGAGGAGTTTTGTTGAGGATGTATAGAGGTTGTACCAAATTTTTTGGGTTGCGAGTCTTGAGAGATATATCCAAGACCTTGTGTACATAGATTTTCTTTGATATGGATGGGCTCTAAAATACCTTGCTCATGAAGGCCTAAACCTTTTCCTTGATAGTTCATGTTTTTGAGCATTTGATCTATGGTAGGATAATTGTTATTTTGGAAGAATGATGCGAGTCTATTATTAGGTGGAGGATGATGGGTGGGGTATATGCTTGATTCCTCTTCTGCAAGGAAGCCACCGTGGATAAATGTGAGATTACCAAGGGGATATAAACATGGTGTTGGGATGGTATGGCTAGGAAACGATGGAGGATCAGGAGATGGAGGTGATGGGGTAACAACATCTTGATTGGGTGGAGTGAGTGGTAAGGGATCAAGAGAGGGATTAGGTGATATGCTAGGATCTGGACTTGTGATAGTGAGAGATAAGGGCTCATGAGATGGAGTGGTTGGATTTTGAGTGACAAAGGGGTCATGGGCTGAAGTGGGTGAAGGACTGTGATCTGGAGGTGGAATAGATGGGATGGTAGGGTCTTGATGAGGAGGAGGGGATATGTTGGTATGCTTTGGGAAAATCTCTTGGCATGACTCATCTTGTGTGGGTGGCATGATGATGTGTTGGAGGGAATCCTCAAGTGAGGGAGATGGAAGGATAGAGGATTCATGAAGTTCATGGGAATGGATTTTGGTGCTACTAGGAGTGGGAGGAGTGGATTGGATTTGAGTGTCTTTGATGGATTGGGTAGATCTAGGAGTAGAAGATGGTGATTGGGTTTGGTTATCTTTGATGGGCTTGGTGGATCTCAGAGTAGGAGATGGGGGTTCAATAGATTTAGTGGGTTTGATTGTTTCAACAGTTTGGGTGGTGTTAGGGGTGGTAACAGTAACGATAGGTGTGGTATGGAGAAGGGCCTCATCACTAGTGACTATACATGGGGAAGTGGGGCAGCATGGTTCCATGACTTCAAGATGTGGAGTTAGGGATATATTCTTTGTCATGAGTCCTTGGAGGACCTCTAGAGTGAGAATCGTGCATATTCTAGGCTTAATTGGAGTGATGGGAATAGATGAAGGATTATGGATTGGTGGAGGATTAGGATTATGGATCGATGGATTGGGATTGGATGGAGGACTAAGAGTAGGTGAAGGATTAGGAAAGGATGGGGTGGAAGGTGGAGTGACATAAGAGGATATGGATGGTGGATTAGGAGAAGAGGATGTAGGTGGTGGATTGTAGTAGAGGTATTGGGATAGAGGATTAGGATGGGAAGATTTAGATGGTGGATTAGGAGAGGTTGATGGGTATGTAGGATTAAGATGAGAATGTGTGGATGTTATATTAGGATGGGTAGATGTGGATATTAGATTAGGATGGGCAGATGTGGACATTGGATTAGGATAGGTTGACGGGGATACAAGATTAAGATAAGAAGGTGTGGATGTTGGATTAGGATGGGTAGATTGGTATGGAGGATTAGGGTATTGGGACATGGATGGTTGATTAGGACAAGTGGATGCAGATGGTGGTTTGTAGTAAAGATACTGGGATGGTGGATTAGGGAAAGAGGATGTGGATGTAGGATTAGGAGGGAAAGATTGGCATGGTGGATTATAGTGAGAATATGTAGATGAAGGGTTGAAATAAGAGGATGTGGATGGGGGATTATAATAGGGATGTTGGGATACTAGATTGGAATAAGAAGACATGGATGTTGGATAAGAAAATGATGTAGAGGAAGGATATGATGGAGATGCGGGCGAGGAAGATAATGGATATCCCTTGTCAAAGGTAGCATAAGGAGCATTATTAGGTGTGGATGAAGACGTAATAGGATAGCTTAGAGGGGTGATAGGATTTTGGAAAGAATTTGGGGAAAGCTTACTAGAAATGATAGCATCAAGGGGATCTATGCCATATACCTCTTGATCAATAAGACTCTCGTTATCATCGTCAACGTAATTAGGATCTCCCTTGACTACTATTTTTGGTTGCATTGATGAAAGATAAGGATGCATGATGTTAGGTTAGATGGATACGAATGGGAACAAATGATTAGAAGGAAAAAAGGGTGATGAAAGGATAAATAGGATGAATTTGAAGAAGAAAATCCTTGATGGCAATGGACTAAAGCTCAAATCAGGATTTAGGTTAAGCTTAGAGTGGGATTAGATTGAAGCTCAGATTTAGATTGGATTGAAGCTCAGATTATGATTGGATTAAAGCTCAGATTAGGATTGGATCACAGGATATGATAGGATTGATTCTAAACAAAGTTTAGGGGTTTTAACTAGATGACGTAAGGTGCTGACAATCAGATGTTTCCAGATTTGGCAATTTTCAAAAAATGTCAAAATTTGCAATTTTAGGAAATTTCACAGGCATACCTTTGAGAGTCCAGTTTTTTCCCAAAAAAATCCTAAAACTAAGGTAGGATGAATTTCCAACTAACATCCTAAATCTGAAACATGCACTCCAAGTTATTAACGAAAACAATTTTTCAAAAATTGGAAAAGAAACACTAAATTGTGATTTTGAGGGTCAAGGTGAAAGTTTGAAGCCTCAAAAATGTGTCGAAATGGGGACCAACTAACTAAGGATCAGTTGAGAATCCACATGCCACCTCATAACATAACCACCTATAAAATTTCAACACAAACTGACACCCGAGTCAAAAGTTATGGCCTTCAGAAGTTTTTGCATAAAAATCAAAACCCCTAAAACAAAGTCTAGGTGATTGGGATTGATGAACTGATGATGGATAATGATGTTCTAAGATGCACCTATGTGATTTGGTCAATGAAACGATGAATTTTAGAAAGTGTTGATAAATGCAAATGACGATGACGAGAAGATGGATGAAGGTCTGCTTTTGGGAAAATTCACCTATCTAGGTGGCAAGGTCGCCCAACTATGGTGCAAGGTCACCCAACTAGGGTGCATGGTCACTCGACTAGGGTACAAGGTCACCCAAATAGGATGCAAGGTCACCCAACTAGGATGCAAGGTAACCCAACTAGGGTGCAAGGTTACCCAACTAGGATGCAAGGTCACCCAACTAGGGTGCAAGGTTGCCTAAACAACTTTCAAACTTGTCTAAATCTCAAAATGGTCAAATAACATCGATAAATGGGGTGACAGATTCACCGAACAAACAAATGGATTCTCCTGATGGGAAAATGGGCTCACCTAACGAGGAAACAAACTCACCGAACAAGGAAATGGACTCTTTAAACGGAGAAACAGACTAACCAAATGGGGAAATAGACTCTTGTAATGGGGAAACAAACTCTCAAAATAGGGAAATGGACTCTTAGAATGGGGAAATGGATAAACGAAATGGGGAAACAGATAAATGGATTGACTAAACGGAACACAAAATTAGCTATTCAAGGTGCAAACTCACCCAATAATCGCCTGTTTCAGGGAATGGGTGAATATGATGACTCTAGGGGTTGATAGGGGACTGAAACAACAAGCACAATCGCCCAACTATGAAGTATTCTCGCCCAAATTAGAGGCAGAATCACCCCTTTTGATGAAATAGGTGAGTGTGATAGGTTGTTTGGCTGATAGACTAACTCAGACAGAGAGTAGAATCGCCCCTTTAGATGTAATGATCTCCTATCTCTGGGGTAGGCTCGCCCAAGTAAGGGGAAAAATTTCCTATTCTGTGAAGGATGAGTGATTTTGAAAGGAATTGAATGTGAAATGACTCAGATAGATGGTAGGGTCGCCCCTATGGATAGTAGGTTTTCCCTTGTTAGTAGCAAGATTGAACCTGACAAAGGAAAACTTGTCTAAACAATAGACCTAGACTTAACTTGGATAAAAATGGCTATGGAAAAGGACCAAAACACAACAAATAGAAGGTAAGGCTGACTCAAATTAACATAGATGCACTGGTTTCATATAAAGAAGATAGTTCAAGCACCACAATCCTAAGATTAGTAAGAAGGGTATGGCCAACATAGTCCTCTATCTAGGCTGAATAAGGAAAACTATGGAATCCTCGATATACGCATGGTATGTGAGGCACAACTGTGAACACCAACCTATCATAGGCATGAGTTGGAAGCCCCAACGAGGTACTGGAAACTTGGAAAAACTCTCATGTCTTATCTAAGTATCACCCTAGCTTCAACGCTTCACTACACACGACGTGACTGGATTGGGGTACAACTTTGGCTTTCCCCCTTTTATATACCCTACCAGTACATGTGGTTGGGATCGTCCCTTGGGGTGATGAAATCCCCAAGCAAGTCCTACTAAAAGAAGACACTAGATGTTTTTGACTAGTCCCCAAGCTTGCACAAAGCGCAAAGGGAGAGCTTGAAAAATCTAGTATCCCCTAGGTAACACAAAGGACTAAAGTGGACAATGATTTCTCTTCACCCAGGATTGCCAAATGGTGCAAGGGGATTGGATGCGTCAGTATTCTACCTAACAAACACAACAAACAAGTGTATTGACTCCCCCTAGAATTAGTTCTATGTGCCTAAATAGTATGAAAATAACAAACAAGCACAACTAACTAAAGGTCTTGGCCTGCTCGTCCTGCAAGAAAAAGTTAGTAGTTTAACCTCTAGCCTTTAACAAACGAGAAAAAACTACACAAACGTTAGTAAAACCAAACAAATTCAATGAAAAAATAGGTTAGGGGGATCAATACCTAAAAACAAGAAGAAACAAACACTGAAACTAAAAATTTAACCTCTGTTTTACCTCAGGTTCACCCTTGTTTGAAGTAGAATCTCCTATTTTAGTAGCATAATCACCTATTTCAGAGGCATAATCACTTGTTTCAAGGGCATAATCGCCTGTTTCAAGGGAAAAATTGCCTGTTTCAAGGGCAGGCTTGCCTATTTAGGGGCAGGCTTTCCTATTTAGGGGCATGCTCTCCTATTTGAAAAAGTGGGAGCAGATTTGCCCCTATTTGATAGATGGGTGATTCTGCAAGTGCATAATCGCCTTTGTTGAAGGTAGGCTCACTTGTGCTGATGCAAAATTGCCCCTGTTGCTGTAGGATCACCTTTGTTAGTGGCAGAATCACCTGTGTAACCTAAACCTATAAAACTTCAAACAACAGAGCATGTGAAAGTAACAGACCCATTTGTGGGTCCCACTGGGCATTCTAGAAATGTGTAATACATTATTTCCTACCCTAAAAGATGCAAAACAACAAAAATGCAAAAGGAGAAATACACAAAATACCACCTCAAGATAAGCCTAGTTTAACTTGAACAAAAAAAAATAAAACAAAAGATATACCTTGCTCAAGTTGATCCTTTGGTTGGCCCTTCGATGTAGATTGGTTGTGTGCTCCTTGATGGAAAATTAGTTAAAATGATATGCAAAATGATCTAAATTGGATGGAGAATGCAATAGTGGATGTGGGTGTTTGGCTAATTGTATGGGATGAATGTAAATTGATCTTGAAATGCAATAATGGAGGATGAAAGATGAAAATGCTTGAATGCTTGAGCTTGAGAGTAGAATGCTAGGTGTATTGAATGAATTATATGAGAAAAATGAGACCAAATCCTCTATTTTAGGGGAGGAGTCCCTAGAGATTTGAATGGCTAGGATTTAGCCAACATGGACAAGATGGAGGGTTGTGGTGAGTTAAGGAATCACAAAGCACTCACATCTTTCCATGTGGAAAATGAGGTGGAAAAATGACATGTGAGGTGAAGAGAGGACATGTGAGGTGGAGGTACTTGCAAGTACCTTGGGATTAGGGGAAGATTTCCTCAAAAAAGAAGTTATTATCCCCATGTGGGAAGGATGGTGACAAATGAAGAATTTTAGAATTCCTCACTAATCATCATGGGGAAGAGAGAAGTGGTTGGGGGAATAAATGTGAATTTTAAATTCACATGATTGGAAATACCTTGAGGATAATAAAAGGTCCTCATAAAGGAGGTCCTTGTCCCATGTGAGTGATGTGACTTATGAGAGGATTTAGAATTTCCCAACAACCTTCATGGGGAAGAGGAAAGTATTGAAAGAATAAATGTGAATTTTTAATTCACATGGGGAAGAATTCAAGGACAAATAAAGAAAGTACCTATGATAGGTTGACTTGGAGGACATACCAAAAATGGAATGAGGATTGGATTAAGGTTGCGCAAATAGGTGATTAAGAAGACTAATGAAGGATTAGAGACAAGTGGCCAAATATGGAGGATGTGACATTGATCCTGATTAGAAGGTGGGTGTGCACATCTTAATCATGGATTGATTAAATTAATCCAGATTAGAAGAGGATTATGGAGGATGTGACAAGGAGAGAGAAAAGAGGGAATTTAAAATTTATTTAAATTCGAAAGGAAAAATGACTAAATTAAATAAATTTATATATTTATTTAATTTGGAGGGGAAAGAGGTGAAAGATAAAGTATTTAATTATTAAATTAAATACTTTAGGAACCTTAGGAAAAGGGGAAAATATTAATTAAATAAATCATTTAATTAATATCAATGGGGGATATGAGATAGATGAATAAAGGGGATGAATTTGATCATATGGGAGTGGTTAAATTTGGATGTCTACAGATAAAAAGAGAAATAAAGTGCACAACCCGTAGATGAGATAATTCATTTTTATATCTTGAAATGAGAACGTATGTGAACTCAAGGATATCCAACATCTCCAACACCAAAATCAATAGTTGTGAGATGCTCTCCAATCAAAGGAGAAAATATTTAGTCTTATCATGGAATAGATAATAAGTCTCATTCTACATAAGGGTTAGGTCATTGATCCTATTCTATCTAAGTACTTCCTCAAGAAAAAGACAAATGTACTCAAGCCATGTTGAAGCTATAATAGGATCTCTCCATAAAATACAAGGATCTTGAGTGGCTCGAGTCAAAGTGCACATAGTTCAAAAATTTCTCATCAATCATACATTAGTGCACCGATACCTAGGTCTAGTTGATACTTTAAATGTACAAAGGAAGATAGGTGAGAATTTTGGAAATCCATTCCATGCCCTATAATTTGATTCAATATACTTATTTTTTAGTTTTTGGAAACACACCAAGAGAATTGGTTCTAATATACCAGAATAAATGACATATGAAGGTGAAGGCATTTGTAAGGACAAGACAAACATCATCAATACTCTCTAGATGAAAATGCAACCATGTAACATTAGTATATGTTAACTAGTTCCCTCACAAGTAGAGAATATTATATTCTCTTCTCACTATAGTATAATATTGATGAAGCATCTAGTAGTTCAAGTTCCTCAATTTGCATGACAACTAGAACTTGAGTGATAAGAAATCTATGCACAACCTAGTTTTGTGTAATGAATTAGAAGGTTCATGCTTCTCAACACTCCATGTAGAAGGAACTTAACATAAATATTTAAAAATAATATCAACCATGACATGTAAAATAACATCACATTGTTTCCATGTTCAATAAGAAACATAATCCTTGGCCAAGGAACACATCGTGCACACCTTAGGTACATGTAGCCACTATCACTATAAAGGCCATATAGTTGAATTATTTTGGTATATTCACCATTGTATTCTTTATAGATCAAGAGAAACCATTAAAAATACACTTGTTATATTTCTTATTAATTCCTATGAGAAGGACTACACATATGCCAAAGCAATGCTCTTAATTAATGAACAAAGATAGTTGAGGAAATATCACTTCCTCTTGTAACATACTCATAGGAACAAAGATTAATATATGAATAACATGTTGGATTTGACACATCTTGTTACATATATGTACATACACTACTATCAATTTAGAGAATGAATCCCCATATGGCTCTAAATAATTCACAAAAGGATTCATAGTTCATCTCAAAGATCTAGAGTGTATAGGTTTTCTCAACTTAAATTTTGTATTAGCACTTTGAAAGAGATCCCAAAATTATACTACATTGAACAACATTAGAATCAAGTGCTATTCTAATTGAATAAAAATGGGGTTAACTTCATGAAATTATATATATTTTACCCTATAATCTATGTCATTGAATTAATTTGATGCTATTCTAAATGAATTACTCTAGAATTGGTATAGATACACAATTTTTCTCAATTATTCATGCATTTTTCTCTAATACATAGGGAGTTTTTTCTCACATATAGAATGCCTTTGCATGTATAGTCTTGATGAGTAAAAAAGGGTATGCATACACCCTTGTACTCAATGTTAGATTCTAGGTATATCTTATGATATCCCTTAATATTCATAAATATTCACATTAGGAGCATCAATTCAACACTAGTACCTAGGAACTTAAAATTAGTAGCAATGGAGACCATTTATACATTAAGTGCCAAAAAATGATTTAAGAAGGGGGTTCCTCAATTATTTCCACATAAATATAGAACTCAATATTTCTTGGTTGTAGTTAGATTATTCTATGCCACATTTTCTAATTCAAATATGAATTCTCCTAATGAGAAGATAAATGTAACACATTAGTGTTAATTGCATGGAATGAAGATCAATCTAGTATATCAAGGTGACTCATGTAACTTGAATGACTCACCATAGATTAATTCCCACATAATTGATTGTCACTAGTCTATCACTTCACTTTATTAGCATAACTTGGGGTAGCATATGACTTGGAGAACCTTAGGATTATAATGCAACTATATTTAAATACACTTGCACACTAGCACAATGTTGGGGTGTAAATAGGTTCTTTTTACCTATCTAGTCATTAGTGGGTCCTATTTACATGCTAAGTTTACTTAGGTCCTAGGAGGGAAATTTTCTATATGGTAATTTTCATTAGATCTTATCTAATCTCTTGGCATTTAATTCATGTGTCCTAAGTCATTTAATATTATTGAGGTAGTTGTCTTATTGTACAATATTAAGACACATGTCAAGATCTTGTATAATACTATCTCACAACTCACCTTTATAAGAAAGGCATCATATGTACACCACATATTTAACTTGGAAATTGTGAATCCATAATCATAGCATGATATTCTTGTCATTTCTCTCTTGTGAAAGTTATTTTTGTCTTGCATGTGATATTGGGGTGTTGGGAGTTCACCATTAAATCTTATAGGCAATGCCAAATTGAATCCCCTACTTGCAATTACAACATCAAGATATATTATAGTACATATATAACTATTTACATCGCCACATTTAAGCTTTATTAGCCTTTTTTTTACTTGTGCTAACACACATACTTCTTCATGTTTTCTGTGAACATCACTAATTCTTCACACTCCAAAGCAAGTACTTGTAATTCTTTGTGAAAAAAACTCCATTGTATGACACTATACATGACCCCATGCAAATCCTTTCATTGTGAACTATAATATGTGACTTCATGTATTTCTCATCATACACTACCATGCATGACTTTACATAGATTCATGTAGATACATAGAAAATTCAAAATATATACACATGGATGATTTCAACCATCAAGAAACATACCAATATTCAACTATATAAGGTAAATAATTTAGGATGATCCATTACAATTTTGGTTCATTTTTTATAATTATAATGTAAGGCATTATTTATAATCCAAGAATCCTTGATATTGAGCTTAGAGAGGAAAATTATGGTATACATGTGCAAAATAGTCAAATGTGTTACTTTTTTCTATTCGTGCATGAACCTTTATTCCTAGCTACACTATCTATAAACACCTCTACAAAGGAGAACCAATTGACTAGTGATAAATGTTAGCATGCTTCAAGTATCTAGTGGAAAATCTATTATAGTATAGGAAAATCAGATAATATATACATTACACCCTCTTTTGATCACAAGAATTCTCATTCTTGACCTTATTTAGCTTTGCATGCATAGATATACTTTACCCTAGATTCTCTCATTAAAGAAAAGTACCTTTATTTTTTAAATTTCACTATTTTGAATGCACATAATATTTATTTCACATATTTTTTGTAAGAGTCTATTACATGTTTTTGCAATATTGTAATTCTATTTAAGTTATTTAGATATCACTTAGATAATTTCAAGATTTTCCTATGTGCATTACCTATGATTGATATTGATCACGGTATCTCCATGAGACCTTAGGTTCCTTTCTTTTCTTTTGCAATTGCTCATATCACTAATATTCCAATGTGGGTTTATAAGTATAAGCTTTTATGGGTTATGAGAGATCAAATTTGATAAAAAGAACCTTGTACATAAAACACATGGGATATTTTATAGGAATTGATAAAGAGTAGGTCAATTTATATAGTATGTTGTGAGGTTCTATCTTTTGGTGGATATTTCTAGGCCTCTCATTCACTCAATTAGAATTGTATCCTCTCAAGGATCATAGACCCGGTTTGTGAATTTTGAGATATTTCTATTTAGGTGCTTTTAATGTAACTAGTTAGGGAACAAGATAGCCAAGTTTCCTTCTAAGAATCTCTTAGGTTCTTCCACTATTTGACTATATAAATGGATTCAAAAGTCTAGAAATGCAATTTTTTCTTAGAGTTGAACCCTAGGTGATTTTTTCCTAATAGGTGAACTCTAGTTCTTAATGAGTAAGAGGACATTAAACATGCTAGAAGTTTTTAAAAAAATGGGGGCTTGAATGAGATTGAGGTTTTGAATTTGAGTAGAACAAAATGTGATTTGTTGAAGGAAGTTGATGGAGTAAAGTTGCAAGATTTAAGGAAATTGCAATACTTCAAGGATGTAGTAAAAGAGGTAGAACAATTAGAATTCATAGACATTTTAACTTTTTATCAATCAAAAAATAAAAATACCAAAGCTAATTGTGGACCTACAATAATATGTAGAGGTAGGAAGTTACGAGTTGAGAGGTTGTTTTTGGAAGCTAGGAATGTAATTGGCAATGGATCTTAGTGGAATACATAAGGTATTATTTTTCTATAAGGGAAAGTGATTGCTTTGACTACATGTTTGACTTTTCCCCTTAAGTGATGATTATTTGGGTTTTTTTGGGTTAAAATTGGATACCTTTATGTGTTTTAGAGTAGTGGTGTGGGGATGCCTTATTATCTTCTAGCTTGTCAAAATTCTCTTAAATTTATTTGGTGGGATGCATCTTTCTATTTCTTAGGATTTCACTCTTTAATTTTTCTTTTGTTTGTTGTATCTTGGATTTCTATTGCTTTGAGTGAGAGTCCTCATAGACTCCCTCACTTCACCAAGAAAACAAGTTTACATCTCATACATTGAAACACTATTTATATCAGTTTATAAGGGTGATCCATTGAAAATAATATTGATAATAATATGCCTATAATGATGAGAATGAAGTGTCATTTTGTTGCAATATATTTCTTGCAATTAAGTATGCATTTATCATAGGATGCAAAAAAAAAAACGACAAAGATGTATCTTTCATTAAGAAATTTTAAATTAGAAATGCTAAAAAGAAATATTGAACTTGCTTAAAATTTCATTAGTCTTTATTTTTAAAATGATAAAAGATGTGTCTTTCACTAAGAAATTTTAAATTAGAAATGCTAAAAAGAAATATTGGACTTGCTTAAACTTCCATTAGTTTTTATTTTAAAATGATAAAAAAATAAGTTAATATCATGTTGTCAATTTCCTTTCTATAGTTTTTACAATTCCCTTTTTTATAGTAGTAAACTTAATTGAAACTACTTCAAAGAATTAGAGCTTTTACCAATTCCCACATAAGATCATGTTAAATAATAAATAATTATTCTTTTTAAAAATAAATAAAAAATAAGAAACCAAATGTTTAAAAATGGTTAAGATCTTGTTATCAAAGAGATCATTCAAATCACAAAATTTAATAATTATTTATGAGAAAAACTTAAACAAGTGTATAACATTTTCCCAAAAACAATTTGGAAGCATACATGAATAAGACATTAAAGTACAAATCTCCTAAATTGCCTTAAATGATTTTTCAAAACAATGGACAAATGCAAACGAAGATTAAAAAACATGAATCAAAACAATGGACAAATACAAAAATAAAAATAAAAAACACAAATCAAAACAATGGATGAATGCAAAAAAAGATTAAAAAACAATAATTCGGACTTGTTTGTCTTTATTTAAGAATTAAAAAAGTAAATTTTTCTCTTTTTCTATTCAATTCCTGTTTAAAAATAGCATTTGTTGAGTATAAGAGTGAGGATGATATACTTTTTTAATTATGTCATTCATAAGGTTCAAACTCTCTTAAGTATGATTAGGTCAAATGCAATCTCTAATGATTTTGACAGAATGGATCTTCCCATTCAACAGTTTAATTAAAGATGGACTTCTGATTTAGATGTACATCTTACTCATCATATTATAATCCGCTTATTCTAGAAAAAAGAAAAAACAGAATCTATAAAAGACACGTACAATCATAAAATTCCAAAACAGTAAAGAAATAGTATACTTCAGTTTTCTTATGATCTGGCTTTGAAAATAAGCCCCCGTCAAGAACTCTCGTTAGTAAACAATTTTTTTACATGCATGCACATATGAGCTGTAATTGTATGTTTTCTCAAGAATTTTTCAGCCGTTTTACATCTGACATCTACACAGGCTTCAATATGATCTGCTCAATTCCACAGTCCATAATTATGGCAATTACTATACAAGAAAATAATTGTATCTTGGCAAACCCAAAAGCTACAATATGGGGATAAATGTTAGTGGTGTAAATACCTGCTTATCCAGGAAGGCTCATTCTCAGATGACATAATGAACACTGGAATCTCCTTCAGTCTTGATTCCTACTATAAAAAACTACAAACCAATTTTCATACAAGCAAAAAAATAATTTCATTAGAGTCTAAATCTATTGTAAGCAAGAAGAGTTACTTTAATTGTCTTCAGCAACTCATAGCCTGTCATTCCTGGCATACAATAGTCTGTGATTATCATATTCACTTTCAATTCCTGCATCAAACACAGGAGGGTTTTCCCAATAACTAGCTGAAACAAAACCATAATATCAGAACAAAAAGTTATGAAGATTTGCAGGCGGTGCTTGCATTGTTGTTATTCACAATGTTGTGGTCATCACCTAATCCCAGGAACTCCAGAGCTTTTCATCCACTATCAACTGCTGTTACTGCATTTCAAAATGACAATCTCTGCAACAAATACACCCAAAGGAAATCACATTGTTTGCATGTGCAACAAGAGAAACCATCCTCGGCAAAGAGACATATCACAAACCTCAGTTACATGTAGCCACTATCATTATAGAGGTCATATAATTGAATTATATTGGTATATTTACCCTTGTGGTCTTTGTGGCAAGATAAACCAATCAACATAACCTGTAACTAGCTCTTATTCATTCCGATGAGAAGGACTACACATTTGAAAAACAATACTCTAGTTTAATGAACCAAGATATTTGAGGAAGTATCACTTCCTCTTTGAACATAGTTATAGTAACAAAGGTTAATACATGAATAACATGTTTGATTTTGACACATCTTGTTACATTCTAAATATAAACTGCTATCAATTTAGAGCATTAATACCCTTATAATTTCACATCATTCACAAGAAGCTTCCTCGTTTGTCTCAAAGGTAGAGTGCATGAGTTTTCTCAAATTCACTCTTGCATAAGAACTTGGTAAGCGATTCTAAACTTATATCATATTGAACAACATTGGCATCAAGTGCTACTTTGATTGGAATCAACTTCATGCAATTATAAATAGTCTACCCTATAATATATGTCATTGCATCAATTTAATGCTATTCTAATTGAATTGCTTTAGAATTGGTACAACTATGCAAAATTATTATCAATTATTCATGCAATTTTCTCTAATGCATAGGGGTCTTTTCTCATATATAGGGAGTCTTTACATATACCTTGAGGAGGCAACAAGGGTATGCATACATCCTTGTACTCAATGAACTCTAAGAGTATATGGATATCTTGTGATATCTTGAATAACATTCACATACATTCACATCAAGAGCATTAGTTGAACACCATTACTTAGGAAATAAAAAGTAATGGAAATGGGGACCATTTATGCATTAAGTGGTGACAAATGATATAAACACAAGGGGGGTACCTCAAGTATTTCCACCTAATTATGGAACTCGATATTTCTTAATTGTAGTTATATTATTCTATGACACATTTTCCTATTCCACTATGAATTCCCCTATTGAGAAGATAATTGTAACACATAAATGCTAGCTTCATAGCATGAAAACCATTATGCCATCTCAAGATGACTCATGTAAATTGAATGATTCACCCTAAATTAGTGCCCACATAGTTGATTGTTCCTAGTCTATCACTTGACTTGATTGACATACCCTAGGGTAGCATATGAGTTGGAGGACCGTAGAATTAAATTACTATATTTAGATACTTGCACACTAGCACATTGACAAATTGAATCATGTGCATGCCAATAAATACCAAGATAAACATTGAAGTATGTATATAACACTGTACATCACCAAATTTAAGCTTTAGCAGCCATTTGTTCCTTGTGCCAACACCCATATTTCTTCAAGCATTGTGTGAACCTCACTAATGCTTCACACTCCAAAGAAATCACTTGTAATGTGTTGTGTAACACCTACCATTGCATGCCAGTATACATGACCCCATGCAAATAATATTTTTGTAAACCATAATATGTGACTTAATGTATTTCTCATCACACAATACCATGCATGACTTTGCATAATTTCATGTAGATACAAGGAAAATTCAAGAGATCTACACATGGATGATGTCAACCAACATGCAACTAGAAGGTAGATAATTTAGGATGATCCATTACAATTTTGGTTCCTTTTTTGTAACTATAGTGTAATACATTATTTATAAACCATCTTGAATACTTCACATTGAGCTTAGAGAGGAAAAATATGGTACAAATGTGCAAACTGGTCAAATGTGTTACCCTTTTCTATTCAAATGAACCTTTATTCCTAGCTACAGTATCTATAAACACCTCTTGAGAGGAGAACCAATTTAATAGTGCTAAATATTAGCATGTTTCAAGTATCTAATGTTAAATATATTATAGTCTAGGAAAATCATATAATATATGTTGCACCCTCTTTTGGCCACAAGAATTCTCATTCTTGACCTTGTTGAAATTTGTATATGCATATATACTAAATACCCTATCTTTCGTTAATAGAAGCACCTTTGCTTTCTAAACTTCACTACTTTGAATGTGCAATAGTTGTGTCACATATTTTATTTAAGATTCTATTACATGTTTTTGCAGTCTTGTAATTCTATTTAAGTGATTTGGGTATCATTTGTATAAGTTGAAGATTGTCCCTTGTGTATCACCAAGGATTGAATTGGATCATGGTGTTTCCATGAGCCCTTTGATACATTTCTTTAATTTTGCAACTATTCCTATCACTTATATCCAATGTGTCTTTGTAAGTATAACCTTTTATGGTTTATGGAAGATCACATTTGATTAAACAACTTTTGTATAAATATACATGGGATATTTTATAGGAATTGATCAAGAATAGGCCAATTTTTAGAATAGATTTGTGAGGGTGTATATTTTGGTGGATATTTCTAGGCCTCTCGTTCATTCCATTCAAATTTTATCCTCTCAAGGATTGTAAACATAGTTTGTGAATTTTCGAGGATTTCTATTTAGGTGCTTCCAATCTACTTGATTAGGGCACAATATTGTCAAGTGTCCCTCTAAAACTCTCTTGGGTTCTTCCACTATTTGACTATAGAAATGGATTCAAAAGTCTAGAAATGCAAAATTTTCTTGGATTTGAACCCTAGGTACTTTTTTCCTAAGCATGTTATTACTTCTCTAGTTCTTAGTGAGGAAAAAGTTGCTAAGCATAGTAGATGTTTCTTAAAAAATAGGGGCTTGGATGAGTTTGATGTTTTGAATTTGAGTAGAAAAAAGTAACATTTGTTGATGGAGTAGAGTTGCAATGTTTTAGGAAATTGTAATACTTGAAAGATGTAGTAAAAGAGTTAGACCAATTAGTATCCATAAACATTCTAACTATCTAGATCAATCAAAAATTAAGAAAACCAAAGCTAATTGAGTGCCAACAATAAAGTGTAGAGGGATGAAATTACTAGTAGAAAGGTTGTTATTAGAAGATGGGAATGTAATTGGCAATGGATCTTAGTGGAATATGGAAGCTATTATTTCTTTTATAAGGGAAGGTGATTGCTTTCATTGCATGTTTGACTTTTCCTCTCAAGCTATGATTATTTGGGATTTTTTGGCATTAACATTGGATACCTTTATATGTGTTTTAGAGTAGTGGTGTGGGGATGTCTTATTGTCTTTTAGCTTGTTAAGCTTCTCTTAAATTTTTTTGGTGGGATGCATCTTTCTATTTCTTCAAATTTCACTCTTTAATTTTGTTTTGTTGGTTGTATCTCAAATCTCTATTGTTATGAGTGGGAGTCCTCATAGATTCCTTCACTTCACCAAGCAATTTTTTTTACTTCTCATACATTGATACACTATTTATACCATTTTTAAGGTTGATCAATTTAAAATAATATTGATAATAATATGCCTATCTTATGATGAGAATGAAGTGCAATTATTATAGCATTATGTTTCTTGCAATTAAGAATGCATTTATTATAGGATGCAAAACAATATGATAAAGATGTGTATTGCAATATAAAGTTTAAATAATAAATGTTTACAGGAAATCTTGAACATGCTTAAACTTCCATTAGTTTTTATTTTTACAATAATAAAAAGTAAGTTTATATCACGTTGCCAATTTTCTTTTTTATATTAGTAAACTTAACTGAATCTAGTTTAAAGAACTAGAGCTTAATGATTCCCACATCAAATCATGTATTAAAATAATAGATAATTATTCTATTTAAAAATAAATAAAAATAAGAAATGAAATATTTAAAAATGACAAAGATCTTGTTATCAAAGAGATCATTCGAATCATAGAATTTTATAATTATTTATGAGGAAAACCTAAACAATTGTATAATATTTTCAAAAAACAAATCGGAAGAATATGTGAGTAAGATATTAAAGTAGAAATCTCCTAAATTGTCTTATACAACTTTTCAAAACAATGGACAAATGCAAAAGAAGATTAAAAAAATGAAACCAGTCTTTTTTGTCTTTATTTAAGAATTAACAAGGTAAACTTTTCTCTCTCTATATGATTCCTGTTTTAAAATAGTATTTGTTGAATATAATTAGTGAGGATGATGTGTTTTTTTATTATGCCATTCATAAGATTTAAGCCCTCGCAAGTATGATTGGATCGTGTGATTTCTAGATGACTTTGACAGAATGAATCCTTCCATTTTTGATGGTTTATTCAAAGATAGACTTCTGATTTACATATACAACTTACTCATTATATTATAATCCACTAATTCTAAAAGAAATAAAAACCAGAATCTTTATAATTCAATTGTTTCCATTAAAAAAATCTAAAGAAACACGTACAATCATAAAATTCAAATAACAATATAGAAATGGTTATACTTCAGTTTTTTATGATCTGGCTTTGAAAATTAGCCCCCTTGCAGAACTTTATTTAGTTCACAATCTTTTTACATGTATGCACATATGAGCTGTAATTGTATGCTTCCTCAAGAAATTTTCAGTCGTTTTACATCTGACATCTGCACAGGCTTCAATATGAAGTCTTCTGCTCCTCCGTCCATACATCTGCTCAATTACAGACTCCATAATTATTGCAATTAATTTACAAGAAAATAATTGTCTCTTGGAAGACCCAAAAGCTATAATATGAGGATATATGTTAGCGGTGTAAATACCTGCTCATCCGGGAAGGTTCATTCTCAGATGACATAATGATCACTGGAATCTCCTTCAGTCTTGATTCCTGATATTAAAAACTACAAACCAATTTTCATACAAGCAAAAAACAAAATTCATTAGAGTCTAAATCTATTGTAAGCAAGAGAGTTACCTTAATTGTCTTCAGCAACTCATAGCCTGTCATTCCTGGCATACAGTAGTCTGTGATGATCATATTCACTTTCAATTCCTGTATCAAATATAGGTGGGTTTCATGATATTGCTATCAGGATTCAATTGTGTAGTTTTACGAGTCGAACTCATTGATCCATGTTTCATGAGTAATGGTTCACAAGAACCCATCTCTCAAGACAGTGAATGGTCCACTTAGCACTCATTGCATCTAGATGATGCTCACAGAGGTGAAGCACTGGACCTTTCTGAAAGGTCACCCATCCCGAATAGATTTTCCCCAATAATAAACTGAAACAAAACTATAATATCATAACAAAAAGTTATGAAGATTTACAGGGGGTGCTTACATTGTTGTTATTCACAGTGTTATGGTCATCATCTAATCCCAGGAACTCCAGAGCTTTTCTTCCACTATCAACTGCTGTTACTGCATTTCAAAATGACTTTTAATCTCTGCAACAAAATACACCCAAATAATCTTTCAATATGAATTGAAAACATAAAAAGTAATTGATTAAAACCTTTGTAAGCAGAGTTCTTCAGCAGCTTCTCTATAACTTTTCTATCTATAGCGCTGTCATCCACAGCCAGTACATGAGGCTGAGATGAGCTCAGACCCACTTCACTGAAGTCATCAGAAATCGAGCTCATATTGTTCTGCTCTGCTAGAATGAATTGCATATCCCCTGAAGCTCCTTTACAGCTCACTTCAATGCCCAAAACATTCTTATGCTCTGCTATACTAACTTGCATATCCTCTGAAGATCCTCTGCAACTCATTTCAATGCCCAAAATGTAATATCCAATAATAGTTAACTGCAATACCAATTGAATTTCTCCGCCTCCCCTGAAGATAGTTCAGTTCTAAGCATTGACCTTTCCAAATTTAATTAATCCCTTTGTTTCCCACTATAAAAGTTCCGACATTTTTCAAGTTAAAACTGCGGTCACGATTGCTGCATTATAAGATTTTCTTAGGCCGGTAGATTAATTTTTCCACGTACGCAGTGCCCCATGGTTTCTCTGCATTACAATGGACCCTGGTTTTGTCTACCGTATCTTGAATCGTGACTTTTAAAGGATTTGATGTGTAGTTTTCGAGGTCGTTGTCGATATCTAAAACGATCTGATTTGCCGCGATGAGAGTCAATTGCAAAAGCTATCTACTCATCTCAAAGACGGCTGATTTGAGAGATTTCGATTCTTTCTTCGTCGTCTCACTTCAAGCGTTGTTTTGTGCATATTCAATTTTTTAAAAGTAAAACTAATCCTCGACGGAACGAATTTTATAAATTAATTTAAATGAGAGGTAGAAGCACTTTCAGATTAGGGGAGAGGGTCCGATAGTGGAGCGGGGTCTAATAGCGGGGACAAAAGTAGTCCTCATTGGGTTCCACAGTCATTGAGTTCCACAGTGGAGCAACTTAATAGTCAATTGTAAAATAATTATTATCCATAAAGTAAACAAAGTTTGTCTGATCATTGTATAGATAAAAAATGTTTTATAAATGGTTTATTTTTGTCTCAAAAACAAATAATTATTCACAATCTTACATGTCAAAGAATATTTGAAACCCATCTGTAATGTTCCCTTCTCGATAGTGATCTTCCCAGTTGACCGTTGGCCTATTCCGGAGACCCGTAGGCTACTCAGAAGGTGAAATTAGGGTTTCGTGTTTTGGAGGTTGCTTTTGCTCGTGAATTGATGATTGAATGACGGATTCTTTCTGGGTTTTTAGAGAGCTTCGCAGTGGTGTGTTTTTCTTGGCTTTCCGAGCACCTTCAGGAATTTACTATTTTTAGTAAATTCTATTTCTCTGAAGTGGTCCTATCGTCTCGGCATAGTTGGCCTTCCTCTTCAGTCGACTCAGTTGGTTTGTTCAATTTTGGCCTTGGGATGCATTTTCGGAGAGATAAGTTTTTTTCATTTAAATAACATTATATTTTAATTTTATATTACCCCCTTGGCCTAATCTCTTAACTTAATGTTGCATTAAAAGGTGGTCTTTAAGGGGTGGCGCCTCATTGAGGTAATTTTATATTTATTAAGGTCAAATTAAAAGCCTTAAGTTGGACGCCTATGTTGAAGAGATAAATTTCATTAAAGTCAAAATTGAAGCCTTGAAGAAAGTGATGCCTTTTCTTGGAGGGAAAAGAATTAGGGTTTCTTGAAGCTTCTGGAAGGGTCTTCACAAATTATAAAAAGGACATCTTGGGTCTTCACTTGGTATCTTTTGTCTACAGGAATGTTATGTTGCCGGATTGGCTGTGGGATTGCTTCGAGGAATGTAAGCCTCCTAGCTTAGCATTGCTTCTTGCTTGAGAGATAGCGACTAGTGATGAGGTAGTTGTAGTTTGAGTGATTTGTAGTGATATTTTTGCATTGTAGTGTTGTTCTTTCATTTGGAGATTAGTTATTTGCATTCATGTTATTCTCTGGAGTTGCTGATAACACAGCAGATTGTAGTTTTCACTCATAAATCAAAAATGCCAAAAAATATCATTCTGGGTACTGCATATTTCATTTTGTCTAGGAAGGGCGACCCTCTCTACTAAGTTGTAGATTTTTTAAGAAAGAATTGGATTTTTAAAGTGAAATCGCCCCGCTTGCTGGGTCGTACCATTTGTACTTTTTTGGGAATTGTGTCAAAAAATAATAAAGAATCTTTGTGGGGGTTTTTTGGTACAAGCTTGGTCGCCATCCTTCTAAGGGTGCTTTGCATTTGATTTCACGTCAATAGGGTTAGAAATGAGTGAGTTATGAGCATTGTGATAGGAATCTTTATTGCTGGTCTGTCATATCAGACTTGAGAAAATTGTGTATGAGTGAAGGGTGGATGTTAGGAGTTCATATTTGATCTAGTGGATGACATATTTACTATTGCAGCACTTTGCGGAGCTCTAATCCTTGAACTTGTAGGCATTCTTCAATATTTTGTAAGCTGCACAGTAGTACTGTCAACACCTCTTCTAATCTTGTTTATCATACTTTGTAATGATTACTTTACATTCTGAAGTTGCATTGTAATTCTTTATATCTCTGCCATATGGTCGCCTCATTTTCATACTGGATTGGATAGCACATACTTGGTGTTGAGTTTGCTTTTAGCATATTAGATGGTAGGGATCCTTTGACCACATGCTTGTCATTCTCCGACACATTTCTTGGTTAGAGTTCTTGTATCAGCATTTTCATTAAGATCCTTTGACCATATGCTCGCCATCACTTGGCGCCATTCTTGGTTAGAGTTCCTTCCCAGCTCTGCTTCTACATTTAGATCCTCTGACCAATGCTCACACCTTGCCCACATCGGGATCCTGGTGTACATTTTGGTTAGAGTTGCTTCAGCATCGTTTTGGTTTAGAGCTAACCCTAACGACTGTGTATTGCTCTGCTTATTGTAATTGAAATTTTGAAAAAAAATTGGCTCAGAATATTTCAGTGGTATCAGAGCCACACATCTGCCATCCTGTGAAACAAACCGTCTATGAGTGACAGAGAAAAGAGATACTTAGCAAGGGAAGACAAGAAGGCTACAAATCAGTTTCAGTGGCATCACGCTCTAGAAGGTCAGACAACATCAGAGGTTTTGAGGGCTCATTGGGAGTTTTCTCAGGAAACAGAAATGGGGGATAATGAGAGGACATCGGGTGGTAACAGAGAAGATAGTGGGAAGGGAAGAGAAAGATTGGTAAGTCTAGGGAAGAGATTTGAAAGGAAGATGGACGCCTTAATAGATATGGTATCTCTCGTGATGGGGAAAGTGGGCCAGAACACAACTCCACAAAGCAACCCAGGACATAGAGGAGAACACAGTGCCACCAACTAGCATGATGGACATGCTGCTCAACCTGCTTCAAACAACACATACATTTCTTCCAGGCCATTCAAACCCACCTTCTTGGCACCAGTAAACACTCAACCTGATCTAGAAGAAAATACTTTGAACAGTTAAGACTCAGCCGAGTTGAGTATGATTCTCTACCTGATGAAATTAAGATGGGTATGTCTTATAATGATTTTATGGATCATAAAAGGAAGAATAGAGGACAAGGAAGACATTATGAACAAAGAAAAACAATAGTAGATGGGGATTTGCATCAAGCTATCAACAAGGTCATGCTTCCACATTTTGATGGGAGTGACAACAGCTCAGCCAGAGCTTGGATACAAAAGTTAGATAATTATCTAGCTCTTAGACCCATGGCGGAAGAGGAGGCGATTAAGTTCGCTACGCTACACCTAAATGGGGTGGTGCACGAGTGGTGGTACCATGGCCTAGTCACCTTGGGTCATTGGTCTATCACTACCTATGATGAGTTCACCAATAGGCTCATAGAGAGATTTGAGAAAAAAGATCTTGAAATACATTTCAGAGAATTGGCCTAGCTTAGGCAATATGACACAATTGACGCCTACATAGCTGAGTTTCAGAGACTCTCAGTCATGGTCACAGGAATAATTGAGAGGCGTTTGATGATCCTATTCAGTGAGGGATTGATGGAGGCACTCAAGGGTTGGATTAAAGCTTTTGATCCACCCTCCCTACAGGAGGCAATGAAGAAAGCAAGAAACATGGAGTGGGTTGTTCCTAAAGCAAAGTTTCAGTCCAAGCCATCCTTTCACAAAGGGGATAAAGGAAAAAGACCTCATCAAAGACCTCCTTTAAGACCTCATCATAAGGAGTTCAAACATCATAACCCTCATGTGACAAGATTGGATCCAGAGACACTTAACGAACTCAGAAGAAAGGGGTTATGTTTCGGGTGTAGAGAAAAATGGTCCCAAGATCATATTTGCCCAAAGGGAGTCAAATTTCATCAAATTGAATACTATTCAGCTGGAGAAAGTAATTTTGATTTTTCAGACTAGCAGTCTGATTTTGATGATAGTGAAGTGGAAAGAGCTCCAAAAGAGTCTGAAGATGAAAAGGGAAGTGGAAGTACTTTGGCTCAACTTTCGAGCTTTCAAAAGAATGAATCCTTCAAAGTTTGAGGGATGATTAAGGGGCAACGAATAGTTGCTTTGATTGACACCGGGGCAACACATAACTTCATTGATGAAGTTGTGGTGGCAAAGAAGGGGCTGCAAACAGAAGAGTTTGAAGGCTTCAAGGTTATGGTTGCTGATGGGTTCCACATCTCATGCACCAAGAAGATCTCAAACATGACTATGCAATTGGGAAACTATGAAGTCAGGGATGACTTCTATGTAGTAAGCATTGGAGATACGGATGTCGTTCTAGGCATTCAATGGCTGCATTCACTTGGAGAGATCTCCTTAAATCTGCAAACTATGGAGCTCAAGTTTCAATCCGATGGGAAGAGGGTTGTACTCAGAGGAATGTCCAATGGGGGTCCTCGGATTGTGTCATTCAAGAGAATGGAAAAGCTGATTCGTCATGATCAAGTTGAGTGGGCTGCAGAATGTATGATTTTTCCTGCTAATCCGGTTGAAACTAAGAGAGACTATCCTTTGAATATTCAGTCTTTACTCACAAAGAAGAGCAAGGTATTTGCTGATTTACCTCCTGGACCACCTCCTGAACGGGGTTCGGAGCATATCATAGAGCTCAAGGAAGGAGCTAAACTGGTTATTACAACGCCATATCGGTACCCTAAGAAGCAGAAGGATGAGATTGAGAAAAACATTCAGGAACTCTTGGAGATGGGTTTCATCCGTCCAAGCAAGAGTCCCTTCGCTTCAACAGTTGTTCTTGTGAAGAAGAAGGATGGTACCATTCGCATGTGTGTGGACTATCGTGCTTTGAATCAAAGCACCATCAAAAACCGATACCCCATTCGAGGATAGATGAGCTCATTGATGAGCTACATGGAGCCAAGTTCTTTTCAAAGATCGATTTGAGATCGGGCTACCACCAGATTCGGATGAGAGGATCTGATGTTGAGAAGACAGCTTTTAGATGTCACTATGGCCACTTCGAGTTTCTAGTCATGCCATTTGGGTTGACTAATGCTCTTGCTACCTTCCAGTCTTGTATGAACAGAGTCTTTCAGAAGCAGTTGAGGAAGTTTGTATTAATATTTTTTGATGACATCCTGATTTTCAGCAAGACATGGGAAGAACCTCTCAAGCACTTGGAGGAAGTGCTTAGCATCTTAGAATCTGAGAGCCTGTTTGCCAAAGAATCCAAATGTGAATTTGGAATGGAGGAGCTACTTTACCTTGGTCACATAATCAGTGCTGAGGGAGTGAAGGTTGATCCTGAAAAGATCAAGGCAGTTGTTGATTGGCCACCTCCTACGAACTTGACTCATTTGAAAGGGTTCTTGGGTCTTTGCGGTTTTTACAGAAGATTTGTGAAAGGCTACTCATAGAATGCTGCTCCTCTTACTGACCTCACGAAAAAGGGGGCTTTTTGTTGGTCAGAAAAGGCTCAAACTATTTTTGATAAGTTTAAGGGGATCATGAGCTCTTGTCCAGTTCTGGCTATTCCAGATTTTTCCAAGCCTTTCGAGCTACAATGTGATGCATTCGGTGAAGGAGTTGGGGCTATTTTGATGCAAGACAAACATCCCATTGTGTTTGAGAGCATAAAACTAAGAGGTGCTGAGAGGACCTACTCCATCTATGACAAGGAAATGCTTTCCATTATGCATGCATTAGCTAAGTTTAGACAATATTTGGTGGGAAACAAGTTTGTGGTCAAGACTGATCACAATAGTCTCAAGCACTTCATGCATCAGAAGGATCTGAATGAGAGGCAATAGAAGTGGGTGAATAAGCTTCAAGCTTACGATTTTGACATTGAGTATGTCAAGGGAAAAAACAACATTGTGGCTAATGCTCTATCTAGGAGACCCCATTTGAGCTCATTGTGTGAGCTTACTGCTGATTGGAAGGACTTGTTGCTTGTTGATTATGCTAAAAATTAGTTTGCAACCAGCATCATTGAGGGTACTTTTCATGACAAAAGGTACAAGGTGGTTGAAGGGTTGATACACTACAAGGGTAGAATCTTTTTGGTGATTGATTCTAAGCTCAAAAAGAAGATTTTGTTGACATTTCATGACATTCTGCTCGCTGGTCATCAAGGGTTCTTCAAGACATAGAGGCAAATCTGGGAAAGATTTTCTTGGAAAGGGCTGAAAGGGGAAGTTCAACGCTACATTCAGGAGTGTCCCACTTGTCAAATGAATAAGAATGAGCATACTCTACCTGCTGGTCTGCTGCAACCTCTCCCTATTCCCAATCAAAAATGGGAAAGCATATCGATGGACTTCATTACAGGGTTGCCCAAGGTCCAAGGGAAGGACTGTATCTATGTTGTAGTGGATAGACTAACAAAATTTTCTCACTTCTTCGCCATTACCAGCTCTTTTTCAGCAGCCCAAGTTGTAGATCTATTTTTTCATGAGGTGTTTAGGTTACATGGGTTGCCAAAAAACATTGTGAGTGATAGGGACAACAAGTTCCTAAGCACTTTTTGGCAACAGGTCTTTAGAATGAGTGGTACTGTGCTTACTCCAAGCACTAGTTATCACCCCCAAATAGATGGATAAACTGAAATAGTGAACAAGTGGTTGGAAGGCTATTTGAGGAACTATGTTTCGAAGCAACAAAGAGCATGGGTGAAGTGGCTTCACATAGGCGAGTACTGTTATAATTCTTCTTTTCACATGTCAATAAAGATGTCACCTTTCTTGGCTCTTTATGGTTATGAAGCTCCTAGCTTTGCCGATTTGGTGTTTGGTGATAGCAAAGCCCCTCAAGCCAAGGATTTGTTGCAGCAGAGTCAAGATATCATGAAATCATTGAAGAACAACCTTCAGATTGCATAGAATCAGTAGAAGATGTATGTTGATCAGCGGCGTGTTGAGCGCTCTTTTGAGGTTGGAGATATGGTTTATCTCCGACTACAACCTTACAGACAGTCTACTCTCAAGAAGAGTGAAGCTGAGAAGCTCAAACCTCGTTTCTATGGGCTGTTAAAGGTTATCAGAAAGGTGGGAGCAGTAGCTTATGAGTTGGAGCTACCTTCGAATAGCAGAGTGCACAATGTCTTCCACATGTCTCGCCTCAAGAAGGCACTTGGACACAATGTTGTTGCTTCATCACAGTTACCACCTTTGGATGAAGAAGGACAATTGGTTTTGATTCCAGAGGATATTCTTGATTCCAGAGAGCGTTCTTTGAGAAAAAGAACAATCAGAGAATACTTGGTGAAGTGGAAAAACTTGCCTATGGAGGATGCGACTTGGGAAAATGATGAGATTCTGCAGCATCCTGGTTTGCGATTGCTTGAGGACAAGCAATCTTGGGGAGGAGGGAATGTAATGTCCCCTTCTCGAGAGTGATCTTCCCAGTTGACCGTTAGCCTATTCCAGAGACCTGTAGGCTACTCGGAAGGTGAAATTAGGGTTTCATGTTTTGGAGGTTTCTTTTGCTCGTGAATTGATGATTGAATGATAGATTCTTTCTAGGTTTTCAGAGAGTTTTGCAGTGGTGTGTTTTTCTTGGCTTTCCGAGCACCTTCAGGAATTTACTATTTTTAGTAAATTTTATTTCTGGTAGTGGTCCTGTTGTCTCGGCACAGTTGGCCTTCCTCTTTAGTCAACTCAGTTGGTTTGTTCAATTTTGGCCTTGGGATGCATTTTCGCAGAGATAAGTTCTTTTCATTTAAATAACATTATATTTTAATGTTATATTACCCCCTTGGCCTAATCTCTTAACTTAATGTTGCATTAAAAGGTGGTCTTTAAGGGGTGGCACCTCATTGAGGTAATTTTATATTTATTAAGGTCAAATTAAAAGCCTTAATTTGGACGCCTATGTTGAAGAGATAAATTTCATTAAAGTCAAAATTGAAGCCTTGAAGAAAGTGACACCTTTTCTTGGAGGGAAAAGAATTAGGGTTTCTTGAAGCTTCTGGAAGGGTCTTCACAAATTATAAAAAGGACATCTTGGGTCTTCACTTGGTATCTTTTGTCTACAGGAATGTTATGCTGCCGGATTGGCTGTGGGATTGCTTCGAGGAATGTAAGCCTCCTAGCTTGGCATTGCTTCTTGCTTGAGAGATAGCGACTAGTGATGAGGTAGTTGTAGTTTGAGTGATTTGTAGTGAGATTTTTGCATTGTAGTGTTGTTCTTTCATTTGGAGATTAGTTATTTGCATTCATGTTATTCTCTGGAGTTGTTGATAACACAACAGATTGTAGTTTTCACTCATAAATCAAAAATGCCAAAAAATATCATTCTGGGTACTGCATATTTCATTTTGTCTAGGAAGGGCGACCCTCTCTGCTAAGTTGTAGATTTTTTAAGAAAGAATTGGATTTTTAAAGTGAAATCACCCCTCTTGCTAGGTTGTACCATCTGTACTTTCTTGGGAATTGTGTCAAAAAATAATAAAGAATCTTTGTGGGGGTTTTTTGGTACAAGCTTGGTCGCCATCCTTCTAAGGGTGCTTTGCATTTGATTTCACATCAATAGGGTTAGAAATGAGTGAGTTATGAGCATTGTGATAGGAATCTTTGTTGCTGGTTCTGATATTCATGTTGTTGGTCTGTCATATCAGACTTGAGAAAATTGTGTATGAGTGAAGGGCGGATGTTAGGAGTTCATATTTGATCTAGTGGATGACATATTTACTATTGCAGCACTTTGCGGAGCTCTAATCCTTGAACTTGTAGGCATTCTTCAATATTTTGTAAGCTGCATAGTAGTACTGTCAGCACCTCTTCTAATCTTGCTTATCATGCTTTGTAATGATTACTTTACATTCTGAAGTTGCATTGTAATTCTTTATATCTCTGCCATATGGTCGCCTCATTTCCATACTAGATTGGGTAGCACATACTTGGTGTTGAGTTTGCTTTCAACATATTAGATGGTAGGGATCCTCTGACCACATGCTCGTCGTTCTCTGATGCATTTCTTGGTTAGAGTTCTTGTATCAACATTTTCATTAAGATCCTCTAACCATATGCTTGCCATCACTTGGCGCCATTCTTGGTTAGAGTTCTTTCCCAACTCTGCTTCTGCATTCAGATCCTCTGACCAATGCTCACACCTTGCCCACATCAGGATCCTGGTGTACATTCTGGTTAGAGTTGCTTCAGCATCGTTTTGGTTTAGAGCTAACCCTAACGACTGTGTATTGCTCTGCTTATTGTAATTGAAAATTTGAAAAAAAATTGGCTCAGAATATTTCACCATCTGACACCACCAACATTCAATCCAAGTTTCTCTTGTATGATCTGTGGCTTGAAAACATGTAGCCAAAATATAAAAATAGTATAACCCACATTCCCTTTACATATCACCCATTGCATTGCATCACCATCACTATGTTGAAAGAACTGATACCACGTGACCATTTAACAACCAATACTGTCATTGTTGAACATGCACCATAAATTGAGAAGCGAGGGTCGAGGGAGGGGCGGGGGGGAAGGGAGGGTGAATCAGTATTCAATCATATCTCAAACCCTTGAAGCAAATTGAAACTTAAACTTCAACACAAATAGAAACATGAAAGATACAAACAATGCACAATAGGTCACACAACACCAAATGTACGTGGAGAACCCCACAAGGGAAAAACCACGGTGATAAATGCTACTAGGAGTTACTATCCTAATCCAACCCCACAAATGAATAATAGTTACAACTTTCTTTTAGGGCTACAATCCAAAGAAGCTACTACTCCTTTTAAGAAGGTTTTAGGATCACTCCCAAGGAAGCTATAGCTCCTTGAAAACTTTGTTTTAGGGCTTCAACCCAAGAAAACAAATACTCCATGAACTAAGAACAAACTCAAAAAATATTATAGCATGGCAATCCTTCTACTGTCTAAACCTAATAATGAAGCTCAATCCTTTTAACGATTGAAATTTTGCTTTGACACCACTTTTGCAACTTCTTCAGATGTCTTCTCTTCAATTTACTGACTCACTGCATTCAACCTTCAAGAAATTTTTCCTTTGGCTTACTGCCTCCAGCAATTAGTTAGGCTCACTCTTCACTTCCCTTATGTCACAAAAGATATGACCAACTTGAATCTGGACATGATTTGCCACTTTTTCTTTTTCTCCTTTAGTCACATAAACATCATAATGCATTACACATCCTTAACTCTGACTCAAAACCTAGATCAACTAGGTTTACAAAATATACATGATATTACATTGATTACATTACATATGTCGACCTACAACAAAGAATATTATGTAATTACAAATCGGTCAAATATCAAACAATCAACATGAAACGTGTAAATAGAAAGACCCAAAACAAACTCCATGCAACACTAGGAAAAGGGACATGCCTTGCGGATCCCAACACACACTTAACCTAGTCCTAAACACTTTTCACAACATCGACCTTCAATAGAAAACATTTGCATGCTTTACAAATTCAAATTAGATCAGCTTTAAGTAAGAAAACATGAAACTTGAAGTATGTCGGCCATTACAACTTGGTAGTACACATGAATGATTAATCATTACTTGCACTTCTCCTAGATGAGTCGGCATGACCCATGCAACATCTCCTAACAATTCATAGACTCTGCACACCCTTGAACTTGTGGTACACACTTTCAACATATCTCAAATGGCTAGGCAAAAGCATAACATAGCAACACCTTCATTCCGGACCATAGCTTGTTCCCGAGAAAACAAAAAACATCTTGTAGAGCAACAAAAACCATCACATGATCTTTAGGAACATTCTTCACCAACCAATTCACCACTTGAATAGAAAAAAAAGTTAACTCAAGCCAACAAACACTAAAACTAGCCACTAGTCAATATAGTCTGACACTCTATCACTCAACTTTCTCTACGAAAGGAAAAATGATATGAAACTTTGGATATAGCACCTTCACAACTCAAAAAACTTAACTTTTAATCGCACAATCATATCTGCAAATGTGAAGGAATGCAAAGCAAAACTTTGCGCCTTTGTGAGCATCTTCATAGAACCAATAGAGTCTTCAAACTGTTACTTACAAAACACCTTTCCTATAATTTGAACAACATGAAACATGGATCACACATTCTTTGACAACATATGAACCTAACTTCCAAACCGTAGCAACATAACAACAAAAACAACAGAGAGATGTAGAGCATCTCACAGAGACTCTGGCGACCAAACTACAACGAACTCCAATATGCTTTTGACATCAATGACAACCAAACTCACACTTTTGAAATCAATGACAACCATACTACAACAATCTACCTCTTTGGCATTGATGGAAAAACCAATCTGACATGCACACTTCCCCCGCTTTGAAATCTAGTGTAAAAGGAAACTTTCTCTCCCCCTTTTGTACCAATTCTCTCTCCTTGAATTCTTCCCCCCCTTTTGAAACAGCTTATAGCCCCCCCTTGTCAACAACACCCACTACCTACTCCCTCTAAGAGGTAGCCACTATGCGTCTAGCAAGAAGGAGGGGAAATTACCCTTGACTTATGGTAGAGATACTCAAATGTATCCTTTGCAAGAGCCTTTGTGAAAATGTGTGCAATCTGATCTTTTGTAGAAACATACTCCAACTTCACTTCTTTATCTGCAACCTTCTCTCTTAGAAAGTGATACCTAATTGATATGTGCTTCATTCTAGAATGCATCACTAGATTCTTAGAAATATTGATAGCACTTATGTTATCACATAAAATAGGAATAGGCTCATCATAATTTATCTTAATATCCTTTAATGTTTGCCTCATCCATAACACTTGTGTACAAGAGGATCTGCTATAGCAATATACTCTACTTTTGCAATGGACAAGGATATTAAATCTTGCATTTTTACTATGCCATGAAACCAATCTACTTCCTAACAAGAAAGCACCGCCACTTGTATTTCTATCATCAACACAACCAACCCAATTAACATCTTTGTATGCACTCAGATCAAATTCATTACCTTTTGGATAACATAAGTCATAATCCAGAGTACTCTTCAAGTATCTAAAGATTCTTTTAATCGCCTTTACATGTGTTTCTTTAGGATTAGCTTGAAATATTACAACCAAGTATACCGCATGCATGATATTAGGTTTTGAAGTAGTTAAATACAATAGGATTCCAATCTTAGATCTATATAGCTTCTAATCAGTCAGGGGAGATTCATCATATTTTCTCAAATGACAACTAGTAACCATGGGAGTACTAACTGGTTTACAATCTTCCATCTTAAACTTCTTCAACATCTCCTTAACATAATTTGATTGAAAAATAATGATACCATCATTTAGTTTAGCAATTTGAAGACCAAGAGAGTTCAATGGTATGTTGGGCTAGTTCTAGATTAAAACCTCTCAAATCCTTGTACTCCCAAGCAAAAATATCACTAAATTTCTGACATAACAGAATAAATGTTTGTTTTTCGTCTTGACTACATACCTTTCCCAACTTGAGAAGCTTTCCTTTGAAGATTTCAATGGCTGCATAATGTTCCTCTTTAACATTTAGGCTGCATTTATCTTTACGCACTTGGTCATCTGAGTTGAACACATATTCCAAGGTCACCAATCCTTTTGGCAGCTTATTAGTCTTCAACTGCACAATCTGGTCATCATATTGCTACTGCCATTTTTGCTAGCTTCCATCTACAAACTCAGCTTCAATAATTAGGAAATTTACGATTTTCTCATCGTTGTCAAAAACCTGCCAACTCACGTTATTGTTAGGTACAGAAGGTCTGACCACTATTTTCACGTATTAACATGCCTCTACTTTATGAATCTCCTCAAGAATATCAAACTGGGCTCCTATGGCAGTGAGCCTGTCAGCATGCTTATTTTGATTCTGAGGAATTGACATGATATTAAAAGCATCAAAATTCTCCATTAAATCCCATACACGATGCTTATATTTCTTAAGCAAATCATTCTTGGCAGCATTTAAATTTCTGACCTAATTTACAATCAATTCTGAATCGCCATATACTTGCAAGCTTTTAATACCTCTTTTGTGGGCCCATTCAAGGCCATGCACCAATGCTTCATACTCAGCTGTATTATTCGAACAGCTGAAAGCAAATCTGCAAGCTAAAAAATATTTATCTCCTTCGGGTGATATCAACATAGCTCCACCCCCGGCACCGACACTACTCCTCGAACCATCGAAGTAAAGCTTCCAAAGCTCATTCGCTATTTCTGCAGACGGTTCTTCCTCTTTACAAAGATTAGGCATATCGCAATCAAGCTCTCGAATCATATAGACTCCTAATCCTATCTCATATGTGTGCTAAAATGGATCAAGCTCGTGATCTTCAGCTGCCCATTCATCTAGATTGATATTGTCTACATGGGTGCTACAATCTGAGGTCATGGTTTGCTCCTCCAGTGCAGAGGTGGTGTAGAGGTTAGCGTTTATAGGATTTGGTGAGTATGGTTCGATATGGTCTTTCGCGAGAGGCTCAGACTTTATGGTCACTTTCGTACCATACCTTGTTCTAAAAAACAAATGAGACCAATCAGAAGACAAAACCCCACCCAACTTGGCTGTAAAATCTCTTGAAAGACAAAGGGCAAAGTGTGGCCATAAGTCAATGACATGTATGTCCTGATGAATAGCAAAACTCGGGGATGTGTGCAAGGTAAGAGCTAAATTTTTGATAATACCAATAGTTTTAACAATAGACCCATCTAATTGCACTACGCCTTTCTGAGGATTAGGCTCATAAACAAGACCTAACTTATCAGCTAAACTCTTAGGCATGACTGAACTACTAGCACCAGAATCAACCATACAGTTGTGAACAATTTTATCACCAATGATTAGACTTAAATAGAACAGAGGGGGCTTTACCTCTTTCGATTTCTGCTCATTTCTATCCTCCAAATCATTAGCCAACACGACCTTTGCAACCCCTTGATTAGCGTTATCAGAAATAGAAAACTCAGCCAAAGCTTCCTGCAATAAACCTTTCTACCCTAGAAGGTGTAAAGCATCTAATATCGACATGTTAATAGTGGTTTTCTTGAGATGCTCAACAATATTAAATGATGAAGAGTTTACCTTCTGCTGGTTTTTTGTGATAGCAACATTGTTTTGCCTCTGCAAAGGCTGCAAATGCATTCTTGATTGCTCCTTGCTGGGTATCTCTTGCCCTCTTTGCAGAATATGCACTGCAGCATTAACAACTGATGAAACATGCTACTTACTATCTGTAGGTTGTTGCTGTGACTTTCCAGCTTGTTGTCCTAGGTCCATAGCTCTCTTTTTTGACCTGGTATTAGCCGAAATAGGAGAATTTTGCTGACTTTGTCCATTCATGCCACAAAATTCAGAGCTCTGCCAGTTCGACAAGACAACCTCCATGTTATCTTGCTATTCTTGATTCCGATCTACAACATTTTCTGAACCAGCATCGCTGTTTTGAACCATTAAAGCCTGATTTCTCATTCCATTGGCACATGCTGATTAGTTATTGGGCTGATTGCACGGATAACACCAATCACAATCCTGGGCAACATTATTTTGTGGCACAAGTTCCTTTGACGAACTGGCTGCATTCAAATTGTATGGCTAGAATGGCCTAGGGTTAAAATTCCTCCTTTGGGCTTGATAATCATTTTGAAAAGTGGGCCTACTTTGCCGATTTTGCTGATAAGGGGCTTGATAAGGCTTATGTTCTTGGCCAACATGCTTTATAATAGTCACAAGATCATTTCCAAAGGTCTTTAATATGCTTTTAATCTCTTGCATCTCCTGATTTGGGGTTGGGACAACAACTTCTTGGGTTGTGTTATGATATCCTATCACTGGAACTGGCGGGACAACAACCAAGGGAGGTACATCAGTAGGGATAGGTGGCTGTATTTCTGGAAACAAGGGCATAGGAGGTCTAGGAGCTATGTCTCCAGCTTGGATGAGACAGTTTTCAGCGTTAATGGCTATGTTGTAGGCATTAGGGAGTGTAAGCGCACCCATTGATTAAGTCATGACTGCAATTTTACTATTCAAAGCTTTTAAGTAAAACAAAAAAGTGTGTGCTGGTAAAGGTTTTACCGTTGCAGGAATCCTATCCCAGGTTCTATGAAATCGGTATTTGAAGTCGGCCAAGTGCTCGTGTGGTGCCCTTTGAATGGTGCGCAACTACTCTAATAAAGACAAATTGTAAGATTTATCGGTAAAATGTTGATACAAACCATTACCTAATGCATCCCATGTCGTGATTGAGTTGGCTGCGAGGCCTCTGAACCATTGTAATGCTTTGCCTTTGAGTGACACAGCCAACAGCCTTAGTGCGACATTTTCCTACGTGATATTATGCACTGAGCATAGCATGGCTACGTCACGGATGTGCTCAACTGGTGTAGTGAAGTCCTCCCCAATGAAGTATGGTAGACCTCTAAGGGCTGCAACTGGAATGTCGTCATGTTGAACGATGTTTAATGGGGTACCACCATTGAAGGGTCCGAACGGGTGCTGTCTTGGTGCTGCCATTGGTGGTACTTGTGAGATTGGAACTGGAACTCCTGGTGATAACACCAAGGAACTGAAAACAAGAGGTGTTGACTTCGATCTCGTGGGTGCTTCAAAAAGCCTCCTTGTTGTCCTGCCTCTTCTTTGTGATGGGGACAACTCTCGATACTTGAAGGGTGCATAACTTGATCTTGTTTGTATCTTTCTCATGTGCAGGCTACACTAGCATGCAAAAATAGAACCAGAGTCATCAGGTATATTGTAATGGCCTCCAGAAGGTTGGAAAATCTGCTACATACACCAAACAACAAACTGAAACTATTAAAAAATCTCTGAAAAAAGCTTTCAGAGTCCCACCGGGCGTGCCAAAAATTGTTGTCAATTAGATTTGTACCTTGTTGAATGCAAGATTCAACAATCTACTGAAACATGGAAACCTTCTTCAGATGTGGGTGATCTGAACGAAGAAGGAATCTCCAGAGTGAGTTGGTTCTCTGAATGATTGATCCTATTCTAAAGATTCTTTTGAGAAAAGGGATAGAGAAAGATGACTGAGATGAAAACTATGACTTAAAATTATTTTTAGGACTTGATAATAACTTAGTGATGACACTGGTTTTTTCCCAAAAACGGATTTCAGAAAACAACAGTATGTCACAATTCCTCCTGAACACTAAACACATGAATAATTTGCATGAAGATTCGAACTTAAATACAACATGCAACCTGTATTATATGAACTTTCTATACCAAAATTACAATTCTAGGACATAATAAGGATTCTGCAACACAAAAATCACAATATAACATCAAACTAAAACTGTAAAAGAAACAAAATTGAGGAAAATGAGTGTTGCTTTATTCAACTGAAGGAGAGTGCCATAATCTGAAATTGAGTACAAAAAGTTTACAAGCTCAAAAATGTGTATGAGCAAGAAACTCCAATCTGAACTCAGAAAAAGAGGAAAGACTAAGTCTTTTCAAAAATATATCTCTAGGAAACCCTTATCCAAGATCACAAAGAATCTCAAGGAAAAAAGCTTCAAACTGTCTCAAAAACTGCATAAAAGCAGAAAAAAGCACACTGCTTTTATGATGAAACTGTAAAGCCTCTAAAATAGGTTGAATCTGCTTTAAAATCCAGAAAAAACACCTTATCTCTCCAAGATGAGACTCAAATCCGACCAAGGGAAAAAGTCAATACAATCTGCCAAAAAAATAGCAAGAAATCATAAAACAATTTATAAAATATTGCTTTACATCACTGCAGATTTTACAATTCGCCTATTTTTGCAATTAAAGATTGCAAAATATTTTGCAAAAAGAAATACAACCTTATCTCTCCATTACAATGCATTGATTTTCTTTAAAAAAATTCATAAAATATCAAAGCATATTATTCTCACAATACTCTAATTGATTTCTCAAAAATCAATTGAAAATAAATCCTTAAGTCATGAGTGATATTAACCTTAGGTCATAAGATATTTACCATTCAAACTTTAATTGACGTCCTTCAAAATCAATTAAAAAAAACAAATACCTAAGGTATAGGCATCCTTCATTCTCCACTAAGGCAAAGGCATTATCAATCATAAATTTCCTTAAGTCCACCGCCTCCTTTCAATAACAAATAACCCTAAGCCTTAGGAAAAAAACTCCATCACTCCTCAAATCTTGACTTAGGCATATGAAATTCAGCCACCAAACATTAGCTTCAGATTTTAATAAATCACAATGCAAGAATAACCCTAATTCGAATTTCCCATGTGCTATTGACCATTGTGAATATTCCAGATAATCATAAAGTTGGCTCGAATTAGGGCATGAGAAAAAGATGTCAAACCCTAAAAATGATTTCATTTTACACTCATCATTTTGAAGAAATTGAGCTCTACCTAAGAGAGCACGCCGCAATGATTCAACTCGGTCTGAGCTCGTGTGCTCAAGAGTCTTCACTTTTTCCTTCTGACAGTCGAATCTTGACTGGGTAAGCTTGATTTGTTTACTATTATGACTTTACTGCTTCATTGAAAGAACAAGAAAGGCCATTAAGGCCGTGACCTGCTCATGCTTGCTTTTGACTTTCTTTTACATTCCTGTGCTTTGTTCTTCTTGGCCGATATGCATGAACTCGGGCTTTGTCCGGAGCTCCATGAGAAAACTTGTTTGAGGGTTCTCATTCCTTATTGCACACAAGGTAATATAGCTTCTATGGCTTCTCGTTTGAGTTCATTCTGGTCTTGTGGCCACAACTAACACAGTCTCTAATGCATTTATTTATATTTTTTGTGCTCACTTTAAATTTGGGCTTCCTTGGGTGCCATACATAAGCTCACCTTGGGATCTTACTTTAAGAGAGCTCGAGTCTTGGTTTTGGGCTCTTTGTGTTTTCCTCTGGCCGTGGCTATAAGTACTCTCTACAGACTCGAACTGGTAAATTACTTCACTCTAAGCACGTATTTTCTTCCTCAGAAACCTAAAGAACCTCTCTTTTACTTATGAATCCATGGCCATGCTCAGGCCGCACTATGTATATGCTAAAAATAAGCTTCCAAAGCATTATTGGGCTTGATTCACTATGATTTCTCTTCACTTCTATTATTTCATGTAAAATCCACATATGGGTTGTCTCTGAAAGTTGCAATTTTTGTGTTTAAAACCAAACCCCAAATGTGGGTATATGAGAAATAAAATCTGCATATTCATTTTGTATGATATTTATGGGCTCGACCCAAAAGACCAGTTGTCTTTTCACACTTTTGAAACAAAAAGAACAATATGGGTATTTGCTATCTGTGAAGAAAATGCACTCCTCTTTGTATTCCAGTTTTGATTTATGATAATTTTTACTTCTTTTGCACTTATAGTTGCAAAACTTAGACATGGCATTCGTTACTAAAAACTAGGCTCGACCCATCTCTTATTTCTTCATTTTATGTGAAATCCCCACCATGTAACTCATTTTTTATATGAAAAGTCTGCACATTTCAATAATTGTGTAAAATATGAGCTTCTTTTAGCATCCAAATTCTTCAATTTTCACCATACGGGCATCTAGGAACTTAGAGAAATTTGTGTCATTTCATTACACAGGTATACCACCATATGACAAAACTGAAGGTTCGTTTAAAACCTTCTTATATCTGCACTTTTCTTACATCTTGTAGATTTATTCCCATACTTTTTTATTTGTCTCTTTGTGAAGAAAAAGAACCATAGGTTCATGAATGCTGGAAATGTATTTGTTGTTTGCATTACTTAAATGTCGACTTCATGCTGTTTTTCTTGAGACAAAACTTGTCATGGGATTTCAATATTATAAAGAAGTCTAAACATAACAAACCCACATGAATTTGCTGAAACCTTCATGCTCTTGGCTAGCTGATATAACTTTTTTCCTTCTTGCACACATAACCCTCTTGGTTGAATCTGTAGATCATATATTCAATGTATACTCTGCTTTACTCTATGCAAAGATTTAATTAAAATATTGCAGCTGCATGGATTGCATTTCCTTGACTGTTTCAGCCAGCTAACATTCCCTGTTCATTCTGGAAACAACTTTTCACCTTGTAATTCCTGATGTTGTATTTGTATTAACAACCAAACTGGTGTTGACTGCTCATTTACCATTTGAATGCAATGTCTATCCCCTCATACTCTTGGGCTTCAACTTGGCACTCTTCATGCATTTTTATGCTCCACTTAACAAACTATTCCGTAAATATGTTCTCCTCTAAGATGAAAATTAAAACAAAACTTCTTCATTAAGGCATAATGTATGCCTGTTCACTGTCCTTGGTTGTGAGAAAGAACACTGATGAACTGAACCTTGCATGACATATGATCATGATGAAAAAATATTATTGTAGCGAAAGAACGTGAACCTCACAACAACACTTGATATAATTGTACTCAGTTAAATGATTGAGCGAATTAAACTCGTTGTTCACCTGTAGCTTTCAGAAAGCATTAACCTAATCGTTATGAATGCACAGTTGGTTTAATAGCTTGATAGATAACTATGCTTAACTCTTCCAGTTGTTTATCATTTCTTTTCCTGATGAATATGATGATGTAATTACTATCTCTTTATCAACCCACTTGTAATGAGTAAGGGCAACATGTCGAGCTCTACCCTTATGGGAGCCCATTTTTCTCCACATGCTTGGTCTTCAAATAATGATCAACTTCGTGATTTTCCCTATACCTGCACAAGGAAATAAACAATGTTAGCATAAAAAAAGGATATGATGATCATGTTGATGTTTCTCCTTTAGCTCATTTCTTTGCACTTTCACTTTTTGATTGTTTCAGTGTATGATTGATAACAGGCTGCACTATTGTTGGTGATTCATATAGGTGTCTTCATAATCATAGCCTCTAACATCCCCCTCTTTTCTCTTATAGGTCAACGGAGCTCGAAAAGACAAAATTGCACCACTTCAACGCCGACCATCGGCCAATCAAGCAATGATGATTATGTCATTACTTATGTGATTTCTTCTTTTGCATCTTCCATAGTGTAGTGTGCTATTAGTTATGCACTGTGACAGTCCCATCCACGGCTTGTGTGGATATTTGATTTCATTTTATGCTTTTCATTTCAAAAAGAAAATGCATTTCAATGCAATTTTGTATTATCATTTGGATTCTTGCAATGAAATGAAGCTATGTAAATATGAATTACTTCATGAAATAAATGAAAGCATTTGAGATGCTCTGTTGTTTATATGCTCAATTCTGTACTTCATTTAATTGTAAAAGATTGAATAGCACCTCTGGAACTCAGTTCTTTCTTTTTAATGCTCAATTGTCACTTAACGAACAATGAACACAGTGCAAACAACACCTAAGCACAATGCATAAATAACTGTAATTTCACCTTAAGATATAACAATGTTCAACCAGCTCCACCAATCGAGTTGTGGCAAAAAATTGGTAACACAAACATCTTGCACATCTCATCATTTCCAACAAAGATTATGTCATCAACATACACAACAACTATTAAAATTCTATCATCCTCTATCTTGAAGTAAAGATGCTATTTGTGGTACCTTTCTTGAATCTTTGTTGAAGCAAGTACTTATCCAACCTTGCATACCAAGCCCGAGGAGCTTGTTTGAGACCATATAATTCATGTTTGAGTCTTCACACCATGTTTGGTTCTTTTGATAGCCAGAATCCATCAAGTTTCTCTATGTAGACTTCGTCTTCCAAATATCCATTCAAGAAGGTTGATTTGACATCCATTTGATACACTTTGAAGTCTTTGTGAGCTGAAAAAACAAGAAACATTCTAATTGCTTCCATTCTTTCTACTAGAGAAAAAGACTCCTCAAAATCAATACCTTCTACCTGTGAATAGCCTTTACAAACCAATCTTGCTTTATTTCTTACCACTTCTCCTTCCTCATTCAACTTGTTCTTGAATACCCACTTAGTTCCTATCGAATTCTTATTCGTAGGCCTTGGAATCAATTCCCAAGTCAGATTCTTCTCAAATATGATTCAATTCTTCTTCCATATTTTGTATCCATCCTTCATCCTTGCTAGTATCTACAAAGGTTTTTTGTTCCACCTTTGATAGTAAATAAAATTTTACTTGCTCACTTGTCTTTGTAAGCCTTCTTCTGGTCAACACTCCTTCATTCTTGTCTCCAATGATATGATCTTCTGAATGATTTCTTTGAGTATATTTTGCAAGAGTCTTGTTGTGCTTCTTTGGTGTTTCTTCTTTCTCTTCAACACATTCTTCTTCAAATTCATTTGAGTAGGGAGTTGCATCAGATCTATAGTACTCAATATTATTCATATTTTGATGTAGATGTTCATCAACTTTCACATTAGTGCTTTCAACTATTCTTCCCAATCTCTTATTATAGCACTTGTATGCTTTACTCTGAGATGAGTATCCCAAAAATATACCTTCATTAGCCCTTGAATAAAACTTCCAAAAAGCATATGTTGGCAATTAAGGTGTCTCAATCTTTGCAATTTCCTAACATTTAAATATTAATTTATTAATGCTTATGTTTTAATTTCTTTCTCATATTAATTTGTCATCTAATATGACTTGGCACAGAGAGTTGTCGATATATTGGGAGGTGACATGTGATGTGACATGAATTCTATGGTCCCCACAAGGAAATGTTAGCAACCTATTTTGGGAAGATATTCTTTGACATGTGTGGGAATATTTGAGGGATTCTATGACGATCTTACGCCATATTCTTATGAAGATCTTATGATGGATTCCTATGATGATGCTATGATGTGTAAGAGACAAATTCTATGATAGGTTGGACAAGTTATGGAAGACATCTTTGCATGGGGAAAGTGGGCACCCTATGATAGATTGTAAGAGAATGTAAGAGGCATCTTCTTTTTTTAGTCAGTTATGACAAAATCTCTTACAACTATAAGAGTTGTCATATATGACAAATTCTATGACATTGTAAAGAATCTTTAATACCTATTAGGGAAAAATTTGGGGTGCCCATGTATGGAGGCATGTAAGGGGGTTAAGGAATTATTGGACAAGTGTCATAGGAGTCAACTATGTGTTGGGAAAATGTGCCACATTGATTTCAACACCCATCTCTTGTAGCTTGCTCTAGAAGTTACCTTCATTCTTGTAATTCTCTATATATTGGATGTCTTGGAGTGGGTTTAGTATGTTGTATTTGCAAGTATCGTTATGTTGCTGTAATAGCTCTAAAAATCAACATTTGTGTACTCCTGAAAGAACTTGCATTGCAAGTGTGTTGTTATTACTTGACCAAATAATACATTGTGCAAGTTTTGGAGTGTGGGGTTTTTCTCCTAAAAGGGTTTTACCCACGTATATCTTGTGTTGTGAGATTTTGATACTTGCATGTGTTGTTATTTTTTATAATCTTCCTATTGTGCATCTCTCGTAGTAACTGTAAAAGAATTAAAACTATACATATCTCCTCTTAGATCAGTGTTAAGAAGCATTTATGTGTACCTTTCTTTCCTTTAGTTGGTATTAGAGCTTCATCACCTTTGATTCTAGTTATCGGGTAGAGGGTTTTTTGTACTGATCTTCATTTGAGTGGGAGCCTATGTAATGAGTTTGAAATATTTTTTGTAGGAGAGATGGCTGGCACATATGGAAGAATCAAGATGGAGAAGTTTAATGGAAAAAAAATTAAACTTTGGAAGATGAAAATGGAGGATATGCTTGTAGATAGAGATCTATGGGATGCCATATCTAGGAACAAATTAGATTCAACAACCTAAGCAGATTGGTATCTTTTGGATCATAAAGCCAAGGGTCTGATAAGGTTCTATTTGGCTGATTATGTTCTTCTAAATGTGCATGAAGAGAAAAATGCAAAGGACCTTTGGAAGAAACTTTGAGACATTTATCAAGCTAAATCCCTAGTGAACAAGTTGTTCCTGAGAAATTTGTACTCTTTGAATATAGAAGATGGAGGATCCATGGCAGATCACTTGAATGTATTCAACATGTTGATTTCTCAATTAGGTTCCTTGGAGACAAGATTGATGAACAAGATTGTTGCATGCTCCTATTGTATTCTTTTCCGGATTCATGGGATCACTTGGTGATGGCTATTGGAAGTAAAAAAAAACCACATTCAAGATGGATGAGGTGGTTGTTTCATTGTTATTTGAATAAACAAAAAGGAAGTATTTTGAGATGGCCAAGGAGGCCCTTGTTTTTTATGGTAGATCAAGGAGAAAGGAAAGAAGAAAGACAATAAGTTTAAGTCTAAGTTTTGGGAAGATCTAAGTCTCTTGGTAAATAGTCCAAGCCTTTGCATTAGAATTGTGGTAAACCTGGTCATTTCTACAAGGAGTGGAAAGAGGAGAAAAAGAAGAAGAGAAATGATGATTTTGAATCAGACAAGTCTTCACAAGATGATGGTGAAGTGTTTGTCACTACCTTGGAAACACATACATCATGAGATGTTTGGAACCTATTTGGATAATCAATTCCATTGCAATCTCGAGCATCACATATTGATCTCTCTTGTGCTTTCATGAAGTGCCTAGATCTTGGGTGGCTATAATCTTTAGCCAATCTTGCATGGTGTAGAGTTATTCTATACCAAATCTTACATGGTACCAGAGCATGTGGGATTCCTTCTTGTTAGTCTTTATTGAGAGATCTTGGTAAATCTTGAAAAGTTGAGTATGCTCTTCTCTTGCATCAAATGATGATCTAGAGAATTAGAAAAGATTGAAATAAATACCAGATTCGAGGGTTTCCTCTTTGTGGCTTTCTATTGCAGGTTCAAATTAGAGCTTGTTGGTGCAAATTTGAGCTCACCATTGAGTTTAGGAGGTTTGAGAAAGTTATTTTTTCCTTTTGTTTCATCCAAATTGAGCACACGAGGTTAGATATATGAGGGTTTGAAGCTAGAGTGTGGTTGCTAGAGCCATAATGTAGCTATAATTTTGGACCATTTTGGGTCAAAACTGACCCTACCATCACGTTCAGAAGGGCCAAAAACTATAAGATCAACTGTCAAATTGTCCAAATCTGAGAAGTTGTTCATCGAGGCAAATTTTTTTTGCCTAGGGAGCTATGCGACCCCCCAAGTCACATCATTAGTGCAGGTCGATAACATGAATTATCAGTCACCGTCAGAAACATTGCGGAGGTGAAAATTTATTTTAATAAAATTTTTGATTCTATCATAAAATATTTTCCTAAAAGTTTTATTTAAAAAAAATAAAGTTTTTGAAAAGTTTTTATTTTAGAAAATAAAAAAAATTCAAATCTATGGCGTATAGCTCTGCAAACCTGTACCCATAGTAATAGCGAGTATTGCGGTTGCAAGGGCTACCACATGACCTATGGTCATGGCCCCCGCTGCCTAATCTCTTTTAATAACCAATAGGAAAAATAAAATAAACTGGTGGAAAAATATAAAATACCAGTGATCCTTTTTAAATTAGTATATTTTGTTGAATCTAAAGATTCCTTCCATAGCCTAAAGATTATCCCCACAGAGATTCCTTCACCTGTCATGTCAAGCATGTTTCAAAAGAATATTCCCTATAGGGTCGAATATTCCATCAACTACACAACATATTCTGGCGAAGGGGCAATTTTCGATGTGATAGCCATTTGGTCATCAAATTTAAGCTGGTGCAGGTGCATGACGACCATTTGGTTGAAAATTTCAATCCCATAGATTGCTAAGATTAGTGCTCATTTGAAAAAAAATTCCCCCTTCATGGATGAGCTTTTTGATTTTGCAGTTCGATTTTGGAGGCTCATAACTTGGTCATTTTGACTTCTTTTCTTGAGCAATTTTTTTTATTTGGGGTGGAATTTCATGCTCTACATGGTGGTGCAATAATATTTTGATTTTGGTGCATCATGTTTTTTAGAGATTGTAGATTCTCACAAGTTTTGTTGAGCTGTTCTCATTTTTAGAACTTCAGGAGCTCCGTTCTTGCTCGCACAGTAACATTTTTGGGTGATTTTTTTTTAAGTGAATATTTTTTCATGTACCTTCTAGTGGTGCACTATTATAGAAACAACAATAAACTACTGAAAAAACTACTAAAAACTGCTTATAAATGATTGAACTTGGTCACATGACCATTAGTAGTTTATTGCTAGTCATTTATAATGCGACCAGATTGATGACTAAACCATTTATAGTCATTTATTGGTTGTTTCAATTGATCTATTTGGTAGTATATTTAGTAGTTGATTTAGTCATTCATTATTGTTATCTGGTCACTTATTTGGTCATTTTTTTTCACTGATATATTTAGTAGTTGATTTAGTCATTGTTTGTTGTAATTTGGTCACTTATTTAGTCATTTTTTATTCACTGATATATTTAACTAGTCATTTATTTAGTTGTTGATTTAGTCATTGATTGTTGTTAACTGGTCACTTATTTAGTCGCTTTTATTCATTGTTCATTGATTTTTGTCAATTGGTAGTATATTTAGTCAATTTAATTATTAATTGATGTCAATTAGTAGTATATTTAGTCATTTTAATTGACTTCAATATTTGAGGATTTAAGGATAAAACACATGAATACACATCAATCATCAATTGCACACAATAAGACAACCATTGAGAAGGAAAAATTGGTGAACTTTATTAATAAAAGAAAGGTGTTCTAATTACAACTTAGAAATAGAGTATTGCAATTGTTATTTTCAGTCACAATACAAAATCCGAGTTACAATATTGCACAAAAATAACTACAAGAAAGAAACTTCTCCAAAAAATTTCTACAATGATGGAAACACATTCTTGAAGCCCTTCAATGCGAGCACACACCCCTTTCATCTCTTAAAACTTCTACAATGTGGGAAATCTTCATGGAGAAAGTTTTAACATGTAAAATCCAAGAAGGAGAGTGTTGATCATGTCCCATATATGAAGCTCTCTCCTTCAATGTAGTCAACAGTAACCCAATTAGAATCTTTCCTCCTTTATATGCAATGTGCCATATGATATGAGCAATAGGGTGTTGCCTTTTCTACCATGAATGAAGTTGTGCCTCAATACAACCAAACAAATTACTATTAGTCTCAATCCAGAAAGAATAAAAGTGCATTGTATATTGCAAGTTTACAAAAGTCCAAACACAACAAAAAGATAAATCAATTAAAAAGCTATAGCCTTGTCAACAAATGCCTTAAACATAGTGTTCAACATAGGCATGGAATATGCATATTGAACACTTGATTTCAGAACCTTGTTCAAAGTTTAAGAAAGGTGATATGCTCAAATTATAGAATGAAGTTGACATTATATAATGAAGGCTATCAACACTAACCAGACTGAAACAACATTATCAACAAAAATTTCTTGGAAACCAAGCCCAAGAATGCCATCATACTTAATTAGACAATAAAAATGTCAACCCTGGTTCATGTGTTGTCTAAGTAAAGACTTGCATCATGGAAGAATCCATTTATACATTAATTCCAAATTAAGTTGATGAGAAAATATCTTTGATATCCAACTGGGAAGCCTTAACATCCAAAATTATTAACCTGATGTTTCACAACAAGTTTTCCAACTGTGACATCATCTTTACTTAAGAAACTAGATATTGATCCACTACCATATTGAATCTCACAGTATTCTCCTTCACATACAAAAAATGACATATATTATTTTTTTAGCAACTTCCTTAATATCCCCATGTAAGCAGACTAAACTAAGTGAGGTTGAGGGTTTGAAGTAGAGTATGACCTTCTTGGTATGTGCTTGACTTTGATGACTTGTATCTTGAATGAAAATAGCAAGCTAGCTGCATTGTAAAATCATTGTTAATCATTGTTATAGAAATAACCACAAAATCCTCTTTAATTAAAATAATCCTTCTAGATATTTCAATTAATTTCTAAGAGAGCTAATTTCACTATCCAAATAGCCATCAATCTATTTACTGTATATAATTTCCCAGAATTCAGAATTTGAATGTAATGAAACTAACCATAATTACCAAAGATTTGACACCAAAATGTAGTACAAAATGCGTCAAAGAGATGTCATCTCATCGAATGAAATGATATGATTGCAAAATGTGCACAGAATGGATTTTCCAAGGAAGCTCTCAAAATATTTTAATTAATGAAGAACTCTAGAACACCAACATTGTAAGCTTTGCTTGTGTTCTAGATGCATGCAATCATGCAGGTTTAGTGGATGAGGGCTGCACATACTTCACATGCTAGTAACCCTTATTGCATTACATATATAGTTGATTGATCATTAGGTGTGCATGGTTGACCTTCATGCCCGTGCTGGCTATCTTGAGGACACCCTAAACACTATTACTAAGGTGCTAATTAAACCTTTGGTTCCTGTGGATCATATATGAATGTAGGATGAGTATTCCAACAACACTGCTTTTTTAGTTGGATCTTAAAAATGTTGCATCTTATGTTCTTCTGTAAAACATCTATGCGGAAACGGGAAGGTGTGGTGAGGTTCAAATAGTAAGGAGATTGATGAAATATAGAGGAATGAAAAAGATACTTGCATGTAGTTGGATTGAAGGGCATAAAATGGTACATGATTTTTTGTAATCACATCCACAAACATGGGAGATTTATGCAAAATTGGAGAAATTGGTTTGGTAAATAAAGGCAGAAGGGTATTTCCAAATTCAAGACTTTTACTTAATGTTGTGGAATATAAGAAAAAATAATCATTTATCTGACACCATAGTGAAAAGTTAGCAATTGCATTTGGTTTGTTAAACACGGCCCTTGGTACAACTATTAGAGTTGTTAAGAACCTTCAAGTATGTTCTGATTTTCACATTACATCTAAATTCATCTCCAAGATTGTTGCAATAGAAATTGTTCTGAGAGATGTGAACCATTTCCATCATTTGAAATAGGGACAATGTTCTTGTGGAGAATATTGGTGATGCTAAATGAAATAATCTAAAAAATAGGCTTACACTATAATAATGTGCACTACATAAGATATCTAGTAATAACGAAGGGACATCCATCAAAGCATAACAACATGGATTTTTTTCGTCATATGTTGTAGTTACAAGTGCCTTGCTAGACATGTATGATAATGTGGAAGCAATATACACAAGGCAAGCGAATTGTTTCAAAAAAATGCCTTAAAGAAATGTGATATTTCATTTTATAGTTTAATCATGATACTGCACTATTTTGGCATGATCCTTGCAATGATGCAGGATGTTACAGCTACACCACACCGTTATTGCTCGGCCTTCACAATAATGTAGGATGTTACCGCTAAACCGCACCATTATTGCTTGCCCTTCGCGGTAATGCAGGATGTTACCGTTACACCACACCATGTCTTCTTGGCTCTTGTGGGGATGTGGGAGAAGTATTTGATTTACCACCATTCCGCACATTTATTGCTCGACCTTCACAATAATGTTGATTGTTACTGAGCTACACCACACCATGTCTTCTTGGCTCTTGCATTATGGTAGTATTATGAAACTTGTCACGACCATCTACTACCTTGACACAAAAATCTTATGAAACTTGTCAATATTTATGGGCACCTTTTAAATTACATTCAGATCTATAAGGAAACTATCATATAGGGATGACATTCCCAAGAAACAAGGAAATGGTTACACCAATAAATATTTAACTAGAAACTATGAATTTTCAATGCATAATGGAGAATATACAAAGAGTTAAGTCAGTGAGCAAACATCCTTGGAGAATTGTCATCAAAAGTATGGAAATCTAAGAGTTCATAGTAGAAAATCATATACCCTCAAAGACCTAATACTCATAATAGACCTAGTGATAGCTTTCAGAGTCATAAGAATAAATTCATAAGGGAATAGATGCAAGAGCATGAAAAGACACTGAGATGGAAGGGCAGTTGGTAGAGTTGAAGAATTAGACCTATAGTGAGAAGGTAGGGAGAACAAAGTAATTTATAGTCAAGAGCATCATGGAAGTTTCTCAGGTGACTATATTTGGGAAAGGAGATAACTTAGTGACAACATTACCATCAAAACAATAAGGATACTCAAAACCCTACCAAACCTTAGGGCCTTTTTCATCACCTTCTAGAGATCTCAAACATGCATGAAAATATTTCATAGAGACTAAAATCATCTCTATTTTTGATGATCACAAAAAGTAACAAAAATAAACAAAAATTTAGATTTACAAGTGATGAAAAGTACATGGAAAGCATATTATGATGATTTAAAAAAAAAAAAAAACTTAACCTTTAACTATCCAATACAATCTAACAAATATACAAATATACAATGAAATATTATGATTAGCAAAATGATAATTTTAACGGTTATCTTAAGGTAGACAATTTTTTTTTGTGCAAGTGAAAAATAACACCCTTAGATTGTTCTGAACAAATAACATTTTCATTTACATCATTTTCAAGCAACAGTTTTTTAGATCCATCTAGCTATACAAAAATCAAATCAAATCTACAATGATCTCAAAGATCTAAAGGTTTAAAAAAATTGATATTTTTAGATCTATTCTTGGGTGTATCCTGCATCTCACTATAAAAAAGACAGAATCTTTTTCTTCAATAGGGTAAACACATAGATCATTATGATAGATTTTTTTGACCATAAAGATTATTTTTTATAGATTACAAGATCCATAAGAAAGTTGTTTTGTTTTGCAAACTTATCTCCCTTGTGAGACTCCTCCAGCTTTGTTAAAGTGGTGGAATGAGGTGCTGACAACCCTGATAGGCAATGGAACAGGGAAGAGAGAAGAGTGGGATAGAGTGTATGATTATGATTTGTACAATGATTTGGGAAACTCAGACAAAGATGGAACATGGAAGAGAGAAGAGTGGGACACAGTAGCATGGTGGTCTTAATGAGCCATTCGCATCACCACGAAGGCCCAACAACAACTGTGTGGTGCTGTGGTGGTTGTGCAAAAGTTTTTGTGAAGGCTTTGGTGATACGAAGTGGAACTTGCAACTACAATATCTGATAAAAATCCACTTGGTGATCATTTTTAAAGAGATGCAAACTATGAATTGTCCTCTGTCCTATAGGACTGAGAAAGGAAGAACATTGTCAAATAGTGATTGAATCATAACAAATAGTCCAAAAACAATGAAAGTTACTATCAAATGGTGACAAAGATCTATCCTCTAAGTCATTTGCACATGATGATTGAGAACACAATGAGTAAGAAGTAAAATAGCACTGGATCATAACACTGAAAAAATAGTCATGAGCTATGCAATGAACTTCACTGTTCTTTTGATCAAAAAGGAGATCGAGATAATAACCAACATACTGATGTGCACAGAGAATGTTCATGTAGTGAAAAATTCCTTACAAAGCAATTACCATAGCAAAGTTTGAGATGAATTGTACCTACTATTTTATGCTAATATGGATATGTTCTAACCTGCAGTTAATTGTTGTAGCATAACAAATAGGCTAAATAGTTATTCATATACCATTGTTTCAAATTCTAAATTGCTATACCTTATTCTAGGAGAAAATCATACAAAGAGTCTATACATAAGACACCATTGTTTCAAATTCAAAATTGCTGGCTCTTTCACAATTGTTTGTTTCATTTATTTGATCTAAGACAACCCGTTGTATAGAAGATGCTCTCAAAATCATAGTAAAATGATTTATTATGGGATTACTATTTAGAATCTTTCTCATCATAACAATGAACAAAAGCATCAGTCATTAACCTAAACTTTACAAGAGTTTCATCAAATTCTACTTTTCCACTCTATTTTCCATTCTGAATTTTATTCCCAATTTCATCCATGAAGAACTTCCTCAGCATGTAGATCTTGCTGTTAGCAATAAATTTACTAGGTTTCAAGGATAGCTTCGAGTTTTTACCCAAACAACAATTGAAAAAATTTGGCCTTACCAGATTTTGATAAGTTATGGCTAACAACAGGATCTATAGGTTGAGGAAGTTCTTCACGGATGAAATTGGGAATAAAATTTAGAATTGAAAAGAGAGTGGAAAAGTAGAATTTGATGAAACTCTTGCAAAGTTTAGGTTAATGATTGATGCTTTTGTTCATTGTTATGATGGGAAAGATTCTGATAAGTAATACTAGAATAAAGGATTTTATTGTGATTTTAAGAGCATCTTCTATACAATAGGTTGTCTTAGATCAAATAAATGAAGCAAACAATTGTGAAAGAGCCAATTTTTTTTAATTTGAAACAATGGTGTCTTACGTATAGACTCCCCCTATGATTTTCTCCTAGAATAAAGTATAGCAATTTAGAATTTGAAACAATGGTATATGAGTAACTATTTAGCCTATCTGTTATGCTACAACAATTAACTACATGATAAAACATATCCATATCAATGTAAAATACTAAGTGCAATTCACCTAAAACTCAGTTGTACCTGAGTATGATAGTACCTGAGCTTTTGGTGTTTCTAGACTAAATATATAGTAGAAAAGTATAGTATCCATTTGAAGGAACCATCTTTAGAGCTCTTCCCTGAAATGAGGGTTGAAAACATTAGAAGAAAAGAAATACCATAATTCTAAAGTAACAATTTGTATCAATTCAAATGTCAGAAAGTATAATTAAAAAGAAAAATCCTTACAATTGGACCATGCAGATTTATGATTTTATCTTTAGAATGTAGGAACTTTCTCTATCGAAGCTTCACGACCTTATATTGGATCTCCAATTGGACCAATAAAATTTACGATTTTATGTTTAGAATGTAGGAAGTTCCTCTGTCATAGCTTCATGACCTCAAATTGGATTTGAAATTGGGCCAACATATTTATGATTTTTTCTTTAGAATGTATGAAATTTCTTAATCGGATATTAAAGATGTTAGGTTGGATGTCCAATTGGACCAATAGATTCATGATTTTATCTTTAGAATAAAGGAACTTCCTCTATTGGATTTTCAAAAATTCCTACACCTAGGTTCCGCTTCCCAGTGAAAACACTCAGAAGTGTTTCACACTGACTAAAGGCACTCTCCAACCTGGTTATGTCATCGATAGCAATCCAATTTTTCCTAAACTGTCCATACCTGAACGTTGCATCACAATTTATTATTTTTGCACATAAAAATGCCACATATTAACCCCTTCTAAATAAAACTCAAAATCATCATAAAACCATAATTAATAAATCATTTGAGCTTTAGAAAGAATCTGATGTCATTTACTATCAAAATAAAAGCTGTATAAATCACAAAAAATCCATGAAGCCATCCATCCAAAGAGAAAATAAGCAATGTAAGGATTTGAGTAATATAAGTCCAAAGGGTTATGCTGTAATAGTAATGGAATCACCATAAGACACTAGTAGAATTTGGAAAATAAATGACTATGTGACTAAAAGTTTTAGTCATGTCACTAACACTATTAGAATTTGACAAATAAATGACTAATTTGGTCATTTATAAGTGACTAATTTGGTCATTGGGTAAAACCACAACTAAATGATTAAATAAATGACTAATATTAGACAAATAAAAATGACTAAATAAATGTGCTCATTAATTATTAAAATCTTGGTCATAATTGTCATTTTAATAAAACATACTCTAAAACCTTTGTCAAGACCTTATTTTCAATCGTAGCCTGCCATAATTAATAATAAAATATTACAAATAAAATTACTAATTAATATTTTTTGTGGAATAATTTTTTTGTTTTGTGGTGTCATCATTATATGAACACCAAAGTTTCTTCTAAATTGAATACCCAACTCCTCAAAGGGCCCAACTATGTAGTGTGGAAGAAAACTATGCATACAATTCTTAAATATATACTAAGCTACTTATAAGTTTACATACTCTACATTTACTGGAGGAAAATAATGATATTACAAATAGTTTACAAGTATTATTATATAAATTAGTTAAATTATAATAGAAGAGATAAAGATGGAGATGCAAAAAATAAAGAGATAAAGACAAAAAAAAATAGAGGTAGAGAGATAAAGAGGAATAGAGATATAGATGGAGAGAAAGATTGAAAGAGAAAGGATTAGAAAAAAGAGAGATAATACAAGAGAGATAGAAATATAAGAGATAGAAAGGGAAAGAGAGAGAGAGAAAATAAAATTAAACTAACTTTTGATTACTTGTTTCATGACAAAAATTCAAGAATGGTATGTGTCCTTGGGGAGTTATGATCAAGGTAGCACGGCGTTTGATATAGACAAACAAACTTATATATACAAATTGGATCTTCTAGTCCATTTATATTCTAACTAACTTAATACTTATTGGAAAAGGAGTTATCCATAATTTGTAAATTTAAATTAATTTTTTAAAATATAAATTTGTAATATTTAATAGTCTATGTTATACAAATATGTTGTATAATTTGAATAAGTATGTTTAATTATGAATGCCAATTTTTTTAAAATGATTTTTTACCCATATTACAATATATTTCTTACATAAAATCATTTTCAAGAATACACTTCCAAAAATAAAAATAATCTCCTTTAAAATATCTAATGTGAGTTGAATGACTAAAATGAATTAAATGTAGGTGACATTTTTAATATAAAAGTTGAGTATGTAAATTAACTAAAATCAGATAGCAGAGACTAAAATTATACATGTGTTAATAGAAGTAAGTTAGTTTTGGTTGTGTACCTTTAAATAGGGGACAAGTGAATTTTATCTATTACTTTTACAAGTCTGGGTTTTGGCACTGGCCTCACTACTGACCTTGCTTCAAATTTGTTCACAAGTCTTGGTATTGGCTTTACAAACATTGAAAGCTTTCTTTGATCTAGCGAGGCTTTTGTATTGGAGTCTTTGAAGTAAGTGGTTTATGCACACTTGTAGGACGTGGCATTATTCACTTTTGAAGCTCATCATTTCTAACTTCGCTAGAAATTATTGAAGGAGCCTTTTTCTTATTATTCTGCACACCATTTGCCATTATTGCATTGTCCATACTGTGTTGCAAAGAACCAAATAATAGGCCTATCAAATCAAAATCATATCTTACTCATTTCCTTTCTTGGATCAGATAATTGTATTGACTTTGCACTTGGTGTTTTTGTTTGTGTTCCCACCTTCGAAGGCAATTGTCTAGGTGGCTTTCCTGCACCTTTAACATCCATCATAGAGTGCATTTTCTTTTTGAATATTGCGGGTTTCTTCAATGATCTAGAATGTTTCAAAATTTTCTACTTTTGTTGGTCCTTATTTTTACCAAGAAAAAAAAATACCCTTTTGAACATTTATACAAACTTGCAAAAACAAAAATTGAAATCTTCACAATACATTGAGACCTTTTTCACATATACAATATCATTTGATAAAGACCCTACCATTTGATGAATGCAAAAAATAGACCCAAATATTCTCTTAATGACCTTCCAACACCTCTTAGTGTACCCATTGCACACCAAGGTGCAATTGCTAGTTTTATCTTAAACATATTTAAGTTATATTTATGCCGAAGGCGTCCCCACGCTGAGGTTTTGCAACCCCTTTTTATGTCGAACGATGGAGATTGCAGGATAGACGATGGACTATGATGGAACACATTGCAGTGGTTAATCATTTTTTATTATTTTCCTGACCGTTTTCATCCCTTTTTGCAGCTTTCCCTGCTCCTCCAAACTCTTCCTCGTTGGTATTGACCTTTGAATAAAATGCCTTGAAGTTTTACCGCCTAACTTCAACATCTAACGGTGTGCAATGCTGGACAGGGAATGCAAGACGATCAGAGTAATCTGATCCATTCATCCTGAAAAATGAAAATTTAATGATGCATATCCTTCTCTCTGTGTTTGGAAAATACATCAGCAACTCTATTTTTTATGTAGCGTTGGAAGGTCTGTTATTTCGCTCTCAAACCCTAATATTAGATTTATTCTGCTACATAATCTGACAAATGAATATTTGAATTGCAGGGGTGGATTATGTGGTTATGAAAATGAAGGAAAAAAAGATGAATGCAATTGGGGAAGTAGATCCTGTGTTTGTCACCACAAGTTTGAGGAAATTTGGTTTTAAATTTGTAGACCTATAGAGCGTGGGTCCTTTTAAGGAGGAGAAAAAGGGGGAAAAGAAAGAAGAGAAAAAACCAGAGAACCCAATAGTTGTGTATGTTCAGAGGTCTTATCATGATTACAATTTCACCAATGATGGCAATCCTAACGCCTGCACCATCTGCTGAATTCTCATCTAGGGTTTTTATAGTATGAGTTTTTAACCCCTATTTTTCAGTAAGGGATCTCATCGACATCGCTAGCTCCATAAGCAATGGAGTCTGCATTCATAATGGGATTTCTAGATAGTTGGACTTTGATGTGTCAAGAAATAAGTTGTCAGGTCCTCTTCCTCACAACGTTTGTGGAGGCAGAGTACTAGATGGGTTCATTATTTTCTCAAATAATTTTAATGCCAGTCTGAAGTCTCTCCAGTGTCCAAGTCCCCTTTAATTAGTTGAGCAGAAAGGTTCCCTCCATCTTATGGAGTTATCCACTTCTTCAAGAAATAATACTCACAAATAATTATTTCCATGGCCAAATTCCTTACCAAATCAGGAAAGCACCTAATCTGGTAAGATTGGATATAGCTCACATTAGTTCAGTGGGAGTATTCCGCCTAAAGTTGGAGAACTAGCCATTAAATATTGAGGTCTTCTGTTGGAGTGGATGGCCACCATTGTTGCTGTGTAGAAGGGCTACATGAGGATCTATTGTGAGTTCTAACAAAGTGGAACATTTTGAAGGTGCTTTGGACAGCTCTGTTGTTGCATGTGCAGGGGAGTGAGGTCATGTGTGCTGAGAAGGACAATAAATTCAGTTGTTAACTGGTGTGAAGAATAATTTTTCTTTAGGTGTTTGTTTATCACCATGACAATGACAGTTTCATTACTTTTGTGACATATATGAATTTATAGGACACAAAATACATCAGTTGTCATATGAAAAGTACTTTGATTTTTTAGTAATGCCTTATCCCTGTCCTTGAATGTAGGATATATCTAATGAAGAGTTGCTTTTGCAACATATCCATTGTGGATGTATTACCTCGACTGATTCATTTTCACTTGTTGATACTGGAGGAATTGAATGCATCAGCTGTGGCAGTAAGAACAATGCTAATTCAGTAAGCTCACATTCCTTTATCTGAATTTTCTCTTAGGCAATTTATTTTCTATTTGCTTTGATAATTATAATATTGCTTGGGTTATAGAATTTTATTTTCTTGGCAGGGAGATTAATCCACTATTTCAGTAGAGAATTATAAGCAACAAGCAAAACTTCTTGTTACGTACCAGATTGCAATGAAGATGCTCTAGACTAGGGAAAATGAATATCATGTGTTTTGACTTTTGTACTTCTGTATATTTTGGAGTCATCTTCTAACAATTATAGGTTCTTTAGTGTTGTAATGCTCACTATCTCAGAAACTATTCTATTAGGGGATTTAATTGATTAGAATGGATTTTGTTATATTTATTCATATATTTTTGTATGTGAAGCAATTTTTCCATCTACGAGCTTATTGCATTAGAATATGACTAGTTACCTTCTAGAGTGTCCATTTCATACATCCTCCATTTTATAGCATAGATAGGCTTTGTTTATAGTAGCATTTCAAAAAGGCAACGCTACTGATAAACTTTTTGAGTATTTTTGGATATAAGGTCGATTCCCATGTAGATAGAAATAGGCTGATAGCAGCATTAATAGTTTGGGGAAAAAATCGGCAAACCAAAAGTTCAGGATTTTTTGAAAAAATTGGGAAAAATAGGGGAAAAAATCGGATTTATAAAAAAATGCAAAAAATTGAAGAAAAACAGTCAAACTGATTTTTTTAAAAATTTAATGGCATTTCCATAGCATACAGATATTGAGAGCAAATAAAATATAGAGTTCAATCCATGAATTATAGAAAATAGATTTTCGTTGGTTATATTCATATCGCTGATTACATTGCACAAAACATACTACAACTGCATAAATATCAGATGGTGACAGTTATCAAAATGTCTATTACAATATAGTTTGTGACTTTGTACAAAGTCAACCTATAAACTAAGTACAAAGTTCCAAAAAAATCAATTGTAGCAAATGACGTGCTAGAGGGCAGAAGCTCCTGATGATGAAGCTCCTTGTCTATGCTACCACATTTTTCAAACAGTTCACTGCCTTGTCTATGCTACCACATTTTTCATACATGTCTACCAAAGAATTTTATCAAACAGTTCACTACCTTGCTGCTATGGCTAAAAGCCTAAAACGGGTGCTTTCGAACAAACTATGGATGCTTGGAAAAAATATATCAAAGCATAATAATAAGCAATAGCATAGACAAGAGAGTGAACTGTTTGAAAAAATGCCTCAAAGAAATGTGGTCACGTGGTGATGGAATGCCATGACAATCCATATTGCTGCCTTGGTACTATATGGATTGTTATGGTATTCCATCACCATGAGACCACAGTTTTTTGAGGCATTTTTTTGAACAAGCTATGGATGCTTGGAAAAAATATATCAAAGCATAATAGTAAGCAATAGCATAGACAAGAGAGTGAACTGTTTGAAAAATGCCTCAAAGAAATGTGGTCTCATGGTGATCGAATGCCATGACAATCCATAGCAATTTATCATAGCATTCCATCACCATGAGACCACATTTCTTTGAGGCATTTTTTCAAACAGTTCACTGCCTTGCTGCTGTCTGAAAGCCTAAAACAGGTGCTTTGGAACAAGCTATGGATGCTTGGAAAAATTCTACCAAAGAATAATAGTAAGCAACAAGCTATGGTCTCATGATTTTTTTTTCACACGAAAATCAGTGTGATGTTATTTGCGTTTTTTTTGCAGGTTTTGAACATGTTTTTTGGTGATTTTACAGTTTTAAACAGGAAGAAATTGTTGACCAAAAAGTCAACGATTTTTTCAAAAAATGGGGGAAAAAAACGTCCAGCCTGCAGATTTTTTAAAAATCTCGATTAATCAGGATTTTTTTGCAGATTTATGCTTCTATGAGAAATACAACATAAAGACTATCGAGATATTTTAGCCACTAGCAATTAGCAAAAGAGACTCTTATTATATATAGAGTTCCCGTTTCTTTATTGTATGGATAACTCACTTCTTGCTATGCTGCTCAGTATTTAATGTGACAAGTATTCTTTCTGATACACTGTTTAAGTAGATACCGCCATTTTGCACTCACTTAGACTATTTTTAAGCATACCACTATTTTGCACTCACTTATACTTTTTTTTAGCATATCACTATTTTCTTCTCACTTAGACTATTTTTTAGCATACGTACTGTTTTCATTGTATTCTCTGTAAGTTAATCCTTTTAGTTTTTGTCTGTGCTAATAACCCTGTATAAAGACATGTTTTCTCATTTCAATCAGCATGTGTTAAGAAACTTCCTTTTGTCTAATATTATATTTAATCTAGTATTCATGTTGATTACCTAGCTATTTTATTCTCCTTGTTCTCCTTGGATGTGCTTCTGATCCTATAGAAAACTATGTTTGGTCAGTTTGACCACTATCTGTAAAATCCCTCATTCTCAGACATTTTACTTAACCCAGCTTTCATGCTGATTACCAAGATTTAGTACTTATTTGATGCAGGATGTTAGCATTTCCTCAATTTAGTATTTCAAATCTTCTTAATTTGAATGTCAGCAGTCTATCAACATGTATAATCACTCTGTGAATGTATAGAGTAGTATCAAGTACAATTTATGATATAAATTGTTTCTTTGATTTGCATCTCCTAAAGCAACTTTTGAGTTATATGTCTTTTATTGCTGCCTTTCATGTGATTATTTTGATTTTGTTTCGAAAATGAATTTGTGTCCGTATATAGTCTCATAAATACAACAGAGAAAGGGGAATGTAAGAATGACAATGTGTTTGTTGTTACATGGAGTTTACTGAGCTCTGTACATAATGCACTTCATTAAAGGCTATTTATTTTTTAAAACCAAACAATCGTGCATGTTGTTTTAGAAAATTTCCTATTTGTACTTGTGTGGTGGATTCTATAAGTAGAATGTGGAAAGAAGGGGAGACAAATCTGTTCGAATGTCTGGAACTTTTTCATGGAAAATATGATACTTTATTATTGCTTTGGACCTAATAATTTGTTTTGTGTTCAATATAAAAAAATAAATAAAACAATTTGTTTTGAAAGAGTCTATGGAGATATTCTAGATATCTCTATTGAATATCAACTCAGCTGACATAATTAAAGTATAATGTCTTGTCTGTATAGAATATCGATAGCTATCATTAGAGCTCCAACCATTATAATTTATGATAGCCTTTTGTCCCCTATAAATCTTCCTCAATAAACCATGTTTTAAAAAAAATCATCCTCGGCAGAGGCTTAAACAGCTGATATATCAACTGTTAACTGCTTATTTAGGCACTAAACAGCTCACATCTTGACTAAAAAATAGTTACCATTTTCATAGAAACCTATATCCTCACATATTATGATCAACTTTACTACATCGACAACTACTTTGAATATGGGAAAAGCAATTATACGTAAGCTATTGACCCTTGTCAATCCTTCCCTAAATGCTAATAGTGATTGTTCTAGTCTTGACATATTTTCAGGAAGTGAGCACATATTAGATTGCCAGTGAGATCCATTGAAAGGAATAACATAAAGCTTAATGTCCATTGGGAAAAGAAGACAAGCAATAACCAAAGTCAAGAAAACCTTAATTAAACAATTACCTAGACAATTTCTTCTGGTTTATATGTTGTTCTCCATTTTAATGTCTTGTCTAGATCTAGATTGGATGCACTTCATAGAATTTTTTTTATTATTTTCTTTCAGGTACAAAAATAGAGCTTGGTATTGTTGTTAGAGGCATCTCATTACTATGAATCTATGTAATTATCTTGTAATTTGTGAAGTAATATAAGAGGTATGATTTTTCCCATTCAAGTTATAACCTATTAAGAATGATCACAGAGCCCTTACCATGCAGTATAAGAAACTACACTACAGTTCATTATGCCCCCATGCTTTGCTTCCGTTCAGAGCAACAATCAAGTAAATTACACACCTCACTATGAAATATTATCAATTAAAATCAGAGCAATTTCCAACCAATCAAAACAAGACAACTATCAAGAAACCATATTGCAGACAGCTGTTGTAAATGATAAACAGTAACATTCAGAAGATAGGAAAAGCATATCATGTTATATGGCAAAATTATAGATGAGCAGCAGTACTTATAAACAATTATCAAAATACAAATACTCAATTCATTTCCCTCCTCAATGGAATAGAGCAGACACTTAAACCCAACATTTTAGCGTCACTATTTTTAGCATTTTTAGCGTCACTATTCTCAATCTCTCCAATTTAATTTCTACTTTCACTTTATACAGATAATTAAAGTGTTCAATTAGTGATTGAGGCTATATTTAATTTATTTAATGCAGATTGCACTATGGGATTTGAGCCCATATTGTGTGTGCACATGTTGCTCCATTGATATGCAAAAATCTAAGGGTGATAGTTTAAGATAGTCTTAAGATAGTTCCACATGACTTCACTCCTAAATGCCCTTCCACACCCTATAACACAACATTGAAAATTATTAGTCCCTGCCTGTTAAGGCGGAGACTACTGTTATCAGGTGAGCAAAAACTGCATTAAGTTGTGCGTTGGGAATCGAGTTAGTAATTATACAGTCATAAGCCAAAGTCTCTTTTTTTTATTGTTTTCTTGCATAAAAATTGAAGATTTATCCAGCTCGCTATTGGCCAGGGGCTAATTTCGTGGAGGTTTAGATTTCTGGAAAAAAAAACCAAAAGAAAAGAAGCAGCCCGTCCAATAAAAACAAGAGGGAAAGTATTCAACATGGCTTTCTAATGTTTTGTCTATTTTTTTCATAGAGGGCACATGGAACGGGAGCTGGATGCGTGGAATTATAAAGAGGGGTTCACGTGCCTTGTCTGTGCTTCCACATTTTTCATTCATGCATGTTAGAATAAAGAACGGTTTTTGCTGGTTTGCAGGACATTGTTTTGCCTATTTTTCTAGAATCAAATGCTCACATTTCTCTTTGAACAGCTTATCTTGTTTCTTCTTTCACGATTTGCAGCATTCTGAACATTCTGTCCATCCTTTCTAGAATTAAATGGTTTTCATCCCTTCCTATTATGGGTATGCTGCCCTACAGGTAACTGCTCAAAAATATTTATATTTCGTATTATTTTGGCATTTCTTTTGCAATATTTTCTGAAGCATTCTGTCTATCCTTTCTGAACAATTTATGGTTAACTCAGAAATTCAGAAAATTGTTGAGGACTAGGTGTAGCATTCGAAATCTGGGTGGGTGAATTATTGACAGTGCTTATCTACTTGGTTTCGGCCGTCTATGGTACTGAGAAGTATATATATTGGGTTCATTCACTATTGCCACAGGGAGGTAAGTTATTACATGCCCATGTAGTACTCTTGGAGCTTCTGTCCATATTGCTTTACTGAAGCTTTGGTTATGTGGTATGCCCCGTCCTTGCTGCCCGGGGGAGACGTACCAAAACATACAGGGGGTTGGGCTGGTTTTGTTGTTTGTTTTTTACCAGTGTCCATACACTTAACATGCGAATGCATTTTGTCTTTTAACATTTCATGCCCTTATGAACATTGAAGAGAATGCTAGATTTCATCTTTTCATAAAACATACCATCAGATGTATTAAACTTTAAGTTTCCTATAAGTAAATCATATCCTTTTTATTCTTAGATTACAACCCCCTGTTTTCTTTGATAGATAAAATAGGGTTTCATCAGTTCTCTCACATCATAAAATGTCAAAATGGACCAGTTTACCTTGACATTTGTTTTGGAAAGGCAAAACTAATCAAAAGAGTTGAATTGACAAGTGCAAAGCCAAATTGCATGGCCTTTGGTAGCATCCACATCACTTCTGCCAATATGTGAGCTCTGGAACAGGGTATGGACATCCATCAAAGCATCTTGGCTTTGAATTCAGTTCGATAACAATGTTTTTTATATAATAATAAATTTATAGGTGATATATCAGTACTTTCTTTGATTATTAAATCTCTCCCAGAAAAATCCATACGGCCATGGTAAGACTTGTTTTACTTTACCCATTGTTTCTATAGGTTAAAGCATTCTCCGAAGATCAAGATCCAATGTATTTTGTATGTTATATTTTTCTTTTTCATTATATTTTTATTCATGATGTGCTGCAGCTCTACACAACTACAACCTTAATTCTAGCTTGCCAAATCATATATTATGATCATTTCAGCAACTGTTGGAAAAAGAAGAAAGGGAGAAGTATTAGCAATGTATGACCCTGTATCATGTTTAGTGGATATCAAACTCAAGCTGCAGAAAGCAATAACTGGAGACTGATTTGTACCAAGATTTTGTTACTTGAAGCAGATGATTAATTTCAGTTCTATGAACAAATGAAAACAGTGTAATTGGTCAAATATCCCTTTGTAGCAAGTTGCCTTTGTTTAAGTCACTTTGGAAAATGGAAGATATGTGATGTTGAATACTGAGGATCATAGATAAAATCATTTTGGTTTTTGAAGATTTTATTTTCCCTCTCTATCACTCTTACTAGCATTTAAATGAATCTTAGATCGGCTTTATGAGGTACAGATTTGAAGACTTCCTGTATTTCTTTGTAGGTAAAGGTTTCCCTTCCAATTCCGACTCAGCTTCTTCCCATTGCAGATGAAGATATATTGACAGATGCTTGCTGGGCTCTTTCATATATATCTCATGGAGACATTAATGATACTGATGTTGTTATTGAAGCTGGTGTTTGTGGAACGCTTGTCCAAATTTTAAGGTTAGTTCTCTAGTTAATAGGAATTTTTTTGAGAATTTCATAATAGTAGTAGTAACTCAAGTAAAGCCTGCTCTGAACTATAGGCAATATGGTCACTGTCAATGATATACAAACTCAGGTATTGCATACTTTCTCATTTCTTTTTTAACTCTCCATGGATGTTTAGTTCTTCAATATATTGTCATTTTACTTGTACGTTGGCATTTTGTGATTTAGTATGTTGTCGACAATGGGGCCCTTCCATTTCTCCTTCCACTTCTATGGTTGATAGCAAATGCAAAGTTTGACATAAAAAGCAGATTAGAGTTTGTATCTGGGAGATTGAGCCTGCGGCAGCCCATTTTTTTTGTCTGTCCTACACCTTTTTTCAGGCCTAAATGTCCTCACCACCTAGGGATGCTTGATAAAATCCAGACTTCCACTTGTTTGTTTTTTTAATTGTGCACAAAAAAAATTGCTATGTTTGTCATACACTTACATTCTTATTGTCTATTCTATATTGCAGGAGTCAATAGGCTAATGGACTTGTCTATGCCTTCATATTTTGCATACATATCTACCAACATGATTGTAACTATAACATTTGATGAAATTATTCTATTCTTTATGTTTTGATGTATGTACATACCCTGTTCTAAAGCTCCCTAGTTTATGTCATTATTTTATTAAAAGTTCAGTTCCTCAAATCTTCGACTATTGTACAAATATAGGCTTAATTGCTCAATTTGAATTGTCAATAACAGCGAGTTGGAAATTGTTGTGGATTATGTTTAGCAATGGTTGGATTTTTTAATAGTTTCTTGGCTCTGAAATAGTTCATGTTTCTAAGCGAGGACTAATGCTTTCATATGGGAGAATTTCCAATAACAATGCATTCAAAACTATTTCAGAGAAAAACATGTATATGTTTTGTAATGGCTGATTTTTTAATATTTTCTTTGCTCGTAGGTACAATTCGTAAAAATTCCATTGTAATTTCAAGGAACTTAACTTCTATTGTCCTTTCAATCACAATCCCAAGCTGATAATGCCTAGCAATTCCACAAGAAAGCAAGGGCTGAAAAATTTATGCTATAGTTTCCCCAAATGACCCAACTTATTTCTCTTAAAGTCTCATATACAATGAGAACATGACCATAGCAATTGTTGCCAGCCCTTTATCCCAACAAACTACAAATTAGACTTATCTGCAAATCCATCTTAAAATATTAAAACATTACATACAGAACAATTTTGCATTCTGATGCAAGCACTTGTAAGAACCACAAGGATAGCTGCATCAAGAAGCCTATCGTTTCAGCATCAACATATTGTCCATCATGATCCTGTAGTGACTTCCACAGCTCCTATCTTTTGACAAATGTATCTCTCTATTGGTAGCTGGTCCAGATTCTCCCCAGCTTCAAGGAATGTGAAGTATAGGTCTCTCTTATCTTCTTTGAGTACGGTGGCTTCTTCCACAGGTGAATCACACTAGGATCCAGGTTTACCTGATGAGGCTTCTATGGTTGATAACTTGATTGTTCAGAAAATTGGATTGTGCTTACAAAAAAGAAAATATTCTTCAAAAAATAAAAAACAATCTGTGCCATATGATTCTCTAGTCCCAAGTTGGGAAGGATGAAGGCTGAAAAATCTATGTGATAAAAGGATGAAGGCTGAAAAGTCTATGTGATAAACCTTTGCACATGTAGAACCCTGTCTCTTTTGCTGCAACTTTCCTTAGAACTTAATAGCATAATATATGTCAAAGAGAATCTATGTTGAAAAATCCACTCTTCTTGTATTGAGGAATAAATTCCACTTTGATTCTTCAAAACAATAAGTTGCTGAAACTCTTTTGTATATGAATCAGTAGACTGCTCATTTCTCTGTTTGAGCTGCTGCCATTTCTAATTTTCTTCTGCATTTGTTTTATATGCTTTGATGGGTAATATTCTCCCTTGACCATCTGCACAAGATTCTCCCATGTATAGGGTCCTTTTGTTCTGCTTTATGTTTTCCAAGATTCTCAGATTGTTTGATTCAAGCAATGCCAAGAATCATGCAAAGGGAAATTAGGGCAAGGGATACATAATGTAATACCATCCACTATGTCAATTCAAGCAAGGGGAGATGGAAAATACAAATAGAGAAGAGTGTCTGTGCTTGCTATGCAGGAGGATGAGATGGAACATTTCCCCATAAATGAGCAAAACTAAACATATGGCAAAGGGAGAAGATTTGAATAGTTTACATAACCCGCAAACTTTCAAAGTCTTCCTTCAAAACAAGTGATTAGATATATCATACATGTTTTAGGGCATTGGTAATTTATATATTTGATGTAAATGGAAGCAAGGTTGCCTCTAACAATGATGTAAAATGTAAATGATATGAACTGCAGAAAATCTCGGTTATAACCTATTCTCTCTCCCATTGATCCTTCCGGGTCTATAGAAGATGTCTATGTATCTGTCTATATAGATAGATAGATATAGAATTGACTACCAACAATGTGATAGTTGTACTTGACCAATGAAGCATTTTCATATAAGAGTTAGCTCTTACCAATTTGATTGTTTAATGGTGAAGTGAATTTTTTAATGATTTTGCGACAAATTTGACATTTGGTATGGCAGTTGTGCATAAAAAGCTCAGTGCGTTGCAGTGAGACAAATCATAAATTAGAGAAGCTGATAACCTCACATACTATGTTCTTAAGCATCCAAGGGACTAAGATACATTAAATGCATAAGACACTGGTAATTTACAACTTCATGTGAATCTTAGCATAAATGTTGCACATGGCTACAAATTCAACATACATGTTATCATAGAATATTGCCCCTCAATATTGAAAAAGAAAACTGGTCTGCTGTCATAATTTGTGATGAACCTAAACATAAAATGCAATTTGAGGTAATGTGACCTTTCTTCTTCCTGCTTAGTTGTAAGAAAAGAAAACTTATGGAAAAGAATTTGAGGTTGTCAGTGACTTTATTTTTTCTTGTGATAGATTTGGATATGACCAAGCTGGGTCTCTGAAACAGACACAAACTACAGATGGTGTTTTGGGTCCGAGTAGCAGTACAACAAGTCTCCCATCTCAATGGGAAAAGCAAGGCCTCATCAATAATGTCATAGGTATCTGCATTGCTGGAGGAGGGAAGAAAGGGGGATACATGTTCTTTGCTAATGATCATGTGCCTATCTTGTCCCTGACCTGGGTTCCTGTGCTTAGGCCACCCACGTAAGTTGGAACTAAAAAACTCTCTATTTCTCTCTCATTTTTTTTGAATTGAATTGAAAAGTATGTTAGGGTATTCTTTAGTTGATTCTTAAATATGAGCCTGGACACACAAAAGCTTCATTAAATTATTGGCACTGAATCTTTGTATTTCTAAAGTTCATTATCTATTACAAGGAGTATTTTTAGCTCAATAAGCATTCATGTAAAATAATCTCTTTCTGCCAATATTCTTTGACACTGTAGTTATGAGATTCGTCTGCCTTTGAATCCTATGGCTTCACATTTTGTGACATCTTAGCTGTTAGAAACTAGGAATTGAATTACGCTATCCATATCTAGATTTGTGGGCAGAACTGAATTTTCAACTAAGTATTGTTTAGACATTGGAATGTTTACAATATCTGGTTCTAATCTCACAAGTTTTACATGGAACATCCTAAGGCTACCTTAAGTCCTAATTATACTCTTTCATATCCCAAAGCAATGCCAGTGCCGATACCATGACTGAACTCATACCATCACAACTTACCTTTATGGTTTTACAGCCCTCCTCCTCTCTAAGATCCTAGGATTCCTTTAGAGATCCTGTCAGGCTTAACTTAAGCATGGTGGACATATGACCATTTGTCACAAGATTTTTGAATTCAACTCTTGCTTTCTGGTACTTTCCAATAATTGGGGACGATCTAAAACTTAGGTTTTGGTGGATTGATTTTTCTTTTTATTACCTTTCTTTTTGATTGATTGCTTAAAAGGTTGAGATTGATTGCTTTTTAAATGCTAGAAGATATTTTTGATTCTATCAATATGCACCAATGAGTGTTAGCCTCTCCATCATGAATGACCTTTATGTCATCATGTCATGGATTTCCCAACTCCAAAATGTGTGCATTTGTTTGCAGAGTTGCAAAACACTTTTTTTAACTGTTTTTTGCTTCTAGACCTTTGGCATTCCTCTGTTTCTAATAAAATATTGGAAGCAAAAATCCAAGGAGCTCTGCTTCAGTGTTGCTAATTGGATTTCAATTTGATACTACAACTCTTGTGAAGTGTACCCTGATTTATAAATTGCTAACTTGCTTCGTGTATTCTTGCATTGATATTCTTTATTTTTTATTATTTAAGCTTCAGAACTAATAAAAATGAACAAGAGTACCTTCATTTTTTTGTTTTTTGATAAATAGCATGACATTACAAAATCTCAACAATTTAAAATAGCCATCTCCCTGTAACCCCACATCTCCTGGTAACTGTTACTCACAATGCCATGGAGTTGAAGGAGAATTATGAAGAATTTTATGGATGCTTTAGGGATAAAATAAAATCTAGAAAAGACCACTATCTTTTTAATCATGATGTGCCATGAAGTAGCAATTAGATTGTCAGATATTTAAATTCAAAAGAGGACACCATGTATTTAGCCATGCCTCATCAGCACAAAAGACTGGTAGGTTAATCCTTGTAACCGATGCTTTTCTACAGCTAATTTACAATTTAGCATAGCTCAAAATTGAAGGCATTGATCATGAAATACTATTATCCCCTACGTTATTCAAATGGCAACAGCAAAACATTATTGTGGGTGATACTTTGCAAACATGGTTTTATAATTTCAGGAATTAAGAATGATAAGAATTTTATCAAACATATTTACATTTTTTTGCACTCACCAGTTTACAAAATAGCCTGTTGAGCAATATTTTTCACATTCAAGGGCTTTATTCATTCAACCTTTTATTTGAAATAGTCAAACTGCGAAAACAAATAGATGTTTAAACCTTGGATCCTACAATTATCTTGGATTTGCATCAGCAGATGAATACTGCACTCCACAGGCGATTAAATCATTGAATAAATTTTCTCCCAGTACATGTGCAGCAGCCATGTTGATGGGGGTAAGCATTTTGCAATGTGCAGTGTATCAGTTGGTTGGTTTCCAAAATCTGAGCTCATATGAGTAAAATGAAGTGCAGAAATTGTACTGTTGTATGTTGGTATGATTCTCTTTTGTCATCACATACATGATCAATCAAATTTTTCTGTTTTATTTCTGGTAATGCAACAGGTACTACTATTTTGCACAAAGAACTTGAAACATTAATTGCTAGCTTTGTTGGGAAGCCTGCCGCTATGGTTTATGGAATGGGATTTGCCACAGATTTGACCACTATTCCAGCATTGATAGGAAAGGTGAGCTTTTAAGTTTAAATAGATGGAAATGCTTTTTTGGTGACAAGTTTGCTTCATAGATAGTTTTTCTTTAGAAAATGAATGGTTAAGAAATAGAGTACTTTCTATTGCAAGTCAGTGTAGAGTTGAGACTATGCCTCCATTTAACTGGTTCAACACTTTCTTAGGGTGGGCTCATTATCAGTGATTCCTTGAATCATTCTTCTATAGTCGCTGGTGCTCAAGTATTTGGATCAAAAGTCGTCGTTTTTCATCACAACAATAAACCCTTCAATTCATTCCTGCAGTCCATGATCTAGATGCTACGAATGGTGAAGACAATAGCAGAAACCAAAAAGCAATGATCAAAGACCAACTACAAAATACTCATAACACTGTTTTCCCTACACCCAGACCTGCTTAAGACCAACTGCAAAATACTCATAACACTGTTTTCCCTACACCCAGACCTGCTTAAGGCAGGGACTCCAGTTCACGCAGAGTGCTTGTTTTATCATGCATTTACTTGAATATGATTAATCAATCTACAAAATGGGATACATGATTAATTTGATCAACCTCTTGAATCCCTCCCAATTTCTTACTGACAACTCTTTAATTTTTATTACGTCGAAGGCGTCCCCACGTTGAAGTTTTTCAACCCATTTTGATGCCGAACGGTTTAGATGGCACAACACTACCATGTAATGAATGTTAGCCGTTCATCCTTTTTTGGCCAGTTTCACACACCTTTTTTTGCTGCTGTTGCTTTCCGCTCCTCCAAACTCTTCGTCCCTGGCATTGACCTCATTTCTCCACTTGCCTGGGATAATCCCGTTCAGTTGAAAAAGAATTTTCCATCGCAATCAATGTTTCCATTTAGACGGTGGGAATGCAAATTTCCAGTTAGGCATTTACTCTCGCCGTCCTCATTTGATTCCTAAAATATCTGCTGTAAGGAAGCCGTTTTTCATTCTGCGTTCAGGGTTTTCTCTTTATGGCCATGGGAGCTCATTGTTAATTTGGTTGTTATAATGGGTTTGTATTTGGGTATATTTCGTTTGGAAGCCAGACTTACCTCTCCCAAGAAAAAAGCAAGGCCTTGGCGAGTGGTTTGGAAGCTAGTGAGCAGCCCTTCGTTTGGGCCTTCAAAGTGTCTCCAAATATGATATTTGACACGGTATCTTCCTGAGGGCTTCCAAGAGCATACAAAAAGAGAGGATTGATGATATGGGGTTGGGTGCCGTAGCTGCTTCTTCTCTCTCACCCTTCTATGGGAGCCTTCCTGAGCCATTGGGGGTGGAATTCCATGCTTGAAAGCGTAACTTTGGGTGTCTCATTAATCACGTGGCCAATGCTTGGAGATCAGCACTTCAATTCCAAATTAGCAGTCAAATTGGGGATTGGAATCCAAGTGTGCGAGCACACAACTGGAATTCTGGACAAGGAAAGAGTGAAGAATGTTGTAACACTCTTCTTGAGTCAAAACAAGGGGAAAGAGATGAAACGAGATGCAGCAAAATTGAATGACCAACGGTTGCAGATAGTACAGCCACTCGCGGTTGTAGAGAATGACACTTCGCTATACCTTAGTGAGAGGTGCAAAGGTTGTCACAGATCCCAACACAGGTCGTTCAAAAGGTTATAGGTTTGTTAAGTTTTCTGATGAGAGTGAGAGGAATCTTGCCATGACTAAAATGGATGTTATGTATTGTTCTATTAGACCGATGCGCATAAGTACAGCTACTCCAAAGAAGCCTGTAGGATTTCAGTAACCATATTCAGCGAAAGGTATGCGTACTTAGTGTTTTAATTACTTTTGATGTCAATTTACTTTATGTATTTTATCTTCCTTTGCCATCTGCGTTATGTGGATATGCTGAACGTTTCATTGGTTACTGCTTAATCTATTTAGCTTCCGTGGTTTAACTAGAATATTGTTTTCTTTAATTGCTCGCTTCTTTCTTTGTAGGCTTGTTTTAGAAAACCCAAATGATCAATATAAGAAAAATGATTTTACTACATTCTACTATCACTCTAAGGTTTGCAAAATAAATAAATTTAAAGTGTAATTCTTGAGTCATATCCTCTTTTGTTTATTATGCAATGTTACTACATTCTACTATCACTACCATGCTAAGGTTTGCAAAACAAATAAATTTAAAGTGTAATTCTTGAGTCATATCCTCTTTTGTTTATTATGCAATGTTACTACATTCTACTATCACTACCATGCTAAGGTTTTGCAAAATAAATAAATTTAAAGTGTAATTCTTGAGTCATATCCTCTTTTCTTATTATGCAACATTCACCAGCAAAATGACTGTTGTAATGTGACCTTAACTCCAATCATAATTCTTCATTTGAAAATTTAAAGTAGTAAAGTGACATATCAAAAACCCCAACAATGTCATTTATCTTTTGTGAACACCAAGGGAAGTTGTAGCAACATCAATATCTAGGCTTTCAAACCAAATAAATCTATTTATTGTGTTTTTTTTTAAGTCTTCTTTCTGGCTAAATTTTTGCAGTTTTATTGTTCTGGTTGGTTATGTGTGCATTCGCTAGAGCCCCTCTTGAACAGATCCATATTCATCTGGGGTGTAGAATGCAATGCAATATCAATATATTTACCTCATGTAGTCATTTCTTGTTGTTGGTCACATTTCTCTACCATTGTGGTCAATAGCAGAATTCAGGAGACATACAAAGTCAGACAAATTGAATGGATTGCACTTTGGAGTTTAAAAATCCATGCTTTTCTACAAATCTTATACCAGTTAGATAAACCATTCCAACTCTATTTTGCTTGGAGTTGGTTAGCATTTAATAGAGACGAAAAACTTGTAAATTTGCTGCAAAAAAATGTCTTTTTGAATGCAATGTATCTCGTGTTGTCCTCTATGAAAAAATGCACAAAGAAAAACTCTTTTAGACTTATAAAATAACGTGTCAGCTTTCCTCATGCTTGCAAAGATTGTGAAAGGCAAGAGATGTAGGTTTCAAAGCTGGCAAAGGGCATTACAAAAATGTATTTGCAGTGAGGGAAGGAGGGTGGTTACAGCTTAGCTTTTATAGGGAGCCAATGAAATAATGAGGTTACAAGAAAACTGTTGAAATGGTTACATTGTAAAAGGCCTTATATATGAGTGCTTGAAGTACCAACTTCTGAAGTTGAACTATGCCCTGTTTATGAGTCCTGTCTTGAGTTTGGAGATAAGAATATGAAGGGTACATTTGGAGATAAGAATATGAAGGGTACAATGTACAAGTCTGTGAAACAAGATCTTCTTTGTCTATCAACGATGAATTGTTTATTCCTTTTGTATAATAAATTAGTTGGTTTGCAAATTCATCTCTATTTTATTATTATTGTGAGTTGGAGGGTTTTATGTTTTGAAAAACATCTATTGTCCTAGTATTAGTACAATGATAATGTTTGGTGGATGCATCTTATGATTCTGGGAATGAAATTTAAAAAGAATATATTATTACCCATACATTATCTTCAGACTTTATAGGCAGAAACCACAGTGATATTTTTTTGTCTTGGGAATAACTTGGCAAACCAAAAGATAGAGATTTTTTCAATTAATTGAGAAATTAAAAAGTGCTGAAAAATTTTAAAAAATAGAAAAAGAATTGTGGTTTTTTTATTTCATACCAAAGTAGAGGTAGGAACTAAAAGAAAGGAGAGTACACCATGGATTATGGGTGTTACTGTTTGTCATTAATTGAGGTTTTGTTGTCTTGCTGATTACACTGCATAGTACACTATTACTACATAGTTCAACTTTGAATTTCAAATTTAGAGATCAATTACATATAACAAAATACATGGTCAAACTTACAAAGTAACAACATAGGGAGGGAGCCTATGAGGCCTATGTATATTATGTGGCTCAATGAATGTGGGTGCTGCATTCCATAGAGTCATGTCAGGTTTTTCCCCTATCCTAACATTTGGGGGAGGGCAGGCTGGCGGGAGTGGTTAAGGTGGATGAAATTATTGCCATCTATTTATAATTGACAAGTTATTTATTTTCATTCCATATTCCATTTCAGATTATAGATAAATAAACATGTCTGTAACTGTTACAGCCTATGTCAAATAAAGCAACAATCACAATCTTTGTTAAATAGATTTTTTTTTAGTTATGCCGCTATATTGCACCAAGAATTAGAAAGACACAATGGGAAACTCTATGAAGATGCATGCATAAATGTGTACTGCTAGAGTCATAGAGTTTGTGGAGGGTTAGAATTGTCCAGCACCTGATCAAAGAATTTAGGGAGAATTTTCACAAATGACAGTATGAATTTTTTGAAAAACTGTATACAAGAGTCAGAGATTGGTGTTTCATGAGGACCTTTTTACTAGAAAATATCTCCAAAATTTAAGAAAAATGCTGTGAGCCATTGCTTAACTTCCTTTTAAAAGACCCATAATAATTTATAAATGATAACTAGAGATTATTGTAGTTTTAAATTCCTCCTAATAGCAATCATAAATATGCTAGCATGAATGTCATTTAAATGCTCTTTACAATAATAGAATCTGAATTTTTAACTAATGCTTATCGTTCCTAATTCACATTAAAAGTATAGTTGTAGGAATGAAAATAAACAACACTACTGAAATATGGTTTATTTACTGTACTATGTTTTTACTATAATTCACAAATCTGAATTTCATGCAATGTAACAATAAGATATTCAATAACTCAGATCTATGCCAAGTACAATAACAACACAACAGTTGAAATGAAATTTCTATTGAAAAGCAATTAGGATAGGGTAAGAGGATGCGTTCCTTTTTGTTGTTTGGTGCCAATTTGGAGGTGACAAGTGATTGGAGGAACTACTAGGAAGTATTCTGGAAGCATACAAGGATTATGGAATTTGTATCTGATGAGGACACTTTGCCAAATGTGGAGATGACCCTCTTTGGGTGCTACTGACCTACAACAGATGGTTGTGTCACTCACCTGTGTGCCTCTTCATCTCTTTGGAGTTGATTGCTCAATTTTTCCTTTGATTGTGATCCTTGCAAATTTTGAAGAAATGTTGGCAGAGATGTAGATAACCCTATCAAAGTTTGAAGGGAGAAAAATGAGGCCTTGTTTTTGGAACTTGCCTTAGTCAAGGCCCTGCTTGGTAAGTTTCAGCCTTCAAGTATTGGAATAGCTCTGATGTGGGCTTCCTATGGTGCAATGGTGAATATGTTGTGTGTATTGAAGAAGGAATATGGGTGATGAAAGATCACAAGGTGTGCTAAGGGTTTGACAATGAAGCTCTTTGGAATGGTCGATCTGTAACAGTGGAGGTTTGGCAATAGAGATTCATACAGCTTAGTATTTGAAAGTTGGAGGAATGGGGGAGTGAAAATAGGCAAGAGAATAGAAGAGGGTGAGAGAGTCGAACTGAGAGAGCCAACAGATTTAGTTTAATAGGTTCACCGTCGGTTGCAAATAGTACAACCACTTGCAAATCTCGTTCAGCCAATGGATGGAGCAATGTTTAACTAGGTGAAACTTAAGGCAACTAGTATTGCATCCGTTGTGTCCGTAGCCTCATAGTTAACTCCATTGCTTTTTCAAGCAGCCTTCTTTTGAATGAAATGGAAATGGCAGTTATGATAGGAGAGCAAGGAAACATCAGAAGGGTGAAGGTAATTTCTACTTTTATGCTTCATGCGCTATTTTAATTGAAACCCTTTCATGATTACTCAATGGTTGCTAACCCTTTATTGCTTTTGGTAATTTTTATATGTTTCCATCTAATACATCTATTATATAGTGCAATGACATTCAAAACTAAATTATATTTCGTTGAACAAATACAAAATGAGTATTCCAGTTGAACAGATACAAACCCATAAATCTTGTCAATAGATACATAGAAACAATGTATAATGTGTAAGCTTTGTAAAGAAGAATGTATTAAGTTTCACATATGAAGATGGCCCATAAATTATATTCAGAAAACTTAATAATGTTGAACAAATACAAAATGAGTATTCCAGTTGAACAGATACAAACCCGCAAATCTTGTAAATCTGTATTTTTCCTTCAACCAATGCTGTTAGTGGGATTTTGTTTATTGTTATCTATAATGATATTTTTCAGATATGTGACTACTAAATGTAATGTGAGTAGATAGTTCTCTGTAGCTGTGCATTTGTAATTGTAAGCTTATGTTTTGCAAGGTATTACGACATTTGGTTTTCCTTTCATTTGGCTTCAAAGGGGTAATGGTTTTTCTTATGAAGGACCTCGTTTTTGCACATGTTATTTTTATTCAGACTTTTAAAAACTTTCCATGCCACTAGGGAGGCTTTGTTTAGAATTGTCTATATTCTATAATGATATTTTATATGGCTTTGTAATTGCAAATGATATATTTTTCTTGTGCATGGAGTAAATGATAAATGTATTATGTAAGTAGATAGTTCCAAGTCATTGTATGACTTTCAACTGTTAGAGTTTATTTTGTAGGCTATTCATTGCCTCTTTTCTTTTATTTCAAATGAGCGATATTTTTCTGATTAAAGATTAACTTTTTGTACATGGGATTTTTTGTATTTAGTCTGCTCATATTCACCGCTGTTTGTGGGGTTTAGTTTGGAATTATCTTATTATTTTGTGAAGGACAAACTGTAGTCATGTAGGTAGGTAGTTTGAAGAAAGTGAAACTATAAAACTCTTTTTAGTTTTTTGTGATTTCTTGTACCCAGATATAAAGCTGATTTCACTTTCAGGAATCCAACACCCCATTGTTGTTCTCTTCTTGTTTACACATGGGCATATTGATTATCATACATAATTTTGTCAATAAGTTTTATATTTGTAATATTTTCTTACATTTTTGTATTATTTCTTGTAGGAATGTGCTCAAGTCGTAGTATACACAAGGACCAAAGGAAAGCTCTTACCCATATCCACATTAGTAACTTAGTTCAAATTGTGAACTTCACTAATTAGGTTTATGCCTCTACCTTAGCAAGCTCCCTTGAATGCAACTTGCCTACTTGAAGGAAACTTATGAATGACAATGTTCGTAATAATTATCTTGTAGTATCACTTACCCAGAATTTGGTGCAATCCAATGCAGTGTTTGTCTCTCGTATGAAGTGTACCTGCAACCTTTACAAACACAATTACACAATAATAAGATGAATGAGATCATTTGCACACCCAAACTCGCCTATGAATACAAAAGGTATGGACATTCTTCTCCAGAAGATGTGAAATTATTACATATAGTTATATTAATATACAAATAAAATAGATAGATAGGGGTAAACAGATACATATGGGTAAACTTTATATATAACAAAATGAGTAGATTCCATTGGCAACTTGTCACATCTGTAGCACTTGAAAATATAAAGTTGCAGAGGTTTAAATAACCTCCCCAATTCCATTGTCAACCTCTCACACCTGCAACACTTGAATATAATAGGAAATTTTAAAGGTTTAAATAACCTCCTTGATTTTGTGATGGAAAACACCTTGGAGACTTGATGCCCTTTTTCTTATTTTTTGTTTTACTCATACATTAATTGTTTCTAACAGAGAGTGAAATGAGGACGAAGTATTCCCTATTGGTTTGAGTGCCTGAATGATGGCATTTTGTATTAGCTCTATCTGATCACTCTCTTTGCACTGTGTAACGTTGCTTTGTTTGAGTTTAACACTATGTTGAGGTCTGTAGATGTTTAACCATTTGTAGCCATACTTTGCACTGTGTCATTAGATTTCTGTTATCTTTGGAAATCTTGGCACTATTTGACAAATAGGTCTTCATACCCTAAACTGGGTAAATCTCACAATCAAGATGCAATTTCCAAGTACCAAATGCTTCTTTAAACATCTCTTACTGTCCACTTCAACAAAACAAAAAACTTACAATGACTGTTCGAAAGAAATCTTCAGATTGTCAGATTGTGCGCCTAAAAAGGCTACTAGAATAGGTCTGTTTTACAAAGGAGACCCCTCTTACATTACTCCCAAACCCTTATCAACCTCAAACAGTCATTAATCATTCCTCAAAACTCATGATTTCACCATTTGTACTGATTGAAAACCATAAAAACAATCTGATCCACTAAACTCTTGTTTTAGATTGAATTAATAAGATTATAATGTGGAAACTTGAGAGTTTCTTTGACTAAAATCTGTCACAGTGTAATAAAATGTAGAGTTCCAATGGAACTTAACCTAGGGTTTGGAAAATAAGCATGGGAGTGATTTTCTAAAGGTTCCTTAAGCATAAGCAAATCTATATATGAGTGATTGAAGTGATTTTCCAATAAGTTCGTGATCAAAGGTAGCCAAATGAATAAGCCCTTCCTGGGTGCAAACCTAATTAACTCTATTATGAAACGTAGACAGTTTGAATTTGTGCATTTTTCTTCAAGCAACTTATGGTGAGTCTTTGATATGTTTTAATACATGATGAAGGGCACCTTAAAGGTTGTTTACAATCAGTATTGAGGGACTGTGTTTGAAGGGAAGCTCTGTCAGACCTATGGTAGACCTAGTAGGAATAGGGCAAAGTAATGGAGGAAGCACTCCTTAACTGAGTTCTTGGGGTGAAAAAAAAGGGTTTGTTCATGTTGTTTCAAGTCTAGCAATGTTGCTCAAAGTGTTGGCTCAGCCTTTGGTGTTTGGGAAGATGAAGTTAAGGTTGTGACTTAGGAGAGCCATTGTAGCACACTTAATAGACAGTCATAAAGAATGGAAAAAAGATGATTCGAGAGGCTGTGTAATGAATGTGATCTTGTCATTTCAACTCATATGAAGGTTTATCAAGTATAGACTGGATTGATTGTGTCTTAGAGATCCAAATTTGTGTTTGTAATGAAAGAGTGTCTTTGTTATACCTTGAAGGATAATCATAGGGAACTAATGGTATAATGAAAGGGAAGATGTTGTAAAAGTATTTATTTTTTATTTTGACTCAATGCAAGGTGACATGTTTTGATTGTGCTTCTAAAGACAGTTTTTATTTGCAACCATCATGTGCCATTGAATGAAGTTGTAAAGGAAGCTGATCTTGATTAATGGCGTTGACTGAGTGTTTTGAAGAACTTGACTGAGTTTGGGACTCTTAATTCAGATGTTTGAGTTGGAAACTATTACAAAGAGGCATATAGTTGAATAAATGTGTCAAGGTGTTGTTTTCTCTCTTAGCTCTGCATCATACATGTTTTTTATAAACAAGCAAGTCAATAAAGCCATCAGAAGGATGAAATAAGTTACATTTTTGCATACATGGAGATGATGTAGAGCCAAGAGAGAAATCAAAACCTTGACACACTTATTAAACTATATGCCTCATTGTAACATTATCCAATACAAACATTTGAAATAAGAGTTCCAATCTCCTTCAAATTCTTCAAAGCACTCAATCAACATCATTAATCAGGATCAACTTCCTTTACAACTTCTCCCAACCTTTCATAATGGCATAAGATGATTACAAATGCAAACTTTATCTGCCTAAGCACAACCAAACATATATCACCATTATTTGACTCCTCACACTTTGGCAGAAATGTATGTTTTGTAATTTTCTCTTGTTTTCTATGTTATAAGGCAGGTTTGTAATAAGGTTATTGAACAATAGTTAATATGGCATGCTTGTTGATATTTAAATTGCTGATGTGTATGCACAAGCAGGCTGATGAGAATGGGTTTCTAAAGAGATCAACTACTAGTATGTTGAGTGGAAAGCAGCTTGCTTCTCCAAACACGGTGAGTTCTGTGATGACTTCAGTGAACACATTTTATCATATTTTTTGTGTTCTATGGTATTGAATATTAAATGTTACAATTTTTTATTTGTCTGAATGAGATATTGATTGAGCTGCATGTAGTTGTAATCTAAAGAGAAAACTATACACGTTTTTATGTTATTCATGCATAAAAATTTGTTGGAAGCCTTTATGCAAGTTTAGTAGGAACATGGATGAAGTGCAACTTTTGAACGTCATAAAAACTCTCAACATATCTTCCAAGGATTGTTATAGATCAAATATAATATAAGTTGAATGTCATGCTTTGGATTTATTTTTGGCTTCCTTATGCATCCTTTTTTATTAATCTCCTTATGTGTGGATGGAAACCAACCCTATACCTGGTCAAACCATTTTGTCAAAATGTTAACTTCGAGTTTATAAGCTGAATTGAAATTTTGAACAAAAATTAACTATCATCCACAAGTTTTGGATAAAAAATTATTTTTTCCTAGTTTTTGACTCCTCACACTTTGGCAAAAATGTATGTTTTGTAATTTTCTCTTGATTTCTATGTTATAAGGCAAGTTTGTAATAAGGTTATTGAACAATAGTTAATATGGAATGCTTGTTGATATTTAAATTGCTGATGTGTATGCACAAGCAGCCTGATGAGAATGGGTTTGTAAAAAGATCAACTGCTAGTATGTTGAGGGGAAAGTAGCTTGCTTCTCCAAACACGGTGAGTTCTGTGATGACCTTAGTGAACACATTTTATCATATTTTCTGTGTTCTATGGTATTGAATATTAAATGTTACAATTTTTTATTTGTCTGAATGAGATATTATTGAGTTGCATGTAGCTTCTGTAATCTAAAGAGAAAACTATACAAGTTTATTAGTTTATGTTATTCATGCCTAAAAATTTGTTGGAAGCCTTTATGCAAGTTTAGTAGGAACATGGATGAAGTGCAACTTTTGAACGTCATAAAAACTCTTAACATATCTTTGTTATAGATCAAAGATAATATAAGTTGAATGTCATGCTTTGGATTTATTTTGGCTACCTTGTGCATCCTTTTTTATTGACCTTGCAAGATTCAAGTTAACATAAATTAAACCATATGCCCAAAAAAACTACATGGTAATGTAGTGTTTATATTTGTGGCCTTTGTATTTGATTAGCATGAAGCTAATAATAACATTGTAAGCACTGCTATGAGTGTTGGTTTTTTAGTAAATTAGATTGATGAATGGTTCTTAGAATCTATGCTTACTTTAATCCCTCTTCCCCATTCTCTTTCTGATGAATTTATACCCTATGGATGATAATAATCATCTAGACTATCAGGCCTCTTGATCAACAAAAATGTGAGACTGCTAAGGTAATTTTTAGGGTAAAACATTCATTAGGTATCATTGCAATTATTTTTGAAAATTTCCTTTTGCAATTATTTTTGAACACAAATAAAAGTACTATTTAAGTAAGTAATGGTTGTTTTATTATGCAAATAAGGGTAATCAATACCTATGTAATATAATGTGTTATTTTTTTTTCTTTTTGCAAGAATGTATTGATAAACTCAAAGAAGGGGATAAAGTTAAGGTGTTGGATACATTAGATGGTGATGTTGTGAGCATTGGGCAGATCCACTCCTTATCTATTGTACATGGAGTCAACTTGAAAGGAATAAGAGATGCAAATCAAAATGTAAACATTTTAAAGGTCACAAGTAACATACCCCTTGTTTATGAAGACAAAATAGATGGAATTGTTCGTCTGAAAAAGAAAGAGGGAACCTTCACATAGTGGCCACTAAAATATTTGCAAAAAATGACAATCGAACATATTTATCATGTACTAGTTGCTAGACATCTTGGCTCACTGCTTTATGTAGTATTTTGAATATGTTGTTTAGGGATCTTAATTATCATAGTGTATTTGAAAGACTTGGAAACTCTTAGACAACTTTGACATTTTTGATTATATTTACATATATACTCTTAGACAACTTTGACATCTTATAATTTGATATATATATTGATATATATTTGCATTAAATTTTTTTTATTGTAGATTACCTTTATTTATCATGATGTTGAATCAATCTTTTAATTTTAGTATGTTGTAGCTTATACATATATGCAATATTTTTATTTATTTTTATGTTTTAGTTCAAATTTAATATTATGTTAGTTTTGCATTATAAAATTTATGGTATTTAATAATTTATTTATTTCGTGATTATATTTATTACCAATTAATGGAAACCAGTAAATAAAATGACTAAATTAATAACTAACTATATGACTAAAGTAATGATTAAATTAATGACTAAATATGACTAAATGACTAAATATATGATTAAATAAATGACTACCTTGATTAAATAAATGACCGGTTAACAACAATTAATGATTAAATTAATGATTAAATATATGACTAAATAAATCACTACCATGACTAAATAAATGACCAGTTAATAACAATCAATGACTAAATTAACGACTAAATCAATGACTAAATTAATGACTAAATCAATAACCAAATAAATGACTAAATCAATGACCAAATAAATAACTAAAATAGTTTAGTCATAAATTTGGTCGCGTTATAAATGACCGGCAATAAATTACTAATGATCACGTGACCAAAATTAGTCATTTAAATGCAATTTTTAGTAGTTTATTTAGTCATATATTGTTGTTTGTGTACTAGTGAGAACACAACCAAGGAACAAATTCTTGTGACTATAATTATGTGATCCATAACTCTATTGGTCATGTGGCACAGTTGTGCTATAATAAATACATGATGCATTCATGTGTGACCCAAGTTTAATGTGGCTATGTTGTAATAGAAATGGAGGCACTCATATGAGCACAATTCATATACTAATAATTGTCATCACAATTAGGTGTCAATCATCATTGGGTGTGTTCGAGTTGACTCAAGTTTAACAGGTTATGATGTAATGATTGCATGATCTAAGAGCGATTACCTCTTGCTGCAATAAAGAGCCTATAACTTTGGTTGATTTGTACAATGGTTGTGTTGTATCAGTTATGTAGTGCATTCAAGCACAACCCATGTTTAATGGGCTATTCTAGAGAGTGATCAAGATTTTCTAAACCTTATGAATGCTACCTAAAAGTGTACAACTTAAACTACAAACCAAGTTTGTTACATACTTGAATGCAATCTTGGGTTACCACAAACTATAATAATGTGATATCTGCTAATAACCATTATGGAAAATATTAAAGAAAGACCCATGCTATATAGAATAAATTTCCTTGATCAGGTTTACATACCTTAATGATCAAACACAAGCTTCCCACACACTCTAGGATACAATCCAAGATCATACCACAACCTTGTCAAGACAACTAATTTTCTGACCCAATATTTAAGGTTGTTTTTTTAATACCAACAAAAGCATTGATAAGAGCATGACTAGGGTACAAACCCTAGGCCTCTATAGAAACATAAACCATAACTCTAGTGGATTAGTGAGGTTGCAATATCAGAAAGATTAAGACATTGTAGCCAATAACAAAATCTTGCAATCTAAAGATTGTAGCCAATAACAAACAAACTATGTAGCTTAGTGACATTTGTAAATGTAATATATGGTAAGAAGAATGACAGTCTCTTGAGGTGTGACAATCAAAAAGAGGTTGAGCAGTGACAAGATAATAAAGCTCAAACCTTTCATAGTAAAGTGGAGATTTTAATAGTGAGTTTCCTTACCCCCTTGCTAACCTTAAGGGTTTTTCAAATGTTATTGGCAATGTTAGACAAGGAAAATTCAATCAAGAAATGACTATCCAATTGAAGTAACAGTGGTAATCATAGGTTCAATGTTTCTTCTTAGCCACTGTATAATAGAGGCTGTGGATTGCATGTTTGAGCAGTGTTTTGAGACACATCAAAGATGGGAGACTAGTGAATAATACCTCGTGGATTGTGAAGTAGTGACAATAAGGTTGAAAGATCTTAGGACCCACAATACCATGAAACAATGAGTCCCCTGTAGTAAGTACGTAGGTAGTCTATAGGGAATAGTTTGATTTTATAGAAGGATTCTCATGGAAGGAATCTTCAAGTGATAGTGAGTGAGTTTTTTGAGATTGTAGCTGAGGGTGCAATATCCAGTCTTAAAGGTAGTTAGCAAAGTAGTAAATGTGCAAAAAAATCAAATCATACACAACAAACAATTCACAATGTTATCTTGCATAATGCCTTGAGTTTGAAGACAAAATTCTCATTGTATCTTGATGAAAGTAGTGACCTTAATGGTTAATCATTGGGAACCATGATTTTAAAACATGTTATTGTGCTTATGGAGGGAAAATTTTAAGCAAGGTAGTGAGTGGTGGTTTGGAACAATGGAATGTATGAAGGACTTGCTTTATATGCATACTGTGTAGTCTAGCTTAAGACAACGTTCTTAGAAGAGATTGAAGGTGGATTATGGAACTCAAGGGTTACCATGATAAAGATTAAAGAAAAGATTGAGATCTATTTAAAAACCACTATCACGAAGATATTAAAGATGTCACATGCAAAACCCTAGCAGCTGGAGTAATGAATACAGTGCAAAAGAGGATAGTGTGCTGGGGCAGATTTAGGAGATCTCCACATTATCTAATCACTGGAAAATATATCATTTTTTTTTTAAATTAAAAGAAATCATTCTAAACCCTATATAAGATACATTGATACTTCAAAATCATTTGATTTATTTTTTTAAAATTAAAATAATTCATTCTAAACCCTATATAGGATACATTGATAATTCAAAAACACTTGAAGGAATTTGAGATTATACAAATATATGCCAATTAAATACCTGGATTATAAATAGTAGTGCAAACAATGTAACCCTTGTTGAGCAGAGCAGAAATGAGATAAGCAACAATGAATCCTATGCCTCATGTCATGCCCATCTCCTTACCATTCTATGTAATTCTTTACTGAAGCACTTCTCCATTTTGGTGGGTTATGCCTAAAAATAAGGTTTCCACGAAGGTTTTAGAGTATGTTTATTAAAATGAAAATTCCATTATGGCGGGCTACGCTTGGAAATAATATTTTAATGAAAGTTTTAGAGTATGTTTATTAAAGTTTTAGAGTATTTTGGCAAGCTATATTCTTGATTCCTTAAATGATTTATTCAAATGGATTGTGACTAAATAGATGACTAACTATTTAGTTATTTTTATTTGTGTGACTAAATAATTTTTAGTCAATAACCAAATTAGTTATTTATTTACTCATTTATAACTATGTTGCAAAAAATTAGTAGAATTTAGTTATTTTTAGTTGTTGTGACTAAAATTTTTAGTCATGTAGTCATTTATTTTCTAAATTCTACTAGTGGTGTAATCAGATTGATCTCATTCTTTTTAAAATTTTTACTTTGAGTTTGTGGCCTAATTTGGTAATCTGTAAGCACTAAGATCAAGTCCACTTCACTATTTTTGGCAAGTGGCACCTGTAATTGCACTAAGTATAAAGTGCCACAAATCATAATTTTTTGGGGTTTTCATGATTGAGTAATTTGGGGGGTAATATTATAGTGGTTGATTACTTTCTTTTTCTTGGTTGTTGGTTTGTGTTCTTGCAATGGGAAAATCTCAAATTGAACTCCTAACTCCACATAATTATGCTAGATGGAGAAAATTAGTATGGAACTATCTCATGCTGAAAGGTCTAATAGGCTATCTAAATTAAACCATTCCTCAACCTATTGACGCTAAAGAATTAAAAAATGGGATCTTGATCATGATAAGACACTTGGATGAATCTATTTATTACTCTCATTTGATTTACAATTTCATTTTGAATTATGCAAAACACCTAAAAAGGCTTGGGAGGATTTTGAAAAATTGTATGGTAAAATAGATAAGTTTAGGGGATATCAGATTGATAATTATTTGATGAATCTTGATCCTACATTTTTTGACTACATCCAAGACTACATATCCAAAGTTAAGAAACTAAGGACACAACTAAAAGATTGCTTCATTGATAAAGAGGATTTACAATTGATTTTGAATGTGTTATCCAAGCTTGGTTCTAAATATTTAGAGTTTGTTTCTATCTTTCATACCCATCAACTTTCTATGAGAGCATCATATGTTGATCCTAAGTTTGATGACTTTGAAAATCTCCTAATCCAAGAGGAAGCTAAGTTAATGAACATGGGTCTAATCAAGTCTTTCAAGTCACAAGCAATGTTGGCTAGTGAGTCAAAGCTACAAAAAGAATTAGTGAATATTGATAAGAAGCAAAATAAGAAAAAGAACAAGCCACATAAAGAATTAGAATTCTCTCCCTCAAAAGAGGAATCATCGAAGAAGGAGAAGCCTACATGTGCATATTGCAAGAAATCAAGGCATGATGAACACCAATATTATCCAAAATAGATTGATGAGTTGAAGCATATTATTAAGAAGCATCAAATCAATGAGTATTCATAATCAAAGGGTTCATCTTCTTCTTCTTCTTCATCAAAGTTCAATAAACATAAGGTGAAAACCTTGTTGTAGTTGTATATTCTCAATCAGAGAGGTGGATATTTGATTCAGGAGCCTCACATCACATGGCTTCATCAGAGAGTATGTTCTTTTCATTTGAGACTTGTTCATCACCACACATCTTGATGGAAAACAACACACATATGCGTGTTTGTGGGAAGGGATCCATTGACATGAATGACAGAGCATTCAATGATTTTCTTTGTGTGCCTTCATTTTCAACCAATATCCTTTCTATATATCATATCAAACATGGTGGAGGAGGCAAGAGTGTTGAGTTCACACCAATTTTTTTCATAATCTGGCATTTGCATAGTAGAGATATAGTTGCAATTGGGGAGGTTGGTCACCAATCTCGAGTCTACACCTTCTCACATTTTTATCTTGATGATTCAATAGATGTTTGAATTGAGGCATCTTGTGTGGACACTTTTGAGGAGATTCAGTATGGTCATTTGAATCTTGGTTTTGTTTCATCTACTAAGGATATTGTGACATGTGTTGATATTCCATCTCCTTCATCTATTGTAGTATCTGAGGATGCTTGTGTTGCCACAGTTTTGGTTCCTTGTGTTTTAGTGCAGTAGGACATGCATCGTCTTTGAGAGATGGTTACTTGGGATGAGTACTTGATAGATATTGCTATTTTTTTTTTGTGAGTTTCAGATTTTAGATTTTGGAGACATTATTGATATAATCCATCTTCTCTTTGATGGAGATGATCCTTCTTTAGTTGTTGCGAGAGAACACTCTAACCCTCTTGTTCATTCTCTACATGATCATTCTTCGTAGTTTGACATGAGTGTGGATTCTTTTGGAAATCTTTTAGAGGAGGCTTATTTGTCTTCAGAGGAGGTATCCCTGTCTTTGGATTGTGTCCTAAAATTGTTTCTAGGATATTTTGGATTTTCTTCTTCAGTAGTGTCACCTAGAATGCCTATTTGGAGTGTGATATCTTTTGGCATCAACATGGAGAAACTTGAGCATTCTTTAGAGACATCATCCATCATCATTTTTCTCAAATATTCCTTTTAGGAATGGGAATACATCTTCCATACTATCTTGGTTTTGTTTCTTCCTAAGGTGAGGAATGTTCAATGGTTTTAGATAATCTTTAGCATTCAATGTCGAGCTTCTACCATCATTGCAAGAGACTCAACATTGAGGGGGGCTGCATTGTATCGCTTCTACTTCTCTCTTATGTGGGGGAATTTTTTCCTCAAATGGGGTTTTATCCTTCTCAGTCATAATTGAGAGAATTTTGTGTTTTCATCTCTCTTTTGGGGAGGAGTTTTTTCCCATTGGGTTTTCTCCTTTCCTTCATTTGTGAGAGATTGCATTTGCATTTATACATGGGTACCTAACATGGCCTCCTAGCCAGGAACCATCTTTGTATCATTTGCATAATAATTATCTACTCCCTAAGTTGAACTTAAGGGGGGGTATTGTTGTAAATAAAGTCTTGCACCTAGTTAATTCATTACTAGGGGACTTAGGGGACTTATTTACATGTTAAGTTTACTTAGGTCCTAGGTATAAATTTTTCTAGAATGTGTTAGTTTTCATTATATCTTAACTTATCTTTTGACTTGTAACACGTGTCCTAGGTAGTTGTAATAAGTTTTCACATGTCATATGATTAAGTCACTTGTCATAATCTTGTTTAATCTTGTGTATCACATTGGCTATATAACCAGGTGGTCTCATACATTGTATATTAAACAATTCTTGGATAGTCAAAGAGAAAATCAAAGTTACATAAACTAGAAAAACATAAGAATGCAAAGTAGGACTTTGAGATATTATGCATTTTTGATGTGACAGTATTGCATTAAGAGATTCCAAGATGAAAAGATACAAAAGAAAAGATGCAAATACAAGCTAGGTAGTGAGTTTATATAAAACTTAGGAGAGGAGGTAGGTGGAAAATCGAACCAATAGGAATCAACCACAAAAAATGGAGATGGACCACCTATTACCTGTAGGTATTCTGTGTATTATGTCCCTTTATTTTTTGTCTTCCTTAGTCTTTAATCTTTTATTTTCTGCCCAAATCTAAAGTCCTTACCTTCATTTTAGTCTTTGTCGCGGGTTCCTCTAAGTTTCTAACTTCTTATCGCACATTCTATAAGTTTTGAAACCTAAGTTGTTGGCACTTGGTGTCTTTAACCTTATCGTCGAGCTCATGTTTTTCCTAACTTCCTGATGGCCAGACTTGTTCTTCTTTTGTGGCATCAAGTATGTCAGTCCATTGTGTAGTCGGGGAGTCAGAGCATTTCATAACTTCGCAACTCTTGACTTTGAGTTCTAAAGTTTCAGTTTTCTGTGACAATGTAATATGTTGTTCACCTCACATGTTTTGAGGTGCCACCTATGCATTTAATGAGGCATATGGTACAACTTGGAGATGTATTATCAATTATTTTTGTAAAGCATGCAAATCCTAGGTTTTTCTTTACCAAGGATTAAAATAGAGCTCCATATTAATTCAGAACCAAACACACGTCCTGCCATTTTACATGACTTAAGGTGGTGAAGATTCATTTGGTTGTGCTTGTAATAACACCTCCACCATGTGCAATTATTTCTTCAAGCGTACGAGTGTTCCTCGTTGCACTATGAGCTCATGCAGTCTAGAATTGGAAATTGTTGGCTCAACGTAAGGGACACAGAGCTGGGATCCTTTAAGCTCAAGGAATTCTGGGCACGTTTGGAAAGTGACAAAAAAGATTCTATCAATGCAAAATTGTTAGAAAGAAGATTAGCTCACACTGGGGGTTTTCCAGAAGCCTTTCTGAGTGTGGAACTAATAGGCGCATGTGCTAGAAGATACATTCCAGAAACGCAGGAAATCAAAGTTGTGGACGGGATTGTTGTTGCTAAGATTTCTCCTAGAGCTATTTCTCACGTACTAAGGATTCTTGAAAGAACACCCATGAAGGACATGTTTGTTGTAGTGGCTAGTGAGTTTTTCAGAGCCAATGAGAACTGATGCAAGAATTTTATGGACAAAGGGTGGTTGAAATTAGAGAAAAGAGGTAAGTCACAACTACCTGTCAAACTTAAAAGAATCTATTTCAAAGGGTAAATTGCAGATGGCATTGCTTTGTTACATCACATTGTTGGAAATGTGCAAATTGAGTCTTTTGAAGATTGGATGTGTCAATTTATTTTGGTTATTTGTGATGAAAATGTATTCATTGATTGGGCCAATATAATTTGCTTTCATTTGAATGAGAAATTAGCCAATTTCTAGAAAACTACTACCTTCCATTTGTGTTCTTGCTTAATATATATAATAGCCAGTCAAAGGTCATTTTGGTTGGGATTAAAGCCACAAGTACCCCCAACTTCTGGCATGCCTGTATATAAGTGTTATCTGTAGTTTACTAAGCAAGTCAGAATGGGAGATTTTTCCCTTGTCAATGATGCATTTTTGATGGAAGTTGTGAGGAAATTGGATGGAAATCTTGAAATACATTTTTATTTTGAGTCAATGTCTCTTGTATCATAATTTTGAAGCTTTTATATTCAATTTGATAGATTTTCTTACTTGAGGATAGGAGGTTTTGAGAATGCCCCATTAAAATTGCCTAGATATCCTGAAGATTTGTTGGTGTTTGTGGAGGTTTGTAGAAAAATGGCCATTGTGAATGTAAAATACATGAATATGGGGAAGCGAGGGTATCCTTTCCCAATGAAAACTCCTTCCTTCACATGCAAAAATAATCAGGTGGCCAAATGTGCTGAAAAACTTCTCAAAGAGAATAATCTCCAACATTTATTCATGGGGGCTAATTTTGATAGCAAGGGTTTCGTGACACGAAATTTATATTGAGGAAGTTCATACTAGCATCAACCTTCTATTGAGGAATTTTGGGAAGATTTTGTTGATGAAAATGAAGTCCTAAAAAGAGATTACATGAGGTTAGCCCTCAAGTAGATACAAGAGTTTGGTCTTCCTTTCCAGATTTCTAAGGGTACAATTGATGATTTGGTGGTCATTGACCCTGAATATGAAAAATTGCTTGATAAATTTCATCCCAAGGTTGACTGGAGTAAAATTGAAGTCTTGGATATGAATATACGGGCTGCCCCAGTGATGAAAATAACTCAGGATTGGCAAGAAGGAAAATGGCGACAAGTTGTAGGTTCTACTCAAGAACCAAAATCTTCTCAGAAAAGTGAACAAGGGTCCACTTAGACAATTGCAATGGGTACATCATCAAGGAGGATGGCTACAAGGTATTCTAGTGCAAATTCATAGTTTGGGGGTGATGGTGACAAGCCTGAGGAGATGGTTAAACTGAAGTCAATATGTGAATAGTACAACCCATCTACCCCTACTCCTAAAAAGAAGGTCAGTCAAACGAAACTTGAGCCTGAGGATTCTGATGCTATTTTTTAAAAAATTGTTGAAGACATTACTTTTCCTTCTTTTTTTGAAGTACTCTCTTCCCTAGTAGAAAACATACCCATTACTCCTCGTGGGTCTAGAGAAATTGCTCTAGGGAATAAGGGTTCTACTTTGATTGAAGCCTCCCTAGTATGGTTGAGAAAGGTAGTAGAGAAAAAGAGGAAGTACACTCCTACAACCACAGTTGGAGTAGATATAGTTGCAAAGTTGCTCCAGACTTCTTCAAGGCCAAAGAAAGCTCAAAATATGTCAAGAATGCTAATTGATCCCACATTTGGTAATCAAGTATTGGAAATTACAGACCCAATAAAATATCTAAATGAAAATGAGATAACAATAGCTAACAACAAAATCACACATGTTGACATGGGGCCTAAAACACTTGAAGGGGATATGTATCATGCTAATTATTAAGTCAATGCCTTGATTAAGCGTGTAAAGGAAGAGAGAAAAGAAAAAAGTAACATTGCAATCCAAAATTCTTGATTTGAAGAACTTTATTTCTTCTATAGTTCCCCCTTCTATATCCAGTGGAGCCTCAAGTTCTCAGGCATAAGTTATTGATGGGTTCACAATGCAATTGATTAGAAAGAACCTGAGCTATTCCAAAAATGCCAGTGAATGGATTGATGAAATGCTTGAAGAAACTATCCTCTTTATTAGTAAGTTTGTTCTTTTCTATACACAAGTTGTTGATAAAAGGAAGGAATTGATGGCAGATCTACGACATATTAGAAAATATCAAAATAGTCTCTATGTGTTTTCACAAGAAATCAAAGAGTTCATTTCCATGGATCGAATGAAATTAATCAATGAAAAAATCATGAGTGATCCAAAGGAGTTAGACCCTTCATGGCCCAATTCATTGGAGTAGAAATTAAGTGTTTATGACACCCTGGTAAAGGAGACTTCTATAGTACTTGAAAGGTACTTGGACATGCTGGTGGAGATTAAAGGAAATTGTCATGACCTAAAAGTTGAGATAATTGATGAGTTTGATGAGAAGATTCTGGATTCAAAGGAAATTTGTTTGAAATTCAAAGAAATATTCAACAAGGAGATGGCCGATCCTATCACCATGACTAAGTAATCTTACTTGAAGCTTAGTAGATTGAAAATTTATCTCACTTTAAAATTGAAGCAAGTAGAAGGTCTGACACTTTGAATGAGTCTGAAGCAGCTCTAACCAAAGTAAGAACCGAGATGCAGATCACCACAACGTTAGGGAGCAAAGAGTTACTTGTGATTATTACCAAGTACAGGGACTAGAAAACCAGGATGAAGCGGAAGAAAAATGTTTGCAACAAGAAGCGGTCGAAGATTTGGAAGATGAAGAGGATGATGCATAGTTAATTTTTATTATTTCGTGACACTTTCTTTAATTTGGCTCATTTTAAGTTTAAAACTCTTTTAATTATTCGGTGCAGTTGCTTTGAAGAAATTGTTACCAAAGACAATTTGTTTATGCTTTAAATATGGATTCGACTGGTGTGATTCAAATCTTTTGGGAAAACTTTGATTTTCTCATTAGAGAAAAATTCTATTATTTTGGAATTATTGCTTCATGTTATTTTGATATAGAAGACAATGGTGGAATTTATGCATTTGTAATCTTTGAATTATGGTGTATGGATCTATTCTGCTTATGTTAAATGTTCTACCAGTGTTTGATCTATTATTGGAATAATAGATATTTTGAATTGTTACATCAATGTAGTATCATTTATCTGTGAATAAGGGTTCTATGGTGATATTTTATTTCATTATAGTTGTAAAGTATTTTCATTTTTAGCATTTAAAGTTGATGAATGCCTTTAAATATTTCTAGTTAAAAGCAACAATAGTTGAAAATTATTCCTTGAATATCAAACGAAGGTAGCTTCCACCTTTTAAAATAAGCAGAGAATTGATCTGAGAATTACATGATCACTGATTCAACTGTGGTTACATTTGTCACCTTAGTGGGCATGATAATATAGAGTTAGGTGATAAATTTTTCAACCTATAGATTTTTGGTGACTATACTGGGGATAACTTAGAAAAATAATTTTTGTATGATGAGTTGCTCTATGGATAGCAGTAATGGTTCTTCAAAGGCATAATGCTCCTATTCTTCAGCCTAACGTATATTGGTTAGTAGGTGATCAAGATGATATAATTACTAGTCTCAGGCTACTTACTTGGTAACAGAGAACTGACTATCAATATCATAATGTTAATGAAGTGTTAGAAGAAGAGGAGGAACTTGAATATATTATCAGAGAAAATGCAATGCGCTTTGAGAATGCTGAGGAGATTTTGTTCGTAGAAAACATTCCACCTTTGGCTAGAAGAGTAAGATCTCCTTCCACACAGGCTCCTAGAAATTAGGTAAGCATTAGGCAGAATCCCCCACGAAACCATCATTAAACAAAAGTTGGCGACTCTGTTGGCCCCTATCATTGTCCTGTCAAAACCTGGCTTCTAAAAGGTATACTAAGAGTGATAAGAAAAAAGGGCTTGTGGATAAATATTTTTAGTTCTTAGAAATTGTTGATTTTTCATATTTTCCACCCACCCAAAAAGTTAAGTCTATCAGCATACCATCTTCTCCTCCTCCTCCTAAACCTAGTGTGACTGGGGTTCTAAAAATATATTTCCAAGCTCTTCTTTTGTGCAGTACTACCCTTCCTACATAGGTAAAATTTCCTCTAGTAATGGCACAACCTCAACCGGTCCCATGGGGGGCCATCATAGGTCCTCTAACCTTTGGAGCAAGTGCACAAATCCATGACTTACCCAAAGGTTTAGGAAATATCATACCCAAATTCAGTGGAGATGGGAAAGTTTCTCCTGATGAGCATATGAAAGCAAGTTCTTTGTTGCTTCTTCCATTCTTGCAATACAACATGAGGATGTTGTTATGAGGCTCTTTGCAGAATATTTGATGGATGTTGCTGCTGACTAGTTTTATTCTCTTCCCAATGGCTCTATTAACAATTGTGCTACCCTAAGAACAAGATTTAAGAATAGATTTAAGTCTGGAGAAGATGATCAAGTCCTAGTTGCTCAATTGGGTTCAATGAAAAAGGACATTCATGAGTCAATGAGGGAATTTGTGGCCAAGTTTAATAAGTTGTATAATAGAATTAATGCAAACATGAGGCCTGGTGCGGAATTGTTGAAAGCAATGTTCATTAACACTCTTTCACCAAATGTGAGTTTCATTATTAAAAGGGAAGGTGCAGCTAATTTAGATGCTGCACAAGATAGAGTTGTATCCATAGAAGATGATCTAATTATATCTGGAAAATGGAAGAAAGAACTACAAACTGGTAAGCCTTTGCCAGTAAATTCTACTGGTCTAGTCATTCAAAGATTGGATAATGACATAATCACTCTTAAGAGACAAATGCCAAAGGGTTCCACACAGATGCCTTATCAAGATGTTTCCAGGAATTACCAAAGAGCTCCCAACAAAACACTTCCATTGCCCGCTCCAAACCAAAGGTTGGCAATCGAGGGTCCTTCTTCTAGTAAGGGGAATCATTGTAATTTTCATTTGACTTCAGATCATGATGGAGCTACTTGTCCTAAAATGATTAGATTCATGCAAATGCTTTCAATGAATAAACATATTGCCGAACCATATGTGGAGGAGCCTAGTTCGTCCAATGATGCTGGCATGAACTTCTTTGAGTTCGTATCAGAGGCCGAAGCAGGAGAGGATGTATATGTCAGAGTTGATGATCCTAATTATGTTGTTTTTACTAGGGCACAACATGCCAAAGCTGATCAGGCTGGCTAATCTTTAGCGCCGAAGTACATTTTAACAAGGCAGAAAAAGCAAGAGCAAAATGCTCCCAACAATGCACAAAATGAGGTACCATCTTCTTCATCTTTTGTCACCCTTCCTTCTAGTTCATTTGATATAGTTGAGTCCTGTAAGAATACCAAAATTCAAATTTCACAAGCTGAATACTTGAGACTCAATCCCTCATAACTAGATAAGCTGGTGAGACATGTTAAACTAGAGCCTTCACCGTCCCAATGTAATGCGCAAATTTTTTATAATAACGAAGCCAATCTTGGGAATCAAATTTTCTCTAATACCGTAGATAAACCTTCAAGCTTAGAAAACCCATTCATGAAATTTGAACCTTTCTATATATCATTATACATTGTTGGTTTTAGACTGAGTAATTGTATTATTGACTCTGGAGCTTCCAAAAATGTGATGCCTACCCAAATAGCCAAAGCCCTAGGTTTATCTTATACCTCTTCCCAAGGAAAATGCTATTTGATGGATGGATCCCTAGTTCCTATTATTATTCAAATCAAAGATGCTCAAGTAGCCCTAGCTACTTTTCCTAAAAAGAGGCTGAAATTGACTATATTGGTTGCTGACATTCCTACAAGTTATGGTATGCTCTTGAGTAAGAGTTTTTGTAAAGATTTGGGTGGAGAAATTTAGATGGATTGGTCTTGTGCCTTAATACCTTTGGATAGAAAGAAAATACGTCTGAATCCTAAACCTAATGCCAAGTTCACTATCTTAAAGTCTGGTGATCCAAGAGTAGATATTTTGTTTGTTGAAGCAAGACTAGGAACCTATATGTGCCCTTCTGATCAAGAGGAAAATTTGAACCCTATTAGCCCTGAGTTGGTAGATGAATTGTGGACACTTGAATTTGATGGAAGTTGTGCCAGTGTTGGGTCAAGTGCTGGAGTAGTTTTGATTTCACTTGATGGCTATAAATTCCCCTTTGCTTTCAAACTAGAATTTGCTAATACCAATAATACGACCGAGTATGAAGCTCTATTGCTTGGTCTAAGTGTATCCAAATAAAAAAGGAATCAAACAATTAAGGGTTGTAGGAGACGCAAAATTAGTGGTGAAATAGGCGAGAAAGATGTATACTATGAAAAATGGCCAGCTCAAGCATTATAGGAACAAAGTTTGGGATTGTATAGAAGATTTTTGATGCTTTTTCCATAGAGTTTGTGCCTAGGGGACAGAATGCTAGGGCTGATTCCCTAGCATTCTCAACATCATTTCTCTTGCTGCATCCATATTTCAAAGATGAGTCTTACATAATTGAAATTGTGTACAGACCTAGTGTTCTCGATAATGTAAATCATTGGCAAGTGTTCAATAATGATCAATAGATGATTGAATTTTTAAAGAAAGCTGAAGCCTTTGCTCATATTTATTTTGAAGGGAGCAATGATAAAAACAACAATGTTTTAGAAGGTGACATTGTTACCCCTGATGGAAAGGAAACAAAAGTTATCCAATTGAAAGGTAATAAGATTCCAAAAGGTCTAATTTCTCTTGAACATTTATTCAACATGCATGATCAATATTTGAAACATAAGGGAAAGGTCTCTGTTGAAACATCTGCTGAATATGATAAGGTGAATATTAGTACAAAAGATGATCCTAAGATTGTTTGTATTAGGAAGTGTTGTTCCCTGGAAGAGAGGGAGAGATTGATCTCTTTATTGACACATTATAGGGATGTTTTTGCATGGTGTTATGCATATTTAAAGAAGTTTAGAAATGGAGAATTTCAACATAAAATTCCATTGAAACCTAGTGCTACACCTTATAGGAAGAAACAACAAACTTATAATCCCAAGGTTGCAGAAGCTATTTTCAACGAAATTGATAAAATGCTCAAGGCTAGGATTATTTATCCCATCCATCATTCCACTTGGGTAGCTAATATAGTTCATGTGAGAAAGAAGAATGGGGAAATAAGGATATGTGTTGACTTTAGAAAATTAAATCAGGCATCTTTGAAAGATAATTACCCACTACCCATGATGGATCATATTCTGCAAATAGTTGCTGGCTCTGAAATGATGTCCATGCTTTATGGTTTCTCAGGTTATAATCAGGTCAAAGTAGCTCCAGAAGACTAGCATAAAGTGACATTCACCACATCCTTTGGTGTTTTTTCCTATAATAGACTTCCATTCGGCCTTATTAATGCAGGGGCCACTTTTCAAAGGGCTATGGACTTATCTTTTGGTGATCACAGGAATAAAAATATAGTGATTTATTTGGATGACCTAACAATTTTTTCTAAAAAGAGAGCCAATCATTTACATGATTTGGAAGTAGTATTACAATGCTGTAGAGAAGAAGGTATCTCTTTAAACCTTGAGAAGTTAATCTTCATTGTAATTGAGGGAAAAATCTTAGTTCACATTGTCTCAAAGGATGGAATCAAAATAGATCCAAAGAGAGTGAAAGAAATCATACAGATGGGATTACTTGCCAACAAAGATGGTAGCAGGTCTTTCTTTGGTCAAGTGAACTTTCTAGGAGGTTTGTTCCTGATTTTGCTGAGCTAACTAAGCCCATTTCTGATATGATGAAGGATCACCCAGTTTAAATGGAGCAATGAGGGAAAAAAATCTTTTGTAGATATTAAAAATGCAATTGCAAATGCTCCTACTTTAGTTCATCTTGATTTTACTAAAGATTTCATTATATATAGTTATGCATCCGAGCACACCTTGTCAGCCATCCTACTGCAAAAGAATGAGCAAGGTATTGAAGCCCCTATCTCTTTTATGGGCACTCCTCTAAAGAAGTATGAGCTTAAATATTCACTGCTTGAGAAACATGCATATGCTATTGTGAAGGCACTCAAGAGTTTCAGGTTTTATATTCTTCATTCTCATACTACTATTTTTGTTCTTGAAACTATTGTGAAAAGTATTCTTACTCAACAAGATATTGGATGCAATAAAAGAGGGTCTTGGATAACCCAGATACAAGAATATGATCTAGATATTAAGCCCACTAATCTAGTAAGGGGAAAGGGTTTGGCCAAAATGATTGCTGAAAGTAAACCGGTTGAAGAAGAAGAATTTCCATTAGTACTATTCACAATCACAACTGACGATTGGTTTTCAGATGTCTCTTATTTCCTGACCTATGGTGATTTCCCATCACATTTGTCATCAAAAGAAAAGATAAATTTAAAGATTAAAGCAAACAAGTATGTTATTTGAGAAGGAAATTTGTATAAAAAAGGTGTGGATGGGACCTTCTTAAGGTGTGTTGATAAAGAGTAGTAGAAGAAGCTATTGTAAATGTTTCACAGTGAAGCATGTGGTGGGCATTTTTCTACTTTTGCGACAACTTTAAAAAATTCTACATCTTAGATTTTATTGGCTAGATATGTTCAAATATTCTTATGAGTGGGTATCAAAATGTGAGAAATGTTTAAAATTCACTGGAAAACCACAACTTGTTGCTTTACCCTTGAAACCTGTAGTAATTGATGAGCCCTTTTAGCAATGGGTTCTAGGTTTCATTGGGCCAATCAATCCGAGTTCTAGTGTAGGACACACACACATATTGACTGCTACAAACTATTTCACCAAATGGATGGAAGCTATTCTAGTGAAGCATACCACCACTAAGGTTCTGTGTAATTTTTTGAAGGAGAATATTTTGGTAAGGTCTGGAGTGCCAAAGAAAATTTTCACTGACAATGCTAGCTCTTTTTCCTTTGCTGAAATTACTCTTTTCTGCTATGATTATGGAATTAGTCTTGCTCATTCATCTGATTATTATCCTCAAGGAAATGGGCAAGCTGAGTTGAGTAATACGAATTTAATCTCCCTCATCAAGAAGTTGGTTGATGAAAATCAAAGAGGATGGCATAAAAAGTTATATGATACTTTGTGGGCTGACAAAGTTACCTATAAAAGAGCTATTGGAAAGTCCCCCTTTCAATTAGTATATGGCATTGATAGCACTTTTCCTACACCATTAGAGATTTCAACACTCAATTTATAGAAGGCTATAGAAGATGAGGAATTTTAGATTGCTTTGGAAAATTAGGTTATGTATTTGAATAAGCTGGAAGAAGAAAGAGAGGTTGTGGTGGATAGGATTACCAAACATCAACATATGGTGAAAAAGGTTTTTGATAAAGAGGATAGACAAAGGGACTTTGTAGTTGGTGATTCAGTTCTTCTCTAGGATAGGAGAAGGGAGGAAAAAGGAGCACATAAAATTTTTGATTCTCTCTGGAGAGGACCTTTCCTAATCAAGCAGCTTGTTGGTGATCATGCTTATTGATTGGCTTATCTTGATGGTATTGTTCTACCTCTTGCCTACAATGGGAAATATTTGAAACTTCTTGAATAATTTTTCCATTGAGTCCATCCTTGTACATAGTTTTTGTTTTTTTTGTTGAATTTTTGGCTTGTCTGGTTTTGACTCCATTGCCTAATGAATAAGGCCTTATACCATGTTTCTGGATTCTCTGTGTCCTGTCAGTCGTGGTCCCCATTCAGAGCCAATGTTACCTATAGGTATTCTATGTATCACGTCCCTTTAATTTTTTTCTTCCTTGGTCTTTAATATTTTATTTTCCTCCCAAGTCTAAAGTCCTTTCCTTCATTTTAGTCTTTGTCGCAGGTTCCTCTAATTTTCTAACTTCTTGTTGTGCATTCTATAAGTTTTGAAACCTAAGTTGTTGGCGCTCAGTGCCTTTAACCTTGTCATCAGGTTTGTGTTTTTCCTAACTTCCCAATGGCCAAACTTGCTCTTCTTTTTTGGCACCAAGTATGTCGGTCCATTGTGTAGTTAGGGAGTCAGAGGATTTCATAACTTCGTAACTCTCGACTTTGAGTTCTAAAGTTTCAGTTTCTCGTGACAAGGTAATATGTTGTTCACTCCACATTTTTGAGGTGTCACCTATGCATTTATTGAGGCATACGATACAACCTAGATCTATGTCTTATCAAGAATTTTTGTAAAGCACAGAAATCCTAGGGTTTGCTTTACCAAGGATTAAAATAGAGCGCCAAATTAATTCAACACCAAACGTACATTCTGTCATTTTACATGACTTAAGGTGAAGAAGATTTATTTGGTTGCACTTGTAATAGAATCTCCGCCATCTAGAATTATTTCTTCAAGCGTACATGTGTTCCTTTGTGTACTATGAGCTCATGCAGTCTAGAATTGAAAATCGCTAGCTCAACGTAAGGGACACGAAGTTGGGTTCCTTTAAGTTTGAGGAATTCTGGGCATGTTTGGAAAGTGACAAAAGAGCTGATATTGACACAAAATTGTTAGAAAGTGGATTAGCTCATGCCAGGGGTTCTCCAAAAGTCATTCTAAGTGTGGACCTAATAGGCGCATGCGCTAGAAGATACATTCCAGAAACCCAGGAAATAAAAGCTATGGACGGGATTGTTGTTGCTAAGATTTCTCCAGGAGCTATTTCTCACGCACTAAGGATTCTTGAGAGAACACCCATGAAGGACATGTCTGTTGCAGTGGCTAGTGAGTTTTTTAGAGCCAATGAGAACTGGTGCAAGAATTCTATGGCCAAAGGGTGGTTGAAATAAGAGAAAAGAGGTAATTCATAGCTACCTGACAAACTTAAAATAATGCATTTCAAAGGGGAAATTGTAGATGCCATTGCTTTGTTACATCACATTGTTGGAAATGCGCAAATTGAGTCTTTTGAAGATTGGATGTGTTAATTTATTTTGGTTATCTGTGATGAAAATGTGTTCATTGATTGGGCCAAGATAATTTGCTTTCATTTGAACGAGCAATTAGTCAATTTCCAGAAAACTGCTACCTTCCATCTGTGTTCTTGCTTAATATATATTATAGCCACTCAAAGGTCATTTTGGCTAGGATTAAAGCCACAGGTACCCCCAACTTCTGGCATGCCTGTATATAAGTGCTATCCATAGTTTACTAAGCAAGTTAGAATGGGATATTTTTCCCTTGTCAATGATGCATTTTTGATGGAAGTTGTGAGGAAATTGGATGGAAATCCTGAAATGTGTTTTTCTTCTGAGTCAATGTCTCTTGTATCAGAATTTGGAAGCTTTAATATTCAATTTGATAGACTTTCTTACTTGAGGATAAGAGGTTTTGAGAAAGCCCCATTAAAATTACCTAGATATCTTGAAGATTTATTGGTGTTCATGGAGGTTTGTAGACAAATGGCCATTGTGAATGTAAAATACATGAATATGGGGAAGTGAGGGTATCCTTTCCCATTGAAAACTTCTTCCTTCACATGCAAAAATAATCAAATGGCCAAATGTATGAAGGGCTTCTCAAAGAGTATAATCTCTAGCATTTATTCATGAGGGCTAATTTTGATAGCAAGGGTTTCGTGAGACGAAATTTATATGGAGGAAGTTCATACCAGCATTAGTCTTCTATTGAGGACTTTTGGGAAGATTGTGATGATGAAAAAGAAGTCCTAAAAAGAGATTACACGAGGTTAACCCTCAAGCAGATACAATATTTTGGTTTTCCTCTCTAAATTTTTGAGGGTACAACTGATGATTTGGTGGTCATTGACCTCGAATATGAAAAACTACCTAATAAATTTCATCCTAATGTTGACTGGAGTAAAAATGAAGTCTTTGATATGAATATAGGGGCTACCCTGGTGATGAAAAGAACTCAGGATTGGCTAGAAGGAAAATGGAAAAAAATTGTAGGTTCTACTCAAGAACCAAAATATTCTCAAAAAAATGAATAGGGGTCCACTTAGACAATTACAGTGGGTACATCATCAAGGATGATGGCTACAAGGTCTTCTAGTGCAAATTCATAGTCTGGGGGTGATGGTGAGAAGCCTAAGGAGATGGTTAAACTGAATTCAGTATGTGAACATGACAACCTATCTACCCCTACTCCTAAAAAGAAGGTCAGTCAAAAGAAACTTGTGCCTGAGGATTCTGATGCTATTTTTAAGTAAATTTTTGAAGACAATACTTTTCCTCATTTGTACAAAGTACTCTCTTCCCCGGTAGAAGACATACCCATTACTCCTAGTGAGTCTAGAGAAATTTCTCTAGGGAATAAGGATTCTTCTTTGATTGAAGCCTCCCCAATATGGCTAAGAAAGGCAGTAGAGAAAAAGAGGAAGTACACTCCTACAACCATAGTTGGAGTAGATACAGTTGCAAAGTTGCTCTAGACTTCTTCAAGGCTGAAGAAAGATTAGAAGATGTGAAGAATGTTGACTGATCCCACATCTGATAATTAAGTATTGGAAATTGTAGACCTAATAAAAGATCTAAATGAGAATGAGATAACAGTAGCTGACTACAAAATCAAACATGTTGACATGGGGCCTCAAACACTTGAAGGGGATGTGTTTCATGCTAATTATTCAGTCAATGCCTTGATTAAGTGGGTAAAGGAAGAGAGAAAAGAAAAAAGTAGCATTGCAATCCCAAGTTCTTTATTTGAAGAAATTTATTTCTTCTATAGTTCCCCCTTCTATATCCAGTGGAGCCTCAAGTTCTCAGGCATAATTTATTGATGGGTCCACAATGCAATTGATTAGAAAGAACTTGAGCTATTCCAGAAATGTCAACGAATGGATTGATGAAATGATTGAAGAAACTGTCATCTTTTTTAGTAAGTCTATGTTTTTCTACACACAAGTTGTTGATAAAAGGAGGGAATTGATGGCAGAGCTATGAAAAATTAGAAAAGATCATACTAGTCTCTATGTGCTTTCACAAGAAATCAAAAAGTTGATTTCCATGGATTGAATGAAATTAATCAATGAACAAATCATGAGTGATCCAAAGGAGTTAGACCCTTAATGGATCACTTCATTGGAGTGGAAATTAAGTGTTTATGACACCCTGGTAAAGGAGATTTCTATAGTACTCGAAAGGTACCTGGATATGCTGGTGGAGATTAAAGGAAATTGTCATGATTTAAAAGTCGAGATAGCTGATGAGTTTGATGAGAAGATTTTGGATTCAAAGGAAATTTTTCTAAAATTCAAAGAAATATTCAACAAGGAGATGGCCTATCCTATCACCATGACTAAAGAATCTACTTGAAGCTCAGTAGATTGCAAACTTATCTTACTTCCTTCAAAACTAAAGCAAGTAGAAGGTATGACACTTTGAACGAGTCTGAAGTAGATCTAACCAAAGTAAGAAATGGGATGCAGATCACCACAACTCCAGGGAGCAAAGAGTTACTTGCTGTTATTACCAAGTACAAGGACTACAAAACTAGGATGAAAGTGCAAGAAAAATGGTTATAGCAAGAAGCAGTCGAAGATGTAGAAGATGAAGAGGCTGAGGTGGTGGAAGATGATGCATAGTTAATTTTTAGTATTCCATCACACTTTCTTTAATTTGGCTCTTTTAAGTTTAAAACTCTTTTAATTATTCGGTATAGTTACTTTCAAGAAACCGTTACCAAAGACAATTTGTTTATGCTTTAAATATTGATTTGACTGATGTGATTCAAATATTTTGGGAAAAAATTGATTTTCTCATTAGAGCATAACTTTGTTATTTTGGAATTATTGCTTTCTATTATTTTGATATAGAAGACAATGGTGGAATTTATGCATTCATAATTTCTTTGAATTATGGTGTATGGATCTATTCTGCTTATGTTGAATGGTCTACCAGTGTTTGATCTATTATTGGAATAATAGATATTTTGAATTGTTACATCGTTGTATTATCGTTTATCTGTGAATAAGGGTTATGTGGTGATATTTGATTTGATTCTAGTTGTGAAGTATTTTTAGTTTTAGCATTTAAAGTTGATGAATAACTTTAAAGATTTTTGGTTAAAAGCCCATTCCTTTATTTTATTTATGGGTAAAAGCAACAGTAGTTGAAACTTATTCCTTGAATATCAAACAAAGGTAGCTGCCACCTTTTAAAATAAGCAAAGAATCGGTTTGAGAATTACGTGATTACTAATTCAACTATGGTTACATTTGTCACCTTAGTGGGCGTGAGAATATAGAGTTAGGTGATGAATCTGTCAACCAACACCACCAAAAGTGGAAAGTGGTTCCACCCTTTAAGGAAGGGGACACCACACAATTATCTCCTAGTCATAAACTCACTTTATTATCCTAAGAGAGCTTAATTAAGTTTACAAAAAACCTAGGACTAAGGAAAAATAAATCAACCCACTAGAAAAATAAAAAACCTACACCAATACCCCCCCTTAAGCACAACTTAGGGGGATGTAGAAGATGATGGGTCTTGACAAATGAGGCCATGTTAGGTACCCATGTACATATCAAATTCCCCCCAAGGAAGAAAAATCCCCACCCCACAAATAGATAAAGAACACCCCCCAAAATAGAGAGATGAAAAGGACTAAGTAGCCCTCCCCAAGGATTAAACCAACTGCACCCCAAGCAAAGCTCACAAATGAATAAAATTTCTTTCAATGAAGGGTTTGGTGAAGATGTCTAAAGTCTGATATGATGTTAGATAGTACTTGAGATCAATTATATCACCATGAATCAACTCCCAAATGCAATGCATATGGATCTCGATGTGCTTGGTCTGCTGATTATGGACCGAATTGTGAGAGATCTAAATCACACTCTAGTTGTCACAAGAGATGAATGCGGGCTTCCGGAAGGGAATTCCAAACTCAGTGAGAATGTTCTAAAGCTAGATGGCCTCAATAGAAGCATTAACAACTCCTCGATACTTAGCCTCTGTAGATGAAAGAGCAATAGAAGTCTGCTTCTTGCTTGACCAACAAATTTGATCATAACCAAGGGAGAAGCAATACCCTGAAGTAGACTTGTGATCCTGAGAATTGCTTGCCTAATCTAAATTTGTGTGTCCCAAGTCAAAATCCACACCCGCTGCATAATGAATCTCATAATTGTGAGTACCCTTGATGTAGTGAAGATTCCACTTAGCTTCTTTCTAGTGTAGCTCATGTGGCTCTTGCATGAATTGAGACACCTTGCCTACTATATTTTTAAATGTTGGGCCTCCTATGAGTCAGATAGATGAGAGTACCAACAAGATGTCGATACAAAGTGCTATCAACCAAGGAAGAAGAACACTTAACCTCAAGTTTGACACCTAAAAAGAATGGAGTCAACATAGGATTAAAATCAGCCATGTGAAACCTCTAGAGCATGTCAAGTGCGTATTTAGACTGTGCAAGAGTGATACTTGAGGAAGGCTAGGTGATGTCAATCCCCAAGTGTTGCAAAGGCGGCTATCATTGCACCAAAAGATAAACCTTTTAATGCCTAATACAACTGTTGGATTTATACAAGATCCAAGATCCATATGAGGTGGTTAAACCATGTCATGAAGCCCGAGTGCCATGCTGGCCCATGCCAAGGAGACCAAGGGTGACACCTTGCAACAATCCCCCCCAGTGCAAGCGAGGGTTTCAAAATTGTGACCTTGGCTTTGATACCAATTGTTGCAAAGGCAGTTGTCATTGCACCAAAAGATCGACCTTTTAATGCCTGATACAACCATTGGATTTATACAAGATCCAAGATCCACACGAGGTAGTTAAATCATGTCACAAAGCTCAAGTGCCTTACTGGCCCATATCGAGGAGACCAATGGAAACACCTTACAACACCAAGAAGTAGTGCAACAAGCCTGAGTTTGACATCAAAAAATGATTATGAAGGGTAGTTTTCACTACCTAAATGGTGGATAGGTGACTCCCTATGATCAATGTCATCAACGTAGAGAACCAAGAAGGTGTGAGCATCATCCTACTACAATATGTAGACATTAGGATTAGAATGGCATCGAGTGATTCCCACTTTCAGAAAGAAGGAGTCCATATTGGCATACGTAAAGAGGAGATATACATGGAGCCATAGGGGATTATAATGGTATCGAGTGACTCCATGTGAGAATCAATCCCCAAGTGTTGCAAAGGTGGCTCCATGTATATCTCCTCGAGTGAGGCCATAGAGAGACTTTTGAAGATGACACACAAGTGAAGAATCTTGAACAAACCCTTGTGGATGCTCCATGTATATCTCCTCTTGAAGATCACCCTGAAGAAAAGCACTCTTCACATCCATCTGATGAACATCCCATCTATGTGTTGCAACTATAGAAAGAACAAGTCGGATGGAATTCTTTTTGGCGATTGGTGTAAAAGTATCAAAGTAGTCAATCCCTAGAACTTGGGAGGATCCTTTGGCAACCAAGCAAGCCTTATGCTTGTCAAACAACCCATCTATTGCCTATTTTGTTCGATAGACCCATTTGCATCAAATAAGTTTCCTTCCCTTTGGAAGTGGGACAAGATCCCAAGTGTGGTTCCTCTCTAAGTAACCAAACTCTTCTTGCATAGCTGCATCCCACTCAGGGATACCAAAAGCTTCCCAAAAATTCTATGGATTGAAAGCCGAAGCAAGGAAGCACTAGTAGAATTTGGCAAATAAATGACTACGTAACTACAACTTTTAGTTACAACAATTGAAGATGACTAAATTCTTCTCATTTTTTGTAACACAACTATAAATGACTAAATAAATGACTAATTTGATTGTGGGATAAAAAACACAACTAAATAATTAGTCACACAAATAAAAATTAGACAATATGATATTAAAGTGGATAATTAAAAAAAATATTTCAAATTGAGGGAGTAGGTTGTATTATAATATAATATAATAATAAAATATTATATTACAATACAATACAATATATTATAATATAATATGATATTATATAATATAAATAATATAATATATAATATAAATAATATAATATATAATATAAATAATATAATATAATATGATATTATATAATATAAATAATATAATATATAATATAAATAATATAATATATAATATAAATAATATAATATATATATGGGTATGTGCAGGATCATGATGGGGCAAAAAGTGGCGATATGATGGGTATGTGTAGGGTATGTGGTGATAACTTTTTAACTCAAAATTGATGAAATGAAAAGGGTTTTAAAGGAGATTCTCATCTTTACACCAATATAAATTATGCTTTAGTTTGAATTTAATAAATAATTATTATTCATTTTCTATTTGAATTACTTAACGTCCTAATTAATAGGTTGATTGAAAAACATCTATAACTTTTAAACGGTATCAAACTTTTTGAATCCAAAACATGTGTAACATTCTATGCTTCACATACTATAGGATTAAAAAAAAAATGAATTTCATGAAGTTTGACCAAGTTAAGGTGGTTAGACATACAAGTTTTTATATTTTTTAAAATTTGTAATAAAAAATCATAATTAATTATTTAGTTGGAAAAAAATTATAAAAAAATATGCATCACATCAGGACATGAGTCCTCTACTTATATATAAAATCTTATAAAAAAATATTGTCATTTTATTGTGGTTAGGGTGGTCAGACAGACACCTACTTATTTTTTTCCTGAAATTTAAGTACAACTGCATTGAAATTTCAAATTTTCACCAAATAGATAATTATTTTTAAATAAACCTAGTAGTTTAGAAATGACATTCAATTTGCTACAGATTCTATTCTTACATATTTTTGAAATAATATGGATAACTTATTCAAATTTTTACATCAAGTTGTCTAACTTTGATTTTTTCTGAATTTTTTGCCACTTAAGGGCCTACTTTTTCCATGATGATCCTGCACATACTCATATAATTATTATATTATAATTATATTATAATATTTATAATATAATATGATATTATATAATACAATATTATATAATATTATAATGGGTCTGTGCAAGATCATGGGGGATCCAAAAAGTGGCAATGTGAAAAAAGGTGTTTTTAACACGCCTAAAAACACGAAATTCATGCCTTTGACTTTTTGTAGGCCCAAGTACAATATCTATTTTGGTTTGGTAATACCAAACCAAAACGAATATCCGTTAGAAATGGATATCTGTTTTAAAATGGATATGCGTTTCTAAACGGATATTCGTTTTTAAACGGATTAAAATAGATGCGTTTCTCAATGGATATATGTTTAGTTTAATTCAAAGTTTATAATTTCGTCAAGCCCGACCTCGACCAATTATTTTATTTTACATATTATATTATTTTTTTAATATATTTATCATATACAGATTAAATTAAAAAACATTAAACTAATGTTTGTTAATTTAATATTATATAACAATATATTTAATATATTATAACACTATATTTTATTATAATATTTATATAATACTAAATATTATATATTAAATATACTATTAAATTTATTAAATTTTATGATTATATTATATTATTATATAATATAATATTATTTTATTATAATATAATATATAATATATAATATATAATATAATATAATACAATATAATATTATTATATTATATTATATCATAATATATATTATACTATAACATTATAATAATATAATATATATAATAATATAATATATATAATAATATAATATAATATAATATATATTATTTATAATATATATTATATTATAATTAATGTAATATATATTATATTATAATATAATATATAATATATATTATATTTTCATATTATACATTTGAAAAAAAATGTTGACCATATATTAAAAAAATATAAAACAGAAAATGGATATTCGTTTTCTGTTTATAATTTAAAAAAAATCTCGAGAACTCATATAATATATAGTATAATATATATTATTTATAATATATATCTTATTTAAAATTAATATAATTATTGTATATTAATATAATATAATATATTATAATATAATATATACTATATTATATATATTATACACTATATTATATATATTATACCTTTCAAAAAAACCATCGCCAATTCAATATGGTTGAGTCCTGGACTCGACCATATTTTTAAAAAGCTATAAATCAAGAAAGGGATATTCGTTTCCTGCATTATAAATCAAAAAAGAAAAACCCGTGCGTTCATTTTATCTGCTTGTGGGTGGGTTTCTCTACTGAGCAACTTGGATATCCGTTCACCAAAGGTTAATTAGCTCAAAATATTTCAAATTTGTAAGGTATGTTTGGATTTTTTGATTTTTATTCAATTCATATTTATTTCTCATTTTTTTTTGAATTTTAGTGAAAAATAGGGTAAATTTGATAGATTTTTTATTACATTAAAACCATTGTTAATTTTGATTTTTTTTATTATCAATTAACAGGTTTAAAATGGATCAATATGAAAATACTAACCCTGTACAAGATGAAAACCCTAACCTTGCACAAAATGAAAACCCTGATCTCGCACAAAATGAAAATCCCGATCCCACAAAAAATGAAAACCCTCCAAATGCTCCTTCACTGCAACCATTGTTTCCAAATCAAAATGTGCCAACAATACATGAGTCTATTCATAGAAATTCAGATCAATTAAGAAAGGTATGTCGAATCTATGGGACACTGGATGAGCTATTAGACACAAAAAACACTTTGGAAACAATCATTTCAAATGTTGAAGCTTTGACAACTCAACATAATAGATTTGCATAGTGGCGGCAGGAAAAAAGACAATTTTATGTTGATGGGTTATCATATGATGAGGTGAAGGCACTTGATATTGAGAAATCCCAATTAGCCCATTTATTCATTGATCAGAGAACATGACAACATATTAATGTGTGAAAATTAAAATTTTCAATTAAATGGTGCACCCATAGAGGCATATTAGATAGTTTTTGGAGACACTGGTGGATGGTTTTTGATAAACCACCCAACAACAATCTTGATGTCCCTTAGTATTTTCTCTGAAAAATTATATGCTGAGTTTGTGCTAGGGAAACATGTCAATTACTTTTACATGCAAGATTTCCAGGGTGTTGGTAGAGGGATGCCATAGGAGTTGGTAGAGGGATGCCATAGGATAGACCTAGAGCATGCCGAGTAACCCTAGTTTGTCCTCCTCTTCCTATTGTTTCCCTGACTCCACTACCCTACCTTGAGATTGTTGTAGATGCAAGGACTCTGAGCATTTATGCATTACATTCATTGAGTGATCATTTGGTCACGTAGAGACATCATGTTGCACAACCATTTTACGGTGCATCCTAGCATGTTGGTGGTGTAGCTACTATAGCAGCTCCCAATGGTACATTGTCATTAGCTCCCACTGGTACATCATCCTCTTCGGGGCATACTTGTGTGCCTCATTGTTGCATAATGTGCAACAATTTATGTTTGGGACCTCTCCAATAGTCCATTGAGGCCTCCAAAGACATCCACCTATGAGATTCATGATATGTCAGATGTAGGAGTTGATAGAGCACATAGTGGACCATTTACAGGAGAGACATCGAATGCTATGGATGATATAAGAGGACCAGTAAGACTTAAAGTGATTTTGTTGTGTTTTATGTAAATTCTTTCATATTTTATGAGAGATATTTGTAATAATATATGTTTATGTGCTAGAATTTTTAATAGTTGTTGATAGAGGAGAAGATGTCGGAAGTGCAGGAGGCTACACATACTGCCATTTCATTTGTGCTAGAGAATCAGTATACGGTAAATTATTTAAATTATTATTTTAGATGTTAATTTTTGAAATCTATTATGTTTAAATACATGTACTACATATATTGATAGTTTGATGTAATCTTGTCTTTTTATGCAACAACTTGGTTCTTTTACAACCTTGTTGATTGGGTCTGACCCATTGGATGAAGTTGCACATGTATATATATTTTTTATTCTCGACATTATAATTATATGTGCATGTGCATTTACATTCTTGTCATTTTTTATACAGGAAACCATCTTAGCTGATTCATCCACTATGAGCCCATCTAGTGTCATAGCATCACAATAGGTATGTGTTTATTTTATATTGCAAATCATTTACGTTTAGATATGAGTAGATATGTGAATAGTAGATATGATTATTTGTCAACAATTATATGTTAATTTGTATCATTTTTATTTTATCTGCTATAGTCCTTTTCTCAACTCAACACTGTGACGAGTGTGAGACCATTACTTTATACGAGGACTCGCGATCGTCCTAAGGGACAATCATATGCAAAACGTCTTGCAGAAAAGAGAGCAAGACTTGAGGTAAACAAGAATTACATTATTGATATAATATAGTACATGTATATTGATTTTGATGTTAAATTTGTAATTTATAAATGATGGTATATAAGTTTCTATTTACTAGTATAACTTGACAACCATTCACATAATTAATCTAATTTATGGTTTGAAATGTTATTGTGCAGGAAACTTCAGAGCAACTAACTTCTTCGAGGAGGCTCGATTTTGATTGTCTAGGACAAGATTAGGATATGATATAGATTGATATGTACTTAGGGTTTGATAGATCTTGAGATGGCATATATGCCACATTTTGTAAAACTTGTTGTAAACATTGTTCTGAGTAGGAATATGCCAAATTTGTATATGCACAAACACAATTATTCTATAGTTTGATATATAAGAATTGATATTCGATCTAATTTGTTCCTCATGTGCATGTCTTTCTACTTTGAATTTTCAACATGGAATGTATAATTATCTTACTTATAATGGTTTAAAGTTATGATTGATAATGTATGTTATAGATTAACGAAATTACATTTTAATAGTTCAATTATGAATTATATTGGTAATCCATCTATTTCTTTGAGGGTTTTTTCAAACAATTCATTGCCTTTTCTATTGTACTACATTTTTCATACATGTTTACCAATACATTTTTATCAAACACCCAATTTGAGAATACCCGTGATTTTAAGCTTTGTTGAATGAATTTACTTTTGACATATTTTGTGTTTTGAACTTATGTAATGAAGTATGTGACTGATTTTTATTTCAAAAGAAGTTAAAATTAATGAAAAGTGGATACAACTTAATGAAATGCATTTCATGTTACAGTGTTCATTCAAAAGTAATATAATCATCTTGATAAAAATCAATGTCACTTAATGTTCATTCAAGCTTAATAACATGTTAAAGGTATAAAATCATCTTGAGTAAGAATCAATATCTTTCAACAATATGGGTTTGATGCAACCTTCAAACAAAGTCCTTACAACTAAATAAGATACATGTTCATTAGATTGTTCATGTGAAATCTATACAATAATCATGATTAATAATTAATAAATCACACAGCCATGATGAAACCATTAAATAGACCAAATGAGTGTGATACTACCATTAAACAAACCAAATACAACTCCATGACATGCATGCTATTTGACCTTCGACATGCAATTTGTATTATCGTAGTGCACAACAATGAATGTTGCTAACCATAATGCATCGTTAAGAAAAATAGGCATACTATATGGGTACGTTTACATTAGGAATGGTCCTATTTTGTATCCAAACATGCCTAATCACTCTGAGCTACGTTGGATTGACAATTTCCCGTAAGAGTCCAAAGAAAAAAAATACAACAATCTTTGACGAGCTATTACCTTGAAACTGTGACACTTAAGTGGTGTAACTTTCATTCTACAAATCGTACAACCAAACGGACTATTCCAACACATCCAGATGGGTAAGTTTATGCTAGGAATGGCCCTCTTTTGCATCCAAACACATCAAATCACTCTGAGCTACATTAGACTGGCGATTTCCCTCAAGAGTCCAAAGTGCAAAAATACAACAATCTTTGACGGGCTATTACCCTGAAACCATGATGCTTATAGACTCTCTGTCAAAGGATATAGGATTATTTTGGGTCAGAGGCGTTTTCCTATGGTGGCGAGTTTTCAGTTGAGGAAAAATTTGTCAGATGCAAATAGTGTAAAGTTGCAAAGTGGTGCAACTTTCGTTCTGCAAGTCATATGACCAAATGAACCATTCCAACACGGCTGGATGGGTACATTTATGCTAGGGATAGTCCTCTTTTGCACCCAAATATGCCAAATCACTTCGAGCTACATTGGACCAATGATTTCCCTTAGGAGTCCAAAGTGCTAAAAGGAAACAATCTTTGAAGGGATATTTCTCGAAAACTATGATGCTTACACACTCTCTGTCTGAGACTATGGGATTGTATTGGGACCCTCTACAATAACCTCTCTCAGTTTTTTCTATCTCGAAGATGTTTTCCCATGGTGACGAGTTTTCAGTTGAGGAAAAAGTTGTCAAGTACAAGTAGTGTAAAGTTGCAAAATGGTGCAACCTTTGTTCTACAACTCGTACGACCAAACAGATTGTTCCAACTCATCTAGATGGGTACGTTTACACTTGGAATGATCCTCTTTTGCACCCAAATATGTCGAATCACTCTGAGCTACATTGGACCAACGATTTCCCTTAAGAATCCAAAATGCTAAAAGGAAACAATATTTGAAGTGCTATTTCTCAGAAACCATGATGCTTATAGAATCTTTGTCTAAGGCTATGGGATCGTGTTGGGACCCTCTACAATAACCTCTCTCATTTTTTTCTATTTTGGAGCTATTTTCTTGTGGTGATGAGTTTTCAGTTGAGAAAAAAGTTGTCAAATGCAAGTAGTGTAAAGTTGCAAAGTGGTGCAAATCTCGTTCTGCAACTCATACGACCAAAAATATTGTTCCAACATGTTTGGATGGGTATGTTTACACTAGGTATGGTCCTCTTTTGTACCCAAATATGTCGAATCACTTCGAGCTACATTAGATAGAAAATTTCCCTTAAAGAGTCCAAAGTGGTAAAAAACAACAATCTTTGAAGGGCTATTTCTCAGAAACCATGATGCTTACAGACTCTCTGTATGAGGGTATGGGAATGTGTTGGGACCCTCTACAATAACCTCTCTCAATTTTTTCTATTTCAAAGGAATTTTCCCATGGTGACGAGTTTTCAATTGAGTAAAAAGTTGTCAAATGCAAGTAGTGTAATGTTGCAAAGTGGTGCAATTTTTGTTCTACAACTCGTACAACCAAAAATATTGTTCCAAAACATCTGGATGGGTACATTTACGCTAGGGATGGTCTGTTTTTGCACCAAAATATGTTGAATCACTTCGAGCTACATTGGACCGACAATTTTCCTTAAGAGTCTAAAGTGCTAAAAGACAACAATCTTTGAAGAGCTATTTCTTAGAAACTGTGATGCTTACAGACTCTCTGTCTAAGGCTATGAGATTGTGTTGGGACCCTCCATAATAGCCTCTCTCATTTTTTTCTATCTTAGAGGCATTTTCTTGTGGTGATGAGTTTTCAGTTGAGGAAAAAGTTGTCAGATGCAAGCAGTGTAAAGTTGCATAATGGTGCAACTTTCATTCTGCAACTCATAGGACCAAACAAACTATTCCAACACATATGGATGGGTACGTTTATGCTAGGGATGGCCTTCTTTTGCACCCAAATATGCTGAATCATTCCAAGCTACATTGGACCGACAATTTCCCTTAAGAGTCAAAAGTGCTAAAAGGCAGTAATCTTTGAAGGGATATTTCTCAGAAATTGTGACGCTTACAAACTCTCCGTCTAAGGCTATGGGATTGTATTGGGACCCTCTACAATAAAATATCTTTATTTTTTATATCTCTAAGGTGTTTGTCTGTGGTGTTGAGTTTTTAGTTGATGGAAAAAGGGTTAGATGGATGCGATGTAAAGGTGCAAAGGGGTTTAGGGTTCGTTTTGTTCCTTGTGAGTAAGTGAAAAAGTGATTCATTTACTCAAACACTTAAGTTGTGAAATACACATATGAATACAAAGTATACAAATTAAAACACACAGGTCGTAAAGTATACATTAAAATACTCAAATACACTTAAGTCATGAACTACACACATGAATACAAAGTATACGGATTAAAAAATATAGGTCATAAAGTATACATTGGAATACTCATAAGCGAAAAAGTATACACATAAGTGGTAAAGTATACATTTGAATACAGATAAAGTGTACACAATATGCATCATATTATCATTCAATAATTGATATCAAATATAGGATTTATAAAATTCCATGTAGGCATACAACAAATGGCCCTAATACATAGTCATTTCCTAGTAGGGAAAGGAAATAGAGCACGCATTTCCTTCACGGTCGACACAGTCTTCCACAAGAGTAGCATGTTGACGTTTTGGAGTGACAAGCACCTATACAAACCATCAAGGTAGCAATTAAACTACATAAAATAAAAAATATTCTTAGAATAACAAATCTATATTATTCTAAATGACCTAATTGATGATGAAATGGTAATGAAAACTATAAAAGATGCTTACAATAAAAAATATATATTATTGTAATCTATCACATACCTCTCCCAAAGGATCATAGTCGGCTATTGTTGTAGCAGGTCCATGATCAATTATGACAAGAACATCACAATATACTTCAAATCAGAAATCTATATTGTCACAATAGAAAAGATTCTTAGACTAACAAATCTATATTATTCTAAACAACCTGAATGATGATGATTTGGTAATGCAAATTATAAAATATGCTTAAAATAACAAATCTATATTATTCTAATCTATCGCATACCTCTACCAAAGGATCAGAGTTGGCTATTATTGCAGCAACTCCATGATCAATCATGCGAAGAACATCACAATATACTTCAAATGAGAAATCTATATGGTCACAATAGAAAAGATTCTTAGACTAACAAATGCATATAGAACGAATATGACAACAATTCATGATACATTGAAAACTCAACATCGTATTTACAACATGTATTACGAACCTTAATAGGAACAAAATAAAATGGCTTGCAAGAATCAAAAGCCCTTTGTGAGATTTGCAAACGTGGATGTTCTTGACAAAATTGTTTGTAAAAAATTATTTGGCTACATTCCAAAAAATGTTTAGGATGCGGTGTACGATCTCGATTACCAATTCGTAACTTTAAAACATTCTTTAAATTTGGTGATACTCTAGAGTGAGAATTCCAATATTGTTCAATTTGCATCTTTACACTATCGGTTAGATTTTTATCAACACTTGGAAGCCTCCCACTAAAATCCCATGTATCATTTTGAAGAGCACTATCGAGTCTTCCTCTTCTTGAAAGTGCTCTATTCAATGTTTTGTAATTTAAGTTAAAATCAATGCAAGTGTTTCTCATTAAACGAGGATTTTTCAAATGATGGCTTACTAGTGAGGTTGTGATCACTCTTTGAGCAACCCTTTTATCTTTTTCCTTAATAGTCTTTCCAATAGAGGTTAGAGCATTAAAAATATTTTTTACAATAAGACTATTTTTTTTCAATTTTTTTGGAAGATGAATCTTCAATTTTTTTAATAATGGTCTCATTTTGTAAATCATAAGTAATTGCACAAAAAGTTGGCATTGTTCAATTAATGTCTTATTGGAAAATAATTCATTGAACATTTTTGTAGCCCACAAATGAATCGTTTCGCTCTGACCTTTTTCCTTCAAGATTATCAAATATGTTCTCATCTATTTCAACCAACCATTTAGGGGTTGTTTTGTAATTAGGTGTTACATAAGGTTCATTTTCAACATTTTCAATGTTACCAACATTTTCATTGTACAATGCTATTAACATTTTCATTCTCTCTATTTTCAACATTTTCAATAACAATTTCATTTTGAACCACATTTTCATTTTCAATACTTTCAATAACAATTTCATTTTCAATACTTTCAATAACAATTTCATTTTCAATAAAATTTTCAACAACATTTTCATTCTCAATGTTGTTCACATTTTCATTTTCAATTTCCACATTTTCATTTTCAATTTGAATATGATGTTCAATATTTTTAATTTCTATTTCATCTTCACTTGAATTAACATTTAATGGTTCAGAAGAAGCTTCAACTTGAATATTTTGCATACCTTGTCTTCTTTTCCTATGAATTTCTCTATCTTTTGCTATATATGCTTCAATTTGATCTGCTATAAGTTTCCTTTTGCCTTTTCTCTTACGTTGATTGCTGCTCCCCATTGCACAAACAAAAAAACACACACAAATGATTGCAATTCTAAAAAAAGTGTTAGAGAATCTTTGAAAAGCTGAATTTCATTTGATGCAGATAGAAATGATGCAGGAGCATCCAGTGGTGTAAGGGCAATCTTGCATCACCCAAAAATAGTTAAATTTCAAGTTTCTTAGTTTTTAAATGTTCTTACATTTTTGGATACCCTTTTCATCATAATGAAATTCCCAATTTATGGTTTTTATTTTCTATTTCTGGGTTGAAAGATATTGCAGTTTTAGTTTCCCAGATTTGCACCTGAAAATCATCTGAGTTAGATTTGAGGCACTTAGAGTTCCCATAATGGCCCCAAAACTTGCCAAAATCAACATAGAAAATTGTGAGCACGTTATTGACTTCAAGACCTTTCCAACGGTTCAAACGGTTCGCAAATCGGAGTCCCAGATCAAAAGTTATGGCCCCAGGAAGTTGGTGCACTTTCTAGAAGATACAATTGCAAATGTTCTTTTGAAATTTGAACTTCAAGTTGTAATTTTTCGGCGCCAAACCGCCTAAACTCAAATTTGAATGTTGTTTTGGCTCCAAACTAAAGAGGAGCTCTATTTATGGGTGGGTTTCTAATTTTTGGGTAACTTTTTGGGGACAAGCTCGTATATTCTTGAAAAGGGTGATTATGTAGCTT
>VDFB02000003.1:407034264-407065705 GCA_007258455.2 Sequoia sempervirens
CCCACTCTCTCCCTCCCCTCCCTCTCTCCCTCTCCCTCCCTCTCCCTCCATCTCTCCCACTCTATAAAACCTATACCCACTCTCTCCCACTCTCCCTACTCCCTAAACCCTAAAAAATATATGTGAGAGGGAGATGGATACTTCAAAGGGATACTATGTATTGAATATATTATATAATATATTTAATATATATACAATATATCTAGAATATAAATAATATATATTATAGTATATATTATATATAATATATACTATAATTTATTTAATATATAATATATGCTATAATATATTTAATATATAGTATATTTATATTTAATAAATTTATAATAGAAAAAATGGATATCCATTACTAAATGCATTGGATTTTTATGCCTCGTAAAAAATCAATATGCTGTTACATAATAGATATAATAAACGGATATCCGTTAATAACGAATATCCATTTCTTTGAGGACTTTATAACGTGAATTCTTCCTCATTTTCACAAACCTTGCCACATTTTGGCAATGCAGTAGTGACCTCTAGCGACCTCGAGTGAGTTTCAGGTATGTTTTTGCATTTTTTCAATTTTTTTTGCTAATTAATAATAAATTTAAGTTCTTTTTTTGCATTCTTTGTACATTTATTGAATTTTTTAATTTCTATCTAAACTTACAAAAAAATTTGAAACCCTAGTCAGTGGAAAACAAAAAAAAAATCAAACAAAAAAATGGAACCTTCATTACTAGAAAAAGAGCATAAAATTGAACCTAGCATACTAAACAAACATAAAATAGAACTTTCATTACCCCCTTTCTGTATTTTTTAAAACTATTTTACATTCTTGTCTATTTTTCCTTTTTCTTTATCACTTATTTTCATGTTTCTTAAATTATTTCTTTGTTTTTTATTTTTAAGTTATTATTTCTTTGCTAAACAATTTGTTTTTTTAATTTTTTAATTATTTTGACTCTCCTCAGCTCTCAAAATAGAAAGGATCCTTTTTGGAAGTGCTCTAAATTTCCAATACTTGGTGAATTTGGATCCATTGTTAGTATTGACCAGAAAATCTTGTCCCTGCAACCATAGGGAAATGGGCGAAGTGAATGGGTAATAATCGATGGGCTATGCAGGAGGCTATCATATTGTATCATATACAAATGATAGCCTCCCGCACAACCCATCAATTATTTCCCATTAACTTTTCCCATTTCCTTATGGCTGCAGGGACAAGTTTTGTTTAACCATTACTAACTATGTATACAGATTCACTTAGTATTGGAAATTTGGAGATTAAACACTTCCACCTTTGTTGAATCAATTTGGAGCTTAACACTTCCACATTGCAGCGAGGTAAAAATTTAATTTATTTCTAAATGAGATTTTAGATCACTTTAACAATTATTTGTTTTCCATTTACATGCCTTAGACATATATGAGAATTTACACATTTTTTCATTTGTATTCAATTAAGTCATTTATATTGAATGGTTTAAGGGGATTTTAAACATGTATTTTACATTTTTAAATTACAAATTTAATGCAAGTTCACTTATATCTAAATCATGGATCCACACCCTCTAGCTCCAACACTCCACCTTCACCCACTCTAGCTCATAACCCCCCACCTCCACCACCTATAGCTGATGGTGCTCGCTTTCGAGAACAAGTTGATGTGAATGTTAGAACCATTCAGGATCAAGTTAATGCTATTCAAAAGAAGAATGTGTTCACCCATTATTGAGGTGTTTTGCATAAAAAATGAAAACTATTGTTGATGTGGTTAGGTCCATGGAAGTGGACTTAGATGAGCATCAATGATGGCTAGAGGAAAGGAGACAGTCCCAATCTAAAGAGGAAAACACAAAGAAATGAATAGATTCAATTGAGAGCCACAAAATTGTATTAAGAAAATGATCTTATATTTATAAAAAAATTGATCGTGGATGGATATTTTATAAAGAATTTGGTTGGATGGATATTTTTAGTGTTGAATTTATGAATATTTAATAGTATAATGATGAGATAAAAATTTAGTAATAAATATTAAATAATCTATTATTTTAGTGTTTGTTCATATATAGTGTTTATTCATGCATCATGGTTGACTAATGACTTATTTGTTGATCATAATCATTGTATATATTTAACATGAACAATCTAATTAACATGTATCTTGATGTCTTCTAGGGATTTTGTTTGAAGGTTGCATCAAACCCCTTTGGTGTACATAATGTTCTTATTTATGTATCATGATTGGAAGATAGCGATTCTTATTTATGATGATTTTATGGTCTTTTACATGAATGATCTAATGACATGTTATTAAACTTGAAGTTGTTAATGGCATGAATGTTGAATTGAGTTGTAATGGTTTTGTTTGATGGTTGTATACTTCTTATTCTAGAGGGTCCCAACATGGGAAAAAATATTCCTCTTGACTCTCTCTCTCTCTCTCTCTCTCTCCCTCTCTCTCACGTATCTCCATCTCTCCCTCTCTCTCCCTCTCTCTCCCTCCCTCTCTACATCTCAACTCTCTATCTATCTCTCTCTCTCTCACTCTTAGGTCCCTCCCACTCATCTCTCTCTCAAGTCTCTTAGAGCTTCCTATCTCCCTATCTCTATCCCTCTCAAGTCTCTATCTCTCCCTAGATCAAGTCTCTCTCTCTCCCTCCCTCTTGGTTCTCTCTCTCTCAAGACTCTCTCTGTCTCTCTATATGTATCTGTCTATCTGTCTATCTCTATCTCTTTGTGTCTCTGTGTCTCTGTGTCTCTCTCTCTGTGTCTCTTTGTGTCTTTGTGTCTCTCTATCTATCTATCTATTTTTCCATCTCTCTCTCTCCCTCTCTCCTCTCAAGTCTCTCTCTCTCTCTCGCTCGCTCTCTCCTTCTCAAGTCTCTCTTTCTCTCTACCTCTTTTTCTCCCGCTCTCCCTCTTAACTCTCTCTCTCCCTCTCTCCCTCTTAGGACTTTCTCTCTTTCTCTCACTCCCTCTCACTCTCACGACCCCTTTGTCTCTCTCAAGTCTCTCTCTCTTGGACTCTATCCCTCCCTCTCTCCCTCTCAAATCTCTTTCTCTCTCTCCATCTCAAGACTCTCTCTCTCCCTCTCTCCCTCCCTCTCAAGACTCTCTCGCTCTCTCTCTCCCTCCAAAAAATATATATATATATATCTCTCCTTCCCTCTATACCTCCCTCTCTCCCTCTCCCCTCCGCTCCCCCCTCCCCCCCCCTCTCTCTCTCTCCCTCTTAGCTCTCTCTCCTCATCACTCTCAGGTCCCTCACTCACTCTTAGGTCTTTCTAACTCCCTCTCTCTCAAGTCCCTCCTACTCCCTCTCCCTCTTTCTTGTGAATTGGCCGCACATCAATAAATATATAATATATACTATGTATTAAATATATTATATAATATATATAATATATATTACATAATATTAATATAATATATGATATTTTATATATATACTATATATAATAATTAATATGTATACTATATATAATATATAATATACTATACAAAATATATGTACTATATAGTATAATATAATAATATAATAATATAATATATATATTATATATATTAATATATAATATAATAATTTATTATATGCTATACAAAATATATGTACTATATAGTATACAATATAATATATAATATAATAATATACAATATAATAATACATAATATATAATATACAATATAATATATTATATATAATACATATTATAATACATAATATATTATATATTATAAATATATGTATTATAAATACATAATACATATTATATAATATTATGTATTATAAATAATATAACAAAATATAACTAACGGATATTCATTTAATAATCGATATCTATCTAATAACGAATATCTATCTAGTAACGGATATTCGTTTTGAAAAACAAAACGGATATCCGTTATGAACAAATATCACCAAACCAAAATGGATATTGGCTTGGGATTTGGTTTGGGATTGCTTGACCTGGAAAGTCAACCCAAAAAATGTGTTTTTGAAATTTGTTTAGTTTTTTGAAGTTTGCCCTTGTGGCTAATGACTTTTTTTGACCCAAATTTCATCAAACAAAAAGGATTTATAGAAAAAAATGTCAACTTTCCATTAATATAACTTTTTCCTTATTTTTAATTTAATAAATAATTATTATTGATTTTCTACCTACATTATGTCTAAAGTTTTGATTGATAGGCTGATTGAAAAACTTCTATAACTTTCAAACTACTTAACATTTTTTGAACCTACAAGATGCACCACATTTTATGCTTCACATACTATAGGATAAAAAATAAATAAATTTGAATTTCATAATTTTTTGACCAAGTTATGGTGGTCAGACATAGACGTTTTAATAATTTTGAAAAGTTCTAATAAAAAAATCATAACTAATTATTTACAAGGAAAAAAATTACAAAAAAAAATCCGACACATCCGAGCATGTGTCCTCTACTTATATTGAAAAATTCATTTTTTTTTTTTAATGTTTTTCTTGTACTTAGGGTGGTAAGACATACACCCGCTTCTTATCTTTTTCTTGAAAATATAGTACCATTGCATTGAAATTTCAAATTTTCTTAAATTTTTTTTACTTTTTTCCAAAAAAGGACTAGTATCCTAGAAACTACATTCAATTTGCTACAACTTTTGTTCTTACATATTTTTCAAATTATGTCAATAACCTATTCAAATTTTTATGTCAAGTTGCCTAACTCTGATTTTCTGAATTTTCATCGCCACTTGGAGGCCTAGTTTGGATTCCCATGATCCTGCACTGACCCTAATATTATATTATATTATTAAAATATTACATAATATTATAATATAATATAATATAATATTTATATTATATTATTAATATTATAATATTATATTATAATATATTTAATAATATTTATTGTGGGGGAGATTTATGTATTTTAATTTATTTACTTTGAATTCCATTTTAAAATCCTTTTTTAGCAGGTAAATTAGGGTAGGAAAATTTCTAAAACCCTAACTGAAACCTTATTTCTAGGTAGCATCTCACCAAATTGGAGAAGTGAAAGGTCAATACCAGTGAGGAAGGGTTTGGAGGAGCTGAAACTAATAGCAGTGGGGGCTCTCTCTCACCTTCTCCAAAAAGTCTTGGTATTGGATGCAACTTAGAAATAGGGATCAACACTGGTAGCAAAAAAAACATGGGGAAAGCAGCAAAAAAATGCAAGCCCATGCTAGCACCATCTTCTCTGGGATGAAATCCTCTGGTGTGTGTTTGTGTTTTCCTTTCATTTTTTTTCCATTTTTAGGGTTCTTTAATCAAATTATTTGGTTTTCTGAGGGTGGCTTGTATGGTGCGGTGTAGGAAGGAGCGAAAAATAGGGCATTGACATGAACCAGATGCCTTCGCCCTTAGGCATTGGCACTAGACCTTCGTGGCAGCTTCTTCCCAATCACACCATCACCATCCTTAGTTCGACGAGATCCATAGTAGATTTTCACACTCGGGCTGCCTTCACATATTTTTACAAATATTTCTATTACTTCAAATAATCGAGTATTCTCATCATTTGTATGAATTATATTTAAATTATATTTTTTATTTATTTTTAGTCATCTCATTGATCTCCTTAGTATACCCTTTTTATTATTGTAATATTAGATTCACCATTATTAGGGCTACTAGAATAGCCAAGATCTATATTTCTTTAGAGAGAAAATAAAGTGTATATTAAAAAATATGCACAATGAAACTTGAGATTTATTCTCAACTTACACTTGGAGTATAAGGTCTTCTCCAATTAAATCTATACTCCATGGTATGCTGATCTTTGAATGTAGAGAAAAGTTATTGATAGGACTCTGTATGTTACCCACAAATATTTAACTTAATGTTATTTTGTTTCTTGTACTTTGATGCAACTGACACTTTCTTCCTTTGAAAAATATTAACAAATCTTGAATTTTTTTTATTGTGGAAATGTATAGAGCAAGGAGAAAATGCAAAACCAGTGGCTTACTAGATGCATTTACAACCCACCTAATGTATGAGAGCTTAAAAAAACAAAAAAATCTAAAAAACCCTCACAAAGAAACTTCACATAAACACTAATAGGTAAAGGAAAAATGGTTTTAACTAGCAACAATTTTCCTGCACATATTCAACAACTGGCTTGAAATTTGCAACCAATGAAAATTTCTTATTCAAATCCATGCAAACAAAGAAATTAAATATAATACTCAAGGGATTATGGGTTGTTACATGCCCTCAAATTACAAAAAAAATTCAAACACAAATGATTTATATAGACAATTCTTTGCAAAATTTCTTCAACCCTTTACACCTGCAACCGCAACAAGAATGCAACAACACAATCTCACTTACTTTCTCTGCAACACCTAGAGATCTCAATCATTATCCACAACCATCACACCTACAATCAAAAACTTTCAAAACCATACAAGAGGTATGCTACACCCAATTCTTTCCTCTCCCTGTATTCTGGAAAGATTTGATGCAAAATGAATGAATTTTCTTTTTTTTCCAACTCTAGAATTTCATTTGCACCCAATTTTCATCAATTTGGGATGAATTTCATTAATTTTTAGACCACTCTTGCTATTTTCACGCCATTCCTAGCACTTTTGACCAATTTTCAATGAAAAATAATAAAATATTCATTTAAAACAAATAAATTTAACTCCACCACTCCCAAGATGATTCTAGTGCTTTTATTGATATTCTGCTTTCACCAATGAAATAAAATCTTGATTTTTCCTAATCCTGGGAATCCACCTCTGGGTTCCTATTTTTTAGGACACCTAGAATAAAGTTATAAATCAAAAATTCAAAACAAATAACTCTCTAGAAAGCCACACCTTTGTTTTTCTTTTCTTGCTTTTTTTGGCTTTTTTAATTATTCACCACTATCTCCAAATTCAAATTAGGTGAAATTTTGAAAGAAAATTTGAAATTGAATTTATAAAAATGTAATTGAATTTCCACACACATAAAATTTTAATTTCATAAATAATATGAAATTCCACATAAAAAATGAAACAAAACCAATTCAAACCTCCTTTTTTGGTGATGCAAGATTGTGCAAGGCCATGGATGCTCCTGCATTAGACACCCATGGTAACTGAAAGTGATCATATAAATTAGCCAATGGATATAAAAGGTGAGTAATCTCAGCCTCAGATAACCATGTTGCATCCTCCATTGGTCTCCCAAACCACTTCACAAGATACTCCTAGTACTGCTTCTTCCTAGTGCTCCTTTTTACTCTTCTATCAAGAATTGACTTTATCTTTTCTTGATCGGATTTTGGTAAGACTTCTTGTTGCTGCCTGTTTTCTGCACCTTCACCATCTTCACTCTCATAGAACATGGTTAGATCAACAATATTAAAAATTGGAGAAATATTAAGCTCACTAGGCAATTGAACTTCATAGGCATTACCGGAGACATGTCTTTTCAGCACCTTGCACGGTTCAACCTTCTTCATTTTCAGCTTGTTGTAAGTACCAACTATAAATCTCTCCTTCCTCAAGTGAACCATCACATCATCCCAAATCTAAAACTCCTTATGCCTCCTCTTCTTATCGGCACTTTCCTTGTATGAAATGTTCATTTTTCTGATATGTTTTCTCACTTCTTCGTGAAAGCCTTTCATGTGTTCTGCAAAGTCCTCTGCATCTGAACTCTTCTTCACACTTTTTTCAATCTTATTTAAATCTGAAACACCTATGGGGCTGCTTCCATAAACAATTTGAAAATGGGATTTACTTGTGCTTCTATTGACTGAGTTGTTATAGGAAAACTCTGCTTGAGGTATGACCAAATCCCATGCCTTCGGTTTGTCTCCAACTAAACACCTTAGCAAATTTCCCAAACTCCTATTCACCACCTTTGTTTGAACATATGCTTGAGGGTGGTAAGCTGAGAAAAACTTCAAATTAGGATTGAGATTCTTCCACAAAGTCCTCCAAAAGTAGCCCACAAACTTTGTATCCTTGTCAAAAATAATACTCCTTGGGAGCCCATGAAGTCTCACTACCTCCTTGGAAAATAAATCTGCAACATTCACTGAATCATTAGTTTTATGAAAAGGAATAAAGTGTGCCATTTTAGAAAACCTATCAATCACAACAAAGATGGAATCATGCCCTATTTTTTTCCTTGGAAAACCAAGCACAAAATCCATACTTATGTCCTCCCACGGCCTCTCTGGAACAGGTAGTGGATAATATAAACCCTCGTTTTGACTCACTCCCTTTGCTACTTGACAAACCCCACAATTTTTCACATAATTTCTCACCTTTTGCTACATTTGAGGCCAATAATACTTCTCACCTACAAGTTCCAATGTCTTATCCATGCCAAAATTCCCTACAAGTCCACCACTATGTTTTTCTTTGATTAGATTCAATCTCATTGAACTTCTTGGAATACATAATTGATTACCTTTGAATAGCATGCCATCTTGAATGAGGTATTCTAACCACTTTGTCCTATCAGCTGAAATAGGACCTTTACAAACTCTCCATGCCTCTCCAAAATTAGGATCCTCTTCATACAAATATTTCAGCTCTTCAAAGCCAACCACCTCAACCTGCATCTCAATCAACAAGTTTTTCCTTCTACTCAAAGCATTTGCAACTTGGTTAGATTTCCCACTTATATGCTTAAAAAAAAAAGTATAAGATTGCAAGAACTCAACCCATTTCATGTGTCTTTGACTAAGCTTACCTTGGCTGCCCAAATATTGTAATGCTTGGTGATTAGTATATAAAACAAATTCCTTAGCCAACAAATAGTGTCTCCACTTTTTTAAAGCTTGCACAATAGCATAAAATTATTGATCATAAATTGAATACTTATTTTTAGCATCATTTAACTTCTCACTAAAGTAAGCAATGGGTTTACCTTCTTTGCTCAAAACAACTCCAATAGCACTACCACTTGCATCACAATCAACTTGGAATACCTTGTTGAAATCTAGAAGTGCTAAAATTGGTTGCTTAGTTATTTTTGCCTTCAACACATTAAAACTCTTTGCTTCCCCTGAAGTCCATCTGAAACCTTTCTTATCTCCTCTCATGGTTTCAGTTAGTGGGGCACAAATGCTACTAAATCCTCTTATGAACTTTTTGTAGAAACTATCTAAACCATGAAATGATCTCACCTCGGTCACTATTTTTGGTGTAGGCCACTCCAAGATTGCTTTCACCTTCTCTGGGTCCATCTTGATGCCCTCACTTGACACTACAAAACCCAAGTATACTAATTCCTTCTTCAAAAAGCTGCACTTCTTAATATTGATTAGCAATTTCTCTTCTTTAAGCTTCTCAAAAACACATCTAATATGCATCAAATGTTCCTCAAGTTTTTTACTAAAAATAAGAATTTTGACTAAATAAACAATCACAAAACTTCCAAGAAACTCCTTCAAAGCCTCATTCATAAGTCTCATAAATGTATTGGGTGCATTGGTTAGCCCAAATGGCATGAACAACCACTCATACAAACCTTCTTTTCTCTTGAATTTCGTCTTCCATTCATCTCCTTCACGTATCCTTATTTGGTGATACCCACTCTTCAAGTCAATTTTGGTGAAGTAGTCTACTGCACTCAAGCAATCCATTAGATCATCCATCCGCGGTAATGGAAATTTGCATTTGATGGCAATATTGTTTATTTCCCTTGAATCCATGCACATCCTCCATTCTCCTCCTTTCTTTGGTGACAAAACAATAGGCACTGCACATGGGCTTAAACTCTCTCTTATCAAACATTTCTTTAACAAATCAACAACTTGTCTATTTACCTCTTCAGTCTATGTCGGTGACATTCTGTAGGCTGCCTTGTTTGGAAAACTTGCCCCTAGAATCAAATCAATTTGATGACCGATTTTTCTCACTGGTGGGAGTCCTTCAGGAACATTATCTAAAACAATCATCTTGAACACTTTCAGCAAATCAACAACCTCTACATGAATTTCATCTACAACTTCATTGGTAACTTTAGGAATAATATCAATTTTTTTTTTCTCATGCTTCATACCTTCAAGAAATCTTCTTGCATCAACTAAAAAAACTCTAGCATTACCACAAACTTGAACATTTTCCTCCTTCAAAGGTTTCAACTTATGCTTCACTCTATCTTTCACAATTGTGTAGGTGTTAGCACACTCATCATGTATGGATTTTCAGTCATATTCCCATGGCCTTCCAAGCAAAATGTGATAAGCATCCATAGGGATGATATCACAAAGAATTTCATCACTATAGTTTCCAACCTTGAACTTCACATTGCACTCCTCACTCACAAGTAAATTTTGAGTGTCTTGCACCCAAGCTATCCAGTATGGTTTAGGATGTTTTCTTCTTTCAAGATTCAACTTCTTCACCATCTCTTCGGACACAAGATTGTCCATGCTTCCACTATCCACAATAATGTTGCATACTCTTCCTTCACATTTGCACCTTGTTTTGAACAACTTTTTCCTTTGTATTGGTTCACTATCATCATTAAGGAGTGCTCTCCTTGTCATCAAAACTTCTCCTTCTTCTGCATCTTCAGATTGTGAGGAAGGTGCCTCTTCCTCTTCATTGACATTTTCTGCCCTTCCTTGATGTTCTTTCCTTCTTCTTGGTTTCTCTTCGGTGTGAGGGAAATCATATGCCTGATGTCCCTCTTCTCCACATTTGAAGCAAGTGCCTCTGAATGGGCCTCCACCAAAGCCACGACCTCTACCTCTACCTCTAAAAGTTTGTCCTCTTGAACTTTTTCCTTCATCATACTTCGCTTCCCTACTACTGCCCTCTTCATTTTCGTATCCCTTTTGATAATTTTCTTCACTCTTGTAGGTTCTTCCACCCACCTTGACTCCATGTCCTTTTCATTTTTTCTTGTTTTCAAACTTCAAGGATTGTTTAACCTCTCTTCAATTTTTAAGGCTATTTAATAGGCATCCTCCATGGTTAAAACTCTAATAAGTGTCATTTCCTCTTGAATTCTTGACCTTAATCCATTGATATATGCAAATTTCTCCTTTGTCACCTCTGACTGGACGGTTCTTATAAGAATTTTATGAAATTCTTTTATGTACTCTTTAACTATTTCGATGCCCTATTTCAGATCTTGCATTCTTTTAAGAAAATCTAATTCATAGTCTACTAGCATAAATTGTCTTTTAAGCTTCTCCACCATTTTATCCCATTTGTTAATCTTTTATTTTCCTTTTCTCCTCGTTTCTAATTGAATCTCTTTCCACCATATGGAGGCATGTCCTTTCAAACTTGTTTTTGCATATCTTACTTTGTCTAGGTCCTCTATCTCTTCAAATTCAAAATACTCCTCCATCTCATTCAGCCAGTCTATTAATTATTTTGGGTTTAGGCTTCCATTAAAGGTGGGTACATCAATTTTCGGTCTCTTTCCCATTTTTGTTAAAGCTTTAAGCAGTGGGTCATTTGCAACTGCTGAAATTTCTTCTCTTTGCTCAGTATCTAAACTAGCATTCTCTGTAGTTTCTTCTTCATCTTCTTCATCTTCACTTCTTGGATCTCTCATTCTTGCAAAGCCTCTCCTTATCTCATTTTGCAAATTTTCAACTTGTCTTCTCAAAGCTATAAAGTCATCATTCCTCACAAAATCCTCTCCTCTTCCTCTTCCTCTTCCTCTAGCAAACATGGTTGCACACCCACAACTCACAGTCATTGGTGCAAGTTGCCTCTCTTTGGAAGTCTGCTCACACTCTTAGAATCAGCCTTGCTCTGATACCACTAATGTATGAGAGCTTAAAAAAAATAATCTAAAAAATCCTCACAAAGAAACTTCACATAAACACTAACAGGTAAAGGAAAAATGATTTTAACCAACAACAATTTTCCCACACATATTCAACAACTGGCTTGCAATTTGCAACCAATGAAAATTTCTTATTCAAATCCTTGCAAATAAAGAAATTACATATAATTCTCAAGGGATTATGGGCTGTTACATGCCCTCAAATTACAACAAAAATTCAAACACAAATGATTTCTATAGACAATTCTCTGCAAATTTCTTCAACCCTCTACACCTGCAACCACAACAAGAATGCAACAACAATCCCACTGCCTTTCTTTGCAACACCTAGAGATCTCAATCATTCTCCACAACCATCACAACTGCAATAAAACACTTGTAAATCCCTACAAGAGGTATGCTACACCAAGTTCTTTCCTCTCCTTGTATTTTGGAAAGATTTGATGCAAAATGATTTTTTTTTTCCAACTCTGGAATTTCATTTGCACCCAATTTTCATCAATTTGGGATGAATTTCATTCATTTTTAGACCACTCTTGCCATTTTCATGCCATACCCAACAATTTTGACTAATTTTCAATGAAAAATCAATAAAATATTCATTTAAAACAAATAAATTTAACTCCACTCCCAAGATGATTCTAGTGCTTTTATTGATATTTTGCTTTCACGAATGAAAGCTTGCAAATCTTGATTTTTCCTACTCCCGGGCATCCACCTTTGGGTTCCTATTTTTTAGGACACTTGGAATAAAGTTTTAAATCAAAAATTCAAAACAAATAACTCTCTAGAAAGCCACACCTTTTTTTTTTGCTTTTCTTGCTTTTTTTGGATTTTTCAATTATTCACTAGTACCACTATCTCCAAATTCAAATTGGGTCAAAGTTTGAAAGAAAATTTGAAATTGCATTTACAAAACATGTCATTTCCACACCAAAAATGAATCAAAACCAACTCAAACCTCCTTTTTTGGTGATGCAAGATTGTGCAAGGCCATGGATCCTCTTACATCACCACCCCATGTGCAACAGTGGCATCATTGAAGACATGCATTCACACCAATGGATTTTTAGCTTTAGTTTTAGGTTTTTTAATTTTAAAAGTATAATAAATCAACATTTTGCATACTGTGAAATATTTTTTCTTCAAAACTCTATATATAGAGTTATTTGTAACATATTTTATATATAGTTTGAATATACAGTGAATTATTTTCTAACACTTTCAATCCTTTGAGCAAATTTGTTGATTTTTTTGATTGTTTCTAGTATAACATAAGAGCTTTAAAGTTTTATATCTTTCAAACACAATAAAATTTTCTCTTGGTTTACAATTTCATAGACTACAATGACTAAATAAATGACTACAATGACTAAATAAATGACTACCATGACTAAATAAAATGACTACCATGACTAAATAAATGACTACCATGAATAAATAAACAAGTACCGTGACTAAATAAATGACTACCATGACTAAATAAATGGCCAGTTAACAACAATCAATGACTAAATATCTACCAAATTGATCAATCAAAACAAATAATAAATGACTAAAATTGGTTTAGTCATAAATTTGGTCTCGTTATAAATGACTGGGAATAAAATACTAATGGTCACATGACCAAGATAATGGTCACATGACCAAGATAATGGTCACGTGACCAAGATAATAGTCACAAGTGACCAAGATAATGGTCACGTGACCAAGATAATAGTCACTCGACCAAAATAATGGTCATGTGACCAAGATAATAGTCACTCGACCAAGATAATGGTCACGTGACCAAGATAATAGTCACTCGACCAAGATAATGGTCACATGACCAATTTTTAGTAGTTCTTTTAGTCATTTATTGCTATTTTTCTACTAGTGAAGACATGTGGAGCATCTTAAAATTGTGATTTTTTTCTTCTTTGATCTAAAGGATACCCTACCCAATCCCCTGCTAACTGCAAAGTTTGACAAGCCTAAAGATGCCCTATAGCTAAAGAACAAGGAGAATCTAGAGTAGAATCATCATCAGGTATGAAGATGAACTATGTGCATCCTCTTGATCACTATCATCATCTAAAGTGGAGGAAGAAGACTCCTCATCATGATCTAAAGTATGATGAACCTCTAAAGAATTATCATCATGATACAAGGGCTCCAAACTATTATCATGAGCCTCTAAATAATTATTTTCTCTCTTCTCTTCAATTTTTTGTGGAGTCAGCTTTGTAGGCTAAGTGACTATGTTAGAGATATTTTATCTCTTATGTTTACAAAACTGTACCTCCTATTGGCCACTAATTTTTTTTCATTCATTACCATTATCATTACTTGTGACATAGATTATGGAGGGAAATGTGTACCTCATACTTGATGTGGTTATTTAAACCCCCAAGGAATGTTCCTTCAAATTTTTATTTGTAATGTGCTTCACTCTTAAACAAAAAGTTTTGAATTGTTGATTTTATTTCTTTAATTTGGTTAGGTAGATGAATAAGATATCTATAAGGGTAAGTGCAAGAAGTTTAGTCCATGAACAGGGAAAGTTTTGGCTATTTTTTTTTTGAAAGGAATGAGTACTCATTTAAGAATGGGAACCCAAGCCTTAGATCCGGATATCATTCCTAAATGGGTTCCCATTCTAAAAATAGAATGGGTGCCCATTTTAAACCCATTTTAAAATGGGCACCCATTCCAAAATGAAATGGGTACCCATTTTAAAATGAGCACTTATTCTAAAAATAGAACAGGTACCCATTTTAAAGTGGGTACCTATTCTAAAAAAAATTGAAATTCTAGGACACTTTTTTGCTTGGATTTTAGGCTTAGGAAAGGTTTGGCAACCCGACCCTTAGCCATTGACTTGCAACTAAAAAACTAAGACAGATTCACTTGAGAAATGTCTAACTTTGGCAATATAGCTGATGGACTTATTTTTAGAATTAACTTATGAAATTAAAACCCATTATAGATCATTATGTCTAGTTTTCATTTATATATATATATATATATATATATATATATATATATAATTTTTATTATGTTTTTTATTTTTTAATTAATTTCTAAGCAATTTGGTCCATAAACTTGAAATATTAGGCTTTTTTTTGTTTTTTAATAACTTTTAATGTGTTACTTTTTGTATAAAAAATTATATGACATCAATCTTTAGGAAATTCTCTACACAATGTAAAAATCCTAAAAAGTGATTAGTTTAGGTCAATTTATTGTGTCTGTACACATTGATTTTTAAACAAAACAATTAGGGCCAATATAAAATCAATTAAAAAATATTCAGAAAAAAATTACAAAAAATATTCTCATCAATCTTCGGGTTATTACATATATTTCCCCAAAAATAATTAGAAAAATATGTTTATTTAGGTAAAATTATTTTGTTCATACATGTGCATGGTATGGTAAAAGAAAAGTGACTTTTAAAGTGGTTTTTATACATTCCTATTAAAAAATAATTTGTATCATCTGGGATTAAAGAATAAATTACATATTAGAAACTAGATTCAAAATACTAAATTTCATATTAATTGACTTTTTTAAGATTAAATGTGCAAGTGCTTCAAATTTTCAGCCCAAACATGATTTTTTTTGAAAAACAAAAAAACACTTCCATTTTTTGAGCATTTTGTGGACCCAACTTCTTGCATTAGCCCATAAGATTGTTACCGTAATATATGGCGAGCTGCTCTTGGAAGATAGTCCATGCAACAACACATATGCTCTTTTTATTCTCTTCACATAATAAGAGATTGCTAAATGAGTTGGTTTGGTCTCAATTATAAGGATGTCATTGCAATAATTTTTTGACACAGAACATGTGAGTATCAAATAACTACTCCATTCAAAAAGCTTTTTTTTTTTGGATCGTTGACATTATACTTTCACATATCCATGTATGGTGTGAAGTGCCTAGCCATAGAAATATTTGGATTATGTCAATCCATCTTTATATTTGATTCAATCCTAGAAGAATCATCTCCCTTGGAATTGCCATCTTCTTCCAAAACCTTGTGGTGTGACTGCTTTGGTTGGGAATCTCTAGAACCTTTGTGAGTGGTTACTTGTTTCAACATTGCCTTAAAATTTTCTATCTTCACTTTCACATTTGACAATATTTCATCCTTAAACATTTTGGTTTCATCCCTTACACCATCCATAATTCTGGTATCCCTTTCTTTTACTAATGGATCCTCTTTTTCCAGAGTCTTTCTATGATTTAATAGATTTTTTCATTTTTCTCTTATCAAATCCTCTATCATGATGTTGCCAAAAAATTTCTCACAACAACTCTCTCAAAATAAACTAAAATAATTTTAAAAATTTATTGTAACTTACTAGGAACTAGATTTCAATTCTTAGAAAATAATGTAAGAAAATGACTAATTTGTATCCTTGAAAGTGAATTTGGTATAAATATTAATTTAAAAATAATTCATTTAAATCTACTCTAAATGACTTCAAATTTGGACTACAACAACTTCAACATGCTCTTGATCAATTGTCTAGAAATTAAATAGAATTATTGATTTGTTGTCTTGGGAGTGAATTTGGTAGGAAACTTAATTTTATAATAACATCTTCAAATCTACTCTAAATGAGCTCAAATTTAGACTTTAGTAGCTTCAATATGCCTTGAAAGACCCTCAAAAATTAAGATTTTTTTTTTACAATTTGAGATAGATATGCACTCCATAATTTTCTCCTTGAGTAAGAAAAATACCTTGATTCCTTCCCTTTGTATGTAATTATTAAGCTCTAATACAACCTGAAATGAAGCAACTTGCACAAGAGAAGGATATAATAACAAATATGTTACAAAGACTTGATAGAGATTGGGAATAATTATCCTCTTTGAAGGGACAAGCCTTTAAAAAATTCCAATAAGAACACATTTTGTAATGCGATGATAAAATTGTTGCACTATGTTGTCATTAGTGTTGTAATTGATGTCAAACTATGTCAACCTCTAGTGTGGTGTTGATGATAAGGTGTTTGTGGTGTTGATCAGGTGTTGCAAATGTAGCAAGGTCACTTGGTTTCCAAGTGCCTTTGAGAAAATTGTATAAAGAATGTAAAAAGTGTTAGGGACGTGTTCTATGTTGTGCTCCACATTTCTTCATGCTTGAAGATGTGGTTGTGTGGTTTGGATATGATGATAAGTGGTATTTGAAGGTGTGATATCTAGAGTTTTAGGCTATGGATTGTGCGACAATAGAATATGTGTTTGATAGTGTGTTGGACTATGAAGAAGGTTGTCTGGGAGAAATGGAATTCATTTCTCTATGTTGAAGTTTCTTGTCTTCTAGATTTGGGAATATGAAAATGATGCTTGTATCTATCTTCCATTGTATTGTTTGGTACTCAACTATTATGGAAGCTTGGTTCATATGTTGTGTCTCAGTGGTAGTTTGACCAGTTGCATATGATGGAAATATTCTTAGTTGCATGTGTTTGTGCCAGTGTGTTTAAATATTATGTTGGTGTTGGAATATTTTGGGATGTTGTGTGATGTTGCTATGTGCTCTGAAAGATGTTTATAGACTTAGTGAAGTGTGTATGTGGTTGCTTGGTAGTGTTAATACAAGTTTAGCCAACCAAACATGTTAGTGTTACTTGCAGATGTGCTTCATGGTTTGTGGAAGCATGGTGTAGCATGTCGATGTAGATTTGGGTCTTGGGTAACTTGTGATGTGGTCTTACTTCACTTCTTTCCATCATGGAAGTGTTTGGTGCTGACCTATTTTTTGGTTGTAGATTTGAGGTGCATATGTTTAATTGAAGCTGACCTAGAGAAGGTTGTTTGAGGTTGTAGAGGATATATATGTAAGGTCAATTGTTGGAGAAGTGTGTGGTGTGTTGTGTAGTGAAAAATGATGTATGTAATCAAGTTTTAAGATTTGGATGTGAGAATGAACACCTATGACTATCAGAAGTAGTGAACAAAAGGTGTCTATATTTTAGTATGCTTGAAGTTGCTAGAGGTAGTGAGTTGAAGGTTGGAGATAGTGTAGAGTTGTTGTGGTGGATTCTCCTATTGCTCTGAGGTAGTGAACCTCCTTGTAACAATCTCTTTCTATCCAGGCAGTGAGCCTTTCTTTCTTTCTTTTGGACAATGATTCCTTTGGGTAGTGAGCCCTTCTGATAGTGAGCCTTTTGTAATCAGTGAACTTCTATTCATATATATGTGAGCTAATCCTCATCATGGTTTTTCCTTGATTCGGTTTTTTCACATAAATTTGGTGTTTTATTATGTATGGTTGTTGATGTGTTGATGTTTCAGTTTGTTTACATTCATGTAATGCTTAATAAGGGTTTGAAGATTAATGAGGGTTTGAAGGTTTTAATGTACAATTGATTCACCCCCCTCTTATTTTTCCTATGTGTCTAACAATTGGTGTTAGAGCTATGGTTCCTTGAATAAGCTTAACTTCTTGAGGTAGATCTAGATAGCGCACAAGAATAGTGTCAAAGTGCCTATGTTTGATGGATCAAATTAGGCTTTCTAAAAATAAAAGATGGAAGCCTTTCTTGTCTCATTAAGTTTTAGTGTTTGGAATTCAATTGAAAATGGATACACTATGCCAACTACTCCTCTGACAGGTGATGATGAGACCAAGCATTATGAGAATAATAACAAAGAAAGGAATTCTATCTTGAGTGGGATTTCTGATTTAGAACTTGTGAAGGTGGTAAGCCTCAAAACTACTAAAGAGATCTAGATAAAGTTTTTGAGCATTTATGAAGGATATGATAAGGTAAAGCAAGCAAAGATGTAGAATTTCAAAGCCAAATTTGAAAAACTAAGGATGTAAGAAGATGAAGATATTGCAAGCTACATGCCCAAAGTGGATGAAATTGTCAATGCAATTAATGGTCTTGGTGGAAAACTATAGGAAAGTGAAGTTGTTAAAAAGGTATTGAGAAATCTTCCTAAATCTTATAGTGCTAAAGTTTTTTCTATTGAGGAAGCTCAAATTTGGATCAATATACTAGAGATCAAATATTTGGTGCTTTAAATACTTACGAATTAAGAGAACTTGACAAAGATGTTAACAAGAAAGAAACTATACTTTTAAAGTCACCAAGAAGGAGAAGAATGATGAACCTAATCAGGATGATCTTGATGAGGTGGAAGAAAATTTTGTAAGAAGGTTGAAAAAGGGAACTGGAAAATACAAAGGTAAGTTACCATTTAAGTTTTTCAATTGTGGAAAGATAGGTAATTATGCTTCTAAATGTCCAATCAAAGTTTCAAATGACACACATAAAGACCATAAAGTTAAATATTTCAAGAAGATTTAATATGTTAAAGAAGACAATGGTATATCTAATGAAGAGGAATCCAACTATCCAAATGATGGAAGTGATGAATGCTTGTTCACAGTTTTGAATGTGGGAACTAATTCTACTAACCCTGAAATTTGTGTGAAGGAAATTTCTCTAAAAATTAGTCATAGTATTAAAGGAACTATGTTGATTGTCTTTCATGCAAGAGAGGAGAGAAATTACTAGATAATTGACAGTAAATTCTCAAATCATATGACACGTGATAAGAGTAAGTTTGTTAAACTTGAGAAATATGATAGTGGTTTTGATAAGTTTGGTGATGATACATCTTCTAAGATCTGTGGAAAAGGTTCAATTCGTTTTGATGGGAAGCATAAGATAGATGATGTTCTTTATGTCAAGGGTCTCTGACATAATATTCTTAGTGTAGGAAAAATGTGTAGCAAAGGATGTAATCTGGTGTTTTAAGATAATGATTGTGAAATTAGAAAAGGAACCTCTAGAACTTTGGTTTCTATAGGAATAAGGACAAAATGGAATGTTTATTAGCTCAAGGTGCCGGTGGTAAGTGCTTTATGTCTCAAATCAATGAAATTTGGCTATGACGTAGAAGAATGTGTCATATTAATTTTGATAGCCTAGTGATTATCAACTCTACTCATGCTATGAAAGACATGCCAATAATTACAAAACCTATCAATGCAATTTACAAAGAGTGTTAGGATGGAAAGTAGACAAATAAGAGGTTCAAATCTAAAGAATATTTTAATTCAAGACTTTTGAAGAAGTTGTCAAGGTGATAGGTATTTTATGTTTTTAATAGATGTTTACTCTAGAATGACTTGGGTAACATTTCTAAAAAAATTTGGAATCTCTAGATAAGTTTAAAGCATCTAAATCTATCGTTGAGAATGGAATGGATTTGAAAATCAAGTGTTTAAGATCTGATAAAGGTGGTGAGTTTACCGCCAATGAGTTTAATAGTTTTTGTGAAGATCATGGGATAAAAAGAAATTTATCAACTCCCAGGAATCCTCAACAAAATGGAGTTGTGGGGAGAAAGAATAGAATAGTTCAGGAAGAAACAAGAACCATGTTGAAGGAAATAAATCTACTAAATGTCTACTAGAGGGAAGTAATTCATACCACAATCTCCATTCTTAACAGAGGTCAAGCAAGAGTGAGCAATTCAAACACTTCCTATGAGCTATGATATTGAAAAACTCCTAATGTGAAATAATTTAGAATGTTTGGAAGTAAATTATATATGAGAAGAGATGAAGAAAACTTAGGAAAGTTTGATGCAAGATCAAATGAAGGAATCTTCCTTGGATATTCTACAAAGAGAAAGGCATACATGTGCTACAACAAAAGGCTAAAGAATATAGTCTAAAGTGCAAGTGTCAAAGTGGATGAGGAATCACATCAAAACTCAATGTTGATAGAAGGATATGAATTTGATGAACCCCTTGTAGAGAAGAAGAAAAATAAGAAGAGAGAAAAATAGATGCTAGTGTAAGAGGAAGAACCACCAAAAAATAATCCTAAGACTCGTAAGTATGTACAAAAGAATCATTCTGAGGATTGAATAATTGGAGACAAAAGAAAAGGTGTGTTGACAAGGAGGAAAGCTGCTATGATAGAGGAATAGGTAAATTTTTGTTTAATTTTTGAGATGGAATCTAAAATAGTAACTGGGGCATGCAAGGATTATAATTATATCAAATCTATGGAAGAATATTTGAGGTAGATTGAGAAGAATTAGACATGGGAATTGGTCCCAAGACAAACAAATAAGAATGTGATAGGAACAAAATGGTATTTAAGGAACAAAATAAATGATAATGTAGAAGTTATCAAAAACAAGGATAGGCTTGTGTGTAAAGGCTAATCACAAGTGGAAGGAATAGATTATGAAGATACTTTTTCTCTTGTAGCAAGAATGGAGGCTATTATGATGTTTTTTAGCTTTTGTAGTACATCAAGACATCAAGGTATATCAGATGGATGCAAAGTCTACTTTCTTGAATGGTGAATTAGAAGAAGTATACATTAGACAATCGAAAGGTTTTCAGTAATCAAAAGATCTTGATATGGTCTGTAGATTGAAAAAAACATTGTATCCAGAATCATATAGGCTCATAGATCTTGGTATGCAAGATTGGATAGGTACCTATTGCAACAAGGATTCAAAAAGGGTACTACAGATAGCAATCTTGTTTTCAAATTTGAGAGAAATCAAATTTCGATTGTGGCTGTGTATGTTGATGACATAATCTTTGGAGGAAATGAGGTAATGTGTAATAATTTTACAAAGGAGATGAAAAAATGAGTTTGAAATGTCAATGTTTGGGGAAATGACTTTCTCCCTTGGGCTACAAACTAGTCAATCAAAAAAAGGTATATTAATTACACAATCAAATTATGTTAAGGAAATGTTAAAGAAATTTGGAATGGAGGACTCTAAACCAATATGTACTCCCATGGTTATTGGTTGTAAATTCAACAAAAATGATGAATCTTCAAAGATAGATTAGACCAAGTATAGATCCATGATTGGTGGATTACTATATATCTAACTGCAACTAGACTAGATATCTTGCATGCGGTATGTCTTGTGGCAATATTTCAAGAAGATCCTACAGAATCACATGTGGTAATAGTAAAAATGATACTTAGATACTTGAAGAACACTCCAGACTATGGTTTATGATATTATAAGGATACTAATTTCACTTTGAGTGCTTATATAAATAAAAATTGGATAGGTTGTGTAAATGATAGAATACAAGTGGAGGTGCTTTTTTTCTTGGAAGCAAACTAGTTTCTTGGTTGAGTAAGAAGAAAAATTCAATGTCATTATCTACTATAAAGGCATAATATATTGTTGCAAAATCTTGCTGCACATAGGTGTTGTGGATGGAGAAGACATTGAAAGATAAATCAAAGTATCATATGATGAACCTATTTCTATCTTGCATGATAATACAAGTGCTATAAAAATTTCAAAAAATCTGATAATGCATTCAAGGATGAAACATATCTCTATTTACCAGTATCACTTTCTAAGAGAGAAAGTTGTTGAGAATGAATTGAAGTTGGAGTATTTTCCTACAAGGGATCAAACAATAGACATTTTCACAAAGGATCTTCCAAAAGATACATTGAGTATCTTAGAAACAAGTAGGGGGTTATTGCCCCTCCTTTCAACTAGATGCATAAGATAGTGTATCTTTTTAGGGATGTAATTAAGATGAATTCTTTGTCTTGGAATAATGAAGGCTACCTCTTAGAGGGAGTTGGTAGTGGTATCTTTGGTTGGTGTAGTCAGGGGGAGCATATGTTGTGTGAGAGAGAAGTGAAGTGTGCAGGTGTTTCCCTTTACCATTGATGTCAAAGAGGGAGAGTGAAGCCTAAAAAATTAAGGGGTAGTGAAGTATCAAAAAAAAAGTAGAGAGAAAGGGAGAGAGAGTGGTGGAGAGCTGAAGTAAGAAGGATAGTTGCTTAAGTGGTGGAGATGCAGAGTTTTTTGTTGTTGTTGATGGTTTTTCAACAAGTTTTTCCATTAATGACAAAGGAGGAGATTGTTGCGCTATGTTGTCATTAGTGTTGTCATTTATGTAAACCTATGTCAACCTCTAGTGTGGTTTTGATGCGAAGGTGTTTGTGGTTTTGATCAGGTGTTGCAGATGTAGTAGGGTCACTTGGTTTCCAAGTTATTTTGAGAAAATTATACAAAAAATCTACAAGGTTTTAGGGATGTGTTTTGTGTTGTGCTTCACATTTCTTCATACTTGAATATGCACTTGTGTAGTTTGGATATGATGATAAGTGGTATTTGAAGGTGTGATATCTATAGTTGTAGGTTCTAGATTGTGTGATAGTAGAAGATGTGTTTGATAGTGTGCTAGACTGTGAAGAAGGTTGTCTAGGTGAAATGGAATTGCTTTTCATTTCTCCGTGTTGAAGTTTCTTGTCTTGTAGATTTGGGAATACACTAATGATTCTTGTATCCATCTTCAATTAGATGGTTTGGTGCTCAATAGTTTCACAAGCTTGGTTCATGTGTTGTGTCCCAGTGGTAATTTGACTTGTTGCACATGATGACAATATTCTTAATTGCATGTGTGTTGTGCTAGTGTGTTTGAATATTGTCTTGGTGTTGGAATATTCTAAGATGTTTGTGATGTTACTATATGGTTTGTAGGATGTTTTCAAACCTAGTGAAGTGCGTATGTGGTTTCTTGGTAATGTTTATAAAAGTTTGGAAAACTTGGCATGTTAGCATTACTTTTCAATGCACTTCATGGTTTGTGGAAGTGTGGTGTAGTGTGTCAATGTAGATTTGGGTCCTGGTTAAAATGTGGTGTGGTCCTCCTTCACTTATTTCCATTGTAGAAGTGTTTGTTGTTGACCTATTTGGTGGTTGCACATTTGAGGTGCATATGTTTCATTAAATTTGACCTAGAGAAGGTTGTTTGAGGTCATGAAGGATATTTATGCAAGGTAAATTATTGGAGAAGTGTGTGGTGTGTTGTGTATTTTGAAATGATGTTCAATATGATCAAGTGTGGAGATCTGGATGTGAGCATGAACACCTATGACTACCAAAAGTAGTGAGTAGAAGGTGTCTACATTTTAGTGTGCCTAAAGTTGCTGGAGGCTATGAGTTGAAGGTTGTGGATGGTATAGATTTGTTATGGTGGATTCTCCTATTACTCTAAGGTAGTGAACCTCCTTGTAACAGTCTCTTTCTATTCTCTTTTTATCTGGGTGGTGAGCCATTGATAGCAAGCATTTATTTCTCTCTTTTGGATAGTGAGTCCTTTAGGTAGTGATCCCTCCTGACAATGAGGCTTTTGTAATCGATGAAATTCTATTCATATATATGTGAGTTAATCCTCACCTTTGTTTTTTCTTGATTAGGGTTTTCCATGTAAATCCGGTGTTCTATTATGTATGGTTGTTGATGTGTTGATGTTTCAATTTGTTTACCTTCATGCTAATGCTTAATTAGGGTTTGAAGGTTTTAATGTAAAACTGACCCCCCCCTCTCAGTTGCCTTGTGTGTCTAGCAAAAATAACCTTTAGCTCTTATATATACCATGCTTATTCCTTGGATGACTCCCATGACTACTTAACTACCTATATAAGACTATTTTAATGATCTTATATAACTTAATTTAGAGTTAGGGTAGAGACAAATCAACTACTCATAATCCCATGCACACTATAGGATTAAGGGTGTAACAAAATAGTGTGTAATTTTATTCTAGTTATCATAAATCCTCTACCTTGTTAGACCCTGTTATCACATTACACATTCATTTTATGGTAGTTTCCATGTGCATGATTAAAATATTAACTCCTTACTTTTGTCATTTCTTCAATGATTTGGATGGGTTTGTTATATTTTTAAAGATATTATAAGAAAATTTACAATCACTATGGATATTACATAAGCAAGGTTGAGATGTATTATTAGTTGCTAATGTTGAGAGTATTCCATCCTCCATTTTTATCTTTGTAAGTTTTAGGATGGACACTTTATGAATTAATTTTTTTAATCTCATTTTAAATGTCTTGTAGGTTACAATATATAAGGTAACAATTGAAATTAACATAGTAACCCATTCCTCCTATCCCCATTAAGATTATTTCACACAAAAAATAATGAAATTTACATAGTAACCTACCCCAATTAACATATGTAGATGGGTTAAGAAATTCAATTGTATTATTAATATTATTTAAAAATATAATTTACAAATTAATGTAAGAGAATTTTTTTTTCATAAGTATTAAAATGTATAATGGTCAAAGGTCCACTAATCACTTCATTCCCAATAAAAAATACTAAATATTATCCTATTTTTATTTTCAAAGGTCCACTAATCACCTCATTCCCCCTTTAAAATACCAAATAGTATCATAGTCATATGATGTAGCTTATTATTCCAAGACTATTCAACATAAAAATGAAAGAAAGAACACATATTTTTATTGCATTATAATATAAGATACAATAAATGAATTCTCTTAGCTATCAAAGGGTACAATAGTCAAAGGTCCATTAACCACACCATTCTCATTCAAAAATTCTAAATGCTATCATATTTCCATGATGTAGCTCATTATTTCAAGACTGTTCAACATATAACTAGTGACAATTTATATCTTTATTTGGTAAATAATGTAAGAGACAAAAGAATTAATTTTCTTAACCATCAAAATATATACTAATCAAAAGTCCACTATGTTGGAAACAAGCTACACTAAGAGGGGGGGTGAATCAATGTTCTGAAAAAATTGACTTTATTATTCTGATTATTAACCCACTTAAAATATTCAACAAGGAGAAATATGTAGAAATAGAAAGCAAATAACCACAACGCCATAACACAAGGATTTTAATGTGGAAACCCTGTTAGGGGAAAAGCCATGGTGGATGGCCAATCCACAATATAATCTGAGTATACTAAAAAAGTTTACAATATGGGAATGCACTTGCATTCAGGCACACTTCCTAGAGCTCACTGCTCAAAATAGGAAGGAACACTGCCTTACAAAGATTTGGATTAGATCCAAAATAATGAACTGAATGAATAGCATCTACAAATTCTTGATTACAGTTTTGGTTAGGCTCAAATGTCAATCTTCTAACCTTCTGAATAATACTGAACTTCTGCTCTGCTATGCTTTGACTTGCTTCACAAAATATTTATGCCGAAGTGAAACTATGCATAAAATTTCTCTAACACTCTTCTAGTATTTGAAAAAAACATCGACACACTACATACACATCCCAAAATGATATAAAAGATCATACATATATATCCGCGACTAGCAATTTAATTGTAATAAGTCAACTTCAATAAGACTTTAAAAATATTAGCAACTGTTGGCTTAGATCTTAAGAATTATCCAATACGCATCCATAATGGTCATCCAAAACTTAGCTCAGACCCAAATCAAGATGAGCAAACACAAAAATATTCGAATAAACATTTTTTGAATATCCGCAACACATTACATCAACTGAGTCGGCCCCAAAATACTAATATATAGAGAAGTAACTAACAAAATCTCCAAACTCACACAAGACTTAATATGAGGCACTGAGATTTCTAGAAAACACATTATATGTATTGATAGATCTCCCATGAGATCCACAACTCAAAATAAGAACTAGAAATCTATACATGAATCATTGAACACAAACTGCTGGATGCTCTGTTCTTCCTGACTGTCTTCAATCTAACTGCCGGTGGGAGAAAATGATGTCATGTGAATTTGTCACCGAATAGGGTTTCCATCAATGACAACACCAAAAAATAATTGTAGCATCTCTTCCCAACAATCTCCCCCTTTGGAATTGATGGAAACACTTAGTGAAAAATGACTAAGTGTCAGATCAAAACCAACATGAGTTACACTGCCATTACAAAACTTCAAAAAGAAACTTCAATCTTGAAAAAACAACTACCCCTACGATGACTATGCATTTTTCATTGTTGAGATTAGTTCTAATACCAATTGTTGGAAACAAGCTACACTGAGAGGGGGGGTGAATCAGTGTTATGCAAAAATTGACTTTATTATTCTGATTATTAACCCACTTAAAATATTCAACCAAGAGAAATATGTAGAAATAAAAAGAAAATAACCACAACACCATAACACAAGGATTTTTACGTGGAAACCCTATCAGGGGAGAAACCACGGTGGATGGCCAATCCACAATATAATCTGAGTATACTCAAAAAGTTTACAATATGGGAATTCACTTGCATTCAGGCACACTGCCTAGAGCTCACTGCTCAAAATAGGAAGGCACACTGTCTTACAGAGATTTGAATTACATCCAAAAGAATGAACTGAAGGAATAACATCTACAAATGCTTGATTACAATTCTGGTTAGGCTCAGATGTCAATCTTCTATCCTTCTGACTAATACTGAACTTCTGCTCTGACTCGCTTCACAAAATCTTTATGCACAAGTGAAAATGTGCATAAAATCACTCTAACACTCTTTTGGTATTCACAATACACATTGAAACACTACATACACATCCCAAAATGATATAATAGATCATACATATATATATCCGTGACTAGAAATTTAATTGCAATAAGTCAACTTCAATAAGACTTTAAAAATATTAGCAACTGTTGGCTCAGATCTTAAGAATTATCCAATGCGCATCCACAATGGTCATGCACAACTTAGCTCGGACCCAAATCAAGATGAGCAAACACAAAAATATTCATATAAAAATTTCTTGAATATCCACAACACATTACATCAACTGAGTCGGCCCCAAAATACTAATAAACAAAAAAGTAACCAACCAAATCTCCAAAATCACACAAGACTTAATACAAAGCACTCAAATTTTTGGACAACACATTAGATGTACTGATAGACCTCCCATGAGATCCACAACTCAAAATAACAACTGGAAATCTGTACGTGAATCATTGAACACCAAACTATCAGATGCTCTATTCTTCCTGACTATCTTCAATCTGACTGCTTGTGGGAGCAAATGATGTCATGCGGATCTGTCACCGACTAGGGTTACCATCAATGAAAACACCAAAATATAATTACAACGTCTCTTGCCAACACACTAATCATTTCATTCTCACTCAAAAATACTAAATAATATAATACTTTTATGATATCACTCCATATTCCAAAACTATTTAACATAAAAATAATAATATGTAATCTTAATTTACAAAATATATAAAAATACCTTGAACCCATGTATAAATCCTAATTAATAATAATCCATTTAATTCTACTCCAAATGACTTCAACCTTCAACTGTATCAACTTCAAGATGCTCTTGATCAATCCTCTAGAAATTAAATAAAATTATTGATTTGTAGTCTTGGGAGTGAATTTGGTAGGAAACTTAATTTTTTAATAATATCTTGAAATCTACTCTAAATGAGCTCAAATTTAGAATTTAGTAGCTTCAATATAGCCTTGAAAAACCCTCCAAAAATTAAGAAAAAAATGTTAGAGTGAATGGTTTTTTACCATTCATGTTTTCTTAAAAGTTAACTTAGGAATTTAATAATTTGTAGTTATGTATTTAATAATTGTAACTGTACTATGTCGGTTATCTTTCCCACATTGACCTTCTTGTTCCTTTTTAAGGCATACTTTGTACATTATTTTTCATTTCAATTCATTCTTTTTCACTTTTGGTGAAATAACCTCTTTGTGTGTTGCTTCTCTCTTTTGTGAAGATGTTTCTTTGGTCTACAGACGTTCCTAGAAGCCTGATCCAACATGGTATCAGAGCATTCATCTACAACCCCCTTCTGCTAAGAGCGTTTCCTAGAGATGTGTGAGATCAAAGCCTTTGTTGGCATTTGAAATTTATTAAATTTCAAAGATTTCCATTATTGCAAGGTGTGAGTTTCTAGATCACTATCTAGAAACATCATTCCCTTGTAGCAAGCGCCATTTTTTTCCTGTTGAAGAGGCGCAATATCCTATTGCTAGTGGTAGTTTGTGCACAGGTTGAGTTTATTCTTCGAATGTGAAATCTCTTAGTGCCATCGTCGAAATCTTCTGTGGCTTTTTGCTCCCTGAATTTCATAGTTTCCTTATTGTTGGCATTGGGATTGCATTTTTTTGGTGCGTGAGGAGCCATGCATTATTCCTAGACCTATGCATGAGTGAATGGGCATGATTTAAAATTGCAGTCACCATTTCATTTCTTTTTGGAGGTCATTTCTTTGTTTGGAGGCCATGAGTGGGTATTGGAAAGCTACTTGTTTTCTTGCAGGCTGTGATCTTTTTTAGAAGGCCACGATTTGGGTGCTAGAATAGTCAAGTCATCTCAAGGGCATCTACAAACTATTGCAGACTTAATTGCAGCCACTATTTTATTCTTGGCTGGTGTTTGAGTGGCGGCAAAAATTAGTTGCCCAAGTAATTTCACTTTTGCTGGCCATAAGAGTTTTGGAAAAGATCCTAAATATTTATTTAGGGTTTCGTTCTTTTGTTGGGTGTGTAATTTTTTTTTTTTTTTTAACCTGGCTGTGGATATTTATCCCACATTGGTGTGAAATTAGTCAGAAATAGTCTTTTTATTTCCCCGCGCTCTATCCTTTTTTTGAGTTAGGACTCACGTGGAGAGTTTGGCGGTGGATCGTTCCTTTCTGCTACGTGGAGAAACTTGTAGAGGTGGCATGGAGAGTTTTGTGGCGGCTCATTCCTTCATCCTGCATGGAGAAAATTTTAGAGGTGGTGGGCTATAATGATTTTGTGCCTTGTTTTCCTTCAAAGGGAGAAATTATCCCACATTCTCCAAGCGTGGGATTTCTCTATAGTTTATATACAACTCTAAGCCCATGGTTTTTTGAGAAATCTTGTTGTGGCATGGTGGGACTAGGATCTTGGTCCAAGTAATTTCTTGAAATTTCCATCTATTGCAAGTTTTTTAGCTTGAATTTTTTCCATCAATTGTCATTCTTTTTCTTCAATCTTGTGTTTCTTTGGCAGAGTTTTTTTTTTGGTGGGGATTGCACATTATTGTTTTTATCCATTTTGGGGAGTATAAGTAGCATATTGGTCTCTTCATGTTCATTTGTACATCATGTTAGAATCAAAGATTGAGCTACTCATTCTGCACAACTATCACATGTGGAAGCTTAAGATGACACAATTGTTGCAATCTCAGGGTCTTTGGAAAATGTTGTATACCAAAAAATGCAAGTTCACTAAGGAGTTCGAGAAGTTTTTTCATCGCAACAAAATGGATGACGCGAAAGGACTCATAGGCCTCCATGTTTATGAAAATTTGTTATTTCATGTTGCGGAGTGTACAATAGCTAAAAAGGTGTGGGATAAGCTTGTTGAGTTGTATGGAAAGGTCAATTAGTTCAGGATCTTGCAGTTCGAAGCCAATCTCAATTCTCTCTCTCCATATGCCTTTCCCGCTATTTAGGACTTCCTTACATAATTCAAGTTGATTTTGTTGCAGTTGAAAGGATGTGGTTGTGAAAAAATAGATAAAGAGTGTATCTTCTTGATCCTATCTAAGCTACGTGGTGCATTTCAAGTATTTACTTCCACCTTCTATTCTATTGTTGATGCTACGGGAGATTCTTATCAGATGCCTTCTTTTGAGGTGTTCTTTGATCAACTAACTAGGGAGCAAGCCAAGTTGATCCAGATGGATGCTCTTCGTAAGAGTCATGCCTTTATGGCTCAATCTTCCAAGGGCAAGGGTAAGAATAAGAAGAAGCCTAAGACTGATTCTCCTCTAGGTGGTGAGCATCCCTCCAAGCCTAAGGAGAAGAATGATCAAAAGACTGCACCTCCTCCTTCTAATTCAGGAGAATCATCTTCCAAGTCTAAAAAGAAGAAGGATAATTGTTCCTTTTGTGGAAAGTTAGGGAATAATGATGCACATTATTTTGTGAGGCTCACGACATTGGAGGAAGCTATGAGGAAGAACAACATTGTCATGCCTAAGTCTTCTTCTTTGGGAAAAGGTCAAGCCCTTACAACAATAGGTTTTTCCTCTACCCATGACAGTTGGATTCTCGATTCTGGTGCTTCACATCACATGACCCATGATGTAAATCTTCTTGATTCTCTCTTTGATAGTCATACTACTCACATTGTAGTTGGGGACTCTTCTTAGATTCCATTTTTAGGGATAGGCTCAGTTCAGATGTAGATGGTTGCATTGATGATGTTTTTCTTGTTCCTGATATTTCACAAAATCTTCTCTATCAAATTTTTTAGCATGGTGATGGAAGGCTTGTTGAGTTCCCTCCCAGTGATGTGACTATTTGAGAGTTAGATAATCCTGAGAAGCTTGTTGCTACTAATGTAGTTGATCATAAAGACTGTTTATATAAGTTTGATGGATATGAGCCTTCATCAGGATCATCCTTTATTTCTCATGCAGATTCTGTAAGCTATGGCATGAACGGTTTGGGCACCTGAATTATAGATATCTCCAATAGATGAGCTCACAAAACTTGGTGATTGGTCTACCTCATATCTCTTATTCTTATGGGGCTTGCTTAGGTTGTGTACTTGGGAAACCTCATCAAGATCCATTTCCAAAAGGTATGGCCACATGTGCTTCGAAACCCCTTGAGTTGGTGCATAGTGATCTTATGTCATTTCCCACTCCTTAATTTTTAGGGGCCAAGTATGTGCTCATCTTCATTGATGACTTGTCCCTCCACACTTGGGTGTACTTTTTGAAGTACAAGGATGAGGTTCTTCATTTTTTCATGACCTTCATTGCATTTATGGAGAAGCAGTTTGGACATTCCCTTCAGAAGATTTGCACAAATAATAGTGGGAGTA
>VDFB02000003.1:407065805-407311489 GCA_007258455.2 Sequoia sempervirens
ATAGACACAAAAATCCTCTCTTCATAACATTTTTCCCATATTTTTCCATGTGGTCCCGTAGAATCCATCGAGTCATGAATATTTCACTATATAATCCATATCGACAAGAGATGGTGAGGGTCTCCCCGATCCATAATGTTTTTTTTGCTAATATACATCTATTGTAGGTCTATCAACAAGACTTTAGAGATGTCACACCGATCAGAATTCATATGTAAACACCCATCAGATGGACACAATTCATTGTTTCGGTGATAGAATGACATATCGGTGAGAAATATTTCATCGGGATGAGTCATAGTGAAATCATATTGTCTTACCGATTGGTGCCCGAGCAAACGTTTCGGCCAAACCAAAAGTCTTCGGAGTGAGGTCTTGCCGAATGTATTATGTCTCACCGACTAGCTCACAGAATGACGTATTGGCCAGACTAAAGGTTATCAGAATAAAGTATTAGCGAATGCACTCGGTCTCGCCGACAAAGCATAAGGGGATTATATCAAATGACTCTTGGGATGAGGTTATGTAGTCTTGCCGACTCATATGTCTCACCGAAGTGTTTCATCGGCGAGAGAGTAAATATGTTTCATCGACTGGAAAACATACCACGAGGTGTATCTCGGTAAGACAAAAAGTATTCTATGAAACCTCTCCCCGACTCCAAAAGTCATAGCGAAACATAAGATAAAGGGATATCTATCGACAAGATAGTGGTTATTGCTATATGTCATAGCGAGTCATTGTAGGTCATACCGATCTGAAAGAAAAGTGAACTTATTGCTGAGATAATAATTATCGAGAGTCATATCGAACACATAAGAGTCTTATCGATCAGGATACAAAGGGTTACATCGGCTAGACTTAAGCTGTCAGTGAAATGTCATGTAGCATCTGTTTGGTCTCGCTGATACTGTTGAAGGTGGGTCCCGTCATTGCCATTGGAATGAAGTCATGAAGTCTAACTGACTCCTATGTCACAGCGACAAGATTCAAACTTGGAGATATGTTCGGTGAGACTAGCTTCTTCGGCGAGAGCTATGTGAATCATACTGAATGAAGGTTCATCGGTAGGAAAATTGCTATGTCACGGCGATCAGAAAGTGAAATTAAGGAGATATTTTGATAAGACATGAAGTGAGCTATGGGACATCTTTCCGACTCCATAAGTCATAGCGATGGTTTTCGTCAATGAGAGTTTCAGCGATATACTTGTGATTGAAGGAATAATCATTAGTGAGACATTGAACATCGGTAAGATTGTGTAATGTCTTCGCGGGAGTCTGATGAATAGTTGTAAAGGCTTGAATGAAATAACTGCCCAGATGTGAATGCAAATGGACCCAACTTTTCATGTGGCCAATATATAAAACCTATTTTTGACAACAGCGAAGACGAGAGATAGAGTAAAAAAATATAGTAGGATACAATTTTTTTTGAGACTATGATGCATGATTGAAAAACAATGGAGATTTCAATTGAATTTCTGATGTGATGACATTTTTCTGGTGTCAATTATCTATTGTGCTCATTGGAAGTATTACTAAAGTTGTCTCCAAGATTGATGCTTTCTGGTTATTTAAATTGATGTAACAAGTTTATATTCAGTTTATCAGTGCACATTTGCTGTATCTATGTGGTTGATTGATCAACTCTTTCAAGAAAAGATTAAATCCTTTTAATGGATCACAGTAATTAGGGAGATTCATCTGGATCATTAAGAAGAACTTGGTAGTCACAGTCTTGCATATTTATACATGTTATAAACTAAAACATATGCCAAACAATTTGAGTTTTTGCCAATTTTTTTTTATTCATTTAAGATTTAATTTGACTCTGCATACCCAATAACTAGTCTCTACATTTTTATCATTTAGTTTCATTCATTTTTTACATCTGTTAACTGAACATATTAGGTTTTAATTTTAATGTTGTTATATAATTTATATCAAATTTTAGTTTTATTTGTCCACTCCCATCTGCCATTGTGGGAAAAACATTTCAAGAGAGATAAGCACAAGTCAAGTCTGCCTCACTCATATAGGTACACCCGCCTAGGTCTAGCAACACCTGAAGAGTAGAAGGTTCAATTCATTTGGCCTTGTCTATTACCCTGAAACGTTGTGAAAGCTTAGCAACCTTTCATGGTTCAAACTTGCATCTTGGAGAGCTAACAGGGAGGTGGGAGAGGGTTGGAGAGGGTGGGAGAAGGTGGGAGAGGGTGTGAGAGGGTAGGAGAGAGTGGGAGAGAATTGGTCAACCCTCTCCCTCCTACTCCTCTCCTTTGTTAGGTCTCTCTCTCTCTCCAACCCTCTCCTCCTGCCCCTCTCCCTCTGTGTAGTATCTCTCTCTCTCAAACCTCTCCCTCCTACCCCCTCTCTCCCTCTCTTGGTCTCTCTAAACCCTCTCCATCCTACCCCCTCTCCTCATTGGGTCTCTCTCTCTCTCAACCCTCTCCCTCCTACTGCTCTCCCTCTTAGGTCTCTCTCTCTCCAGCCCTCTCCTCCTACCCCATCTCCCTCTGTGGGTCTCTCTCTCTCTCCTCTCAGCCCTCCTCCTACCCCATCTCCCTCTATTCGTCTCTCTCTTTCTCTCAGCCTCTCCCTCCTACCCCTCTCCTTTTTGTTGGGTCTCTCTCTCCCTCTCAGCCCTCTCCCTCCTACCCCTCTCCCTGCTACTGCGCTCTCCCTCTCTTAGGTATCTCTCTCTCTCTCAGCCCTCTCCTCCTACCCCTCTCCCTCTCTTAGGTATCTCTCTCTCCTCAGCCCTCTCCCTCCTACCCCCTCTCCCTCTCTTAGGTCTCTCTCTCTCCCTTTCTCAACCCTCTCCCTCCTACCCCCTCTCCCTCTCTTAGGTCTCTCTCTCTTAGTCACTCCCTCTGTCTCTCTCCCCTCTACCCTTAATTGTAAACCTTAAAATCTTCACCCTTAAATCCTCAACCCTCTACCCTCTACTCTTAGCCCTTCCCTCCTTTATCTCTCTCTCACTCCCTTCCTCTCTCTCTCTCTCTCTCTCAAGTATCTCCCTCTCTCAAGTATCTCTCTCTCTCACTCCCTCTAGCTCTCTCCCTAGTACCCTTAATCCTCTACCCTATAAATGTACCATCTAAAGCTTAAAAAAACAAAAAATATCATAACGTGAGAGCATTATTAACTAGTAGAGATATGTCCGTTTAGGATTAAATAATGCGAGAACATTTTTTATTGCATTAAAAATGGTAAAAAATCACAATATACCTGTGATGTCGGCCCACATTCTACATATTCTCCTGGTTTTGCGTGTGCTCGACCAAAAGTAGCTTTTTGGTGATTGAGTGAAGTGTGCATGCATGATTTTGAGATTCCACCACCTTTTGAATGTTCTTTCCATCACCTTTGCATGAAATAGTAGAGTTTTCACATTAAGAGGCATATAATATCAATTCAAGTTTGAATTACAATGATAATTGATATATAATTGAAATTTGGAGGGGAACAAGCTTTTGAAGAAGTCAAATTTTTGAGGAGTTTGAGGAAGGAAGAAGCAAAGGCTGCATAATTGGGTAGAATTCCTCCATTTGAAACTTTTCTTTTTTAGGTATGTGAAATATTTGTACATTTTCTTTCATTGTATTATGGCTTGCTTTCATTTTTGTTGTTTTTCTTATTCCATGTTGATCAAATTGTTTGTTTGTGATGCAATATCAGATTGCCAAGCCACTCAACAACATCATTTCTTTAAGGAACTTCCTTCCCAAATTAAATCAGGAGAAGATTAATTTATACAAACTTTGTCAAATTCATCCAAAACTACTTTTCATTCAACCAAAATCCATTTATTTCATTTCAAGTTATAAGGCTATCAGTAGCCAATTCACCATCTCCATATAGCAAACCATTTTCAGAATCAACTTTCAACTTTGTTCTTCTCATAAACAATACAACAATCACTCATCAACTCAAATTACCCCTTCAAGGAAAAATAAATAAAACACCTCTGTTCCTTAGACCTGCAATCAAACATCATCCCATCCATTTAAGATATCTTTTCTCAAATCAACACATCCATCATTCTATCTTCACTTAAACCCTACTTGAAAACACCATTTTTTTTAATGAGAAAATTCAAAAATTTGTTCATGCAACAGTATCCCGACTTCTTATTTCTATTTACCTTTGCCACACACATCTTCACATTGAAAAGACACTAAATATGATCCATTCCACCGACCTACTAGCCCTACATTGGTGGAATGGCTAAGAATCACTTTTTAGACTCTCAAAACAATTCTAAGGAAACCACAGACCGAGACTTAGGAAACTAAGTTCAAATTCTTGATTATTTGAATTACAATTCCTACAACTTTCAAGAATGAAAGAAGTCTCTTTCCCTGAAAGAATCAAATCTTAGAATGCTTGAATCACTATGCAACCTGAAAACAAGAATAGAAAAGCTTTCCAAAATAACTGAGCAGAGGTTTTTTTATTAATTTTTATGGATTTTTGGGATACAAGATCTTCCTTTCTCGAGCTTACAATTATTTTTAAAGGTGTCTAAATTAGTTGAAATAACTACCTCTTCATCTTCATCAACCCATCCTTTCCCTTCCACAAAAAAGACTCTTCACCTTCCTGCTTTTGTGTAATTTTACATTTTTACAATAATTGATAACTTTTGTTATAAAAAGCAACTTTTCAATAATATCACCTAGTGACCTATTTCATGGTGCAAATACATTGAAATTCATCATTTCATGACCTTCACTCATCATATTTACTTGAACATTACAAATTGAACAAATTATCCTTTTGAAGGAATTTCATGACCTAGGTGCTCCTGCACCAGTTTGTCATGTTACAACCTTACGTTGTCAATGGAGTTTCTTTGTGTATGATTCCAAATCTTTCATTGAGTTATGCTTCCAAATCTTTCAATTAATTAATTTGACAACTTAGCACTTTTTGCACAGGTAAAATTATTCATCATGTTGAAGAAACGAACTATTAAAAGGAAAAAACTAACAGATGATCAGCTCCAAGCCTTGAGAGATAAAGAGAAAAAATGGATGAGGGAATATCATGAAAAGAAGAAATTGGGAACAATTGATGAAAACAATCCAGTTGTATAGGAACCTCAACCATCAAAAAGAGAAAAGAAATTGGCAACACAAAGCGCACGAATGGAAAAGAGTCATGCTAGGGGAGATGCAGATACCGTAGTTGGAGACACACCCTCTACCGCAAGTGAATACAAAGGGACACCATTAAGCACAAGTGAATATGGAGGGACACCATCTACCACAAGTGAGTATGGTTGGACACCATCCACCACATCTTAAGTTGAGAGTACATCATCACTCGAAGTTGACGAACAAGGTATGCCATCTTCCCCATGTGAACCTCAAGGTATGTCTTCTATTCCACCCTCGATCAAAGGTACGCAATCTAGCCCACCTCAATTCAATATTGATGAAATTGCTAATGTTGAGATGTATGTACCTAAGAGAACACCACCTAGAATTTTGCGTAGAAAGCCAAAGTTTTTTATTAGTATTGATGAGGATATTTTGCAACACATGGAAGGTAAGATTCTAGAGTGCACTTGTAGAAGATATGCTGATAAGATTTGGGAAATGTTATTTGAAAGGCTAAATGAGACTGCAAGATGTCAACTATTTGTTCAAATGATGCGGGTTTAAAGTATAGAAACATCATGAAGACTCTTGGGTTGAGAACATCGAATGCATCAAGTGAAAACACTATTGTGAAGAATCTAATGGATGCTTATGACAATGTGGGTAAGACCTCACACTCAAAGGATAGTAATGTCACCTGACGTGTCATTACATTGACTTTGGTAAGCTATCAAACAAAGAGATCTCGCCTCATTAAAAAGACAAGTGAACAAATGGGAATTAGTAGAAAACTTTATCAAAATCCTTTCAAAGGCGGCAAATAATTGAGGGCACCAATTCAAATGAATTATGGGCATTCTCGGGGAGATTGCCACACAAAGATAAAAAAGTTGTTGAAGCATTGAGAACACTAATTGAAGATTATTGGAAGAATAATAAAAGTCCATCTCCAAATCAAAGGGATGTCGTAAGAAGGAGAATCGGTAGTTGAAACCGTGAGCCACATCCAAAGCATTTTTTTGATACGACTCAAACCCAATTTTTTCATAAATTTCAAAATGGTTATCCTCAAATTAGTATTTCTCAAAGATTCTTTGAAATGATTAAACCTTTTTATGTCAAGATAAATCACACATGCACTACTTGTTGCTGTAGACTACATATTGAATTCGCTAACCATTATGATTTTTATCATTCTATATGTTTAGATTTGCATACTAATGATGTTTTGCAGGATTGTGGCATAGAAGCCCCACCAAAATCTTCAAGAGAGTTCTTATCAAAATTTTTATGTCAAATAGAGGATGGCCAAATATTCTACATGAGAACATGCTTGGATGGTTCATGCGAGCATTGCGGTGGCTTGCAACGAATGCGAGTATGTCAACTTATGGAAAGCACAGATGAGGTGGGGCATAAACTAGTAGATTTCAGGAAGTATAAAATAGTGGCATATGCTACAAAAGATGGGTCTCAAGAAAAAAAGGTGTGATTTGGTTGTTGAGAAGATTCCAGTGTATCATTTTATGTCCATGTTTTGTGAGAATCTAGTGTATGAGTATGCAAGGCATACCCATAGAGCCCGATGGCTGGACACACAATTCAAGCTATGCAAGGACACCTTTCCACTTGGGAGCATAGTATCAGTGGTTGACTTTGCAGAGAACTACACTCTACAACCACAATGTGAGGTGCAGTCACAGTATTACAAATCCACACAGGTTTCGATATTTGTGCAAATAGCATTCATTCATGCAGCTGATAGTACAGAGGACCAACGAAAGGTATTGAGGGAGTATCACTTTTATATTAGTGATGATCGAACGCATTCTCCAGAGTTTGTGCAAGGTTGCTTCCAGATGTTCTACATTCATTTGGATCAGAGGGGCATATCATACGGTCGGCATATAATATGGTTAGATAACTATGCAACACAGTTCAAGAACGCACGCATGTTCTACTGGGTGTGTAGGATGCATCTCACTACACGTGTTCAACATATGTGGAAATTTTGTGAGGCCAGACATGGAAAGGGGGAGCATGACGGTGCAGGAGCATGCGTGAAAATAGCATTAGCACGAGAAGAGTTAACATATAAAGACAGTGCACAGTTGAAAGATGCAAGATCAATCGTTGAGTGGTGTAATGCTTCGATGGGTCCAAGTAATGAAGGTACGTCTTCATTTCATATATTTTTTTGGTTGATGGATGATACTAACATTGCACCATATGAGGATTGTTGTACACTAATAGGATCAAGTGAGTTGCACTCTTTCCTTAGCTCAAATGCAGGTTCATGGAGTATCGATACATGTAAGATGGCATGTTTTTGTTCTTCATGTACAATGCAAGCCTGGAATGATTGTGAGTTAGGGGAGTGGGTTGACAAATGGTTGACAAGTTATCTTAGCCCACTTCACATGTATCACCCTCCGATGGCATTGGAACTAACACAGATGGAATCATCGGTCGACTTTGACCATGTATCATATCTAGTTCAACCAGGTAATATATTTACTTGCTTAGTATTTGAAATTCCATATTGTTATCTTACTTTGTACTGTATTCATAATGTTGACTAATTTCAAGAGATATGCCACACATATAAATGCAGGGCATGTTTATGCAGTTATTGCAGATGAAGACAACAAAGAGGGTACAAACTATTACTTGTGTTATTGTGTTGAGGCAAATAAGAAATTGGAAGCCCCAATTATAGATGGAGAAAACATTGAATACCCTACAGGCTCAGTTGTTGTTACTAGAACGTGGTTGAGAAGGTACCCACATAAGAGTGTTAAACATTGGTTGTTTGAGGAATTTGACATGCATTGTAAGATTCTTCATTACTCAAACCTTGTCGTGGCATCCAATGTTCATTTGACCAAATATGGGGGTAGACCTTTTAACAAGACCTTGTGGAAGGTCCGTGAGTCTGACCATGAGGTAATACTTGACACAATAAAGAGTAGAGCAGACCCGAATGGTTCATTGGATTAGTTTGTAAGTATATGCACAACTGTTCTTATTAATTTATACTTGTATCCATGTCAATTTGGTTGATGCCAATGCTATCATATTATTTTACTTTGTGTATCTGTATGTAACCAGGCAAACATTGATTGGTTTCCCCTTGCATAAAATGCAGATTTATGAGCCATCCAAGAGAATCTCAAGCAGAAAAGCAATGCAACATCCTTATTTTGATCATCTTGACAAATCTCAATTATGATTTTAAGCCATTACAAAAGTGCGTGCGAAGCTTGGTGAGGAAATTTCAAGTTATTCATTTGAATTTAACCTTATCATGACCACCTATGATGTAGACATTATAAGAGCATCTCGAATTTCAAGAAATTCTATTCATGAGAGGTGTTGTGTGCAATAGGTATCTTGGAACTCCCAGTGAAGATGTATGACCAAGACTGACTAAGTTGAGAGACTGCCATGTCTATCTGTAAGTTCCTTCCATCTATTTTGGATGAGCTATGTCTTTTTATTCTTTTCCTTTGCGTATCTGTAACTAAACTAGTAAAAATTGATTGGTCCCTCCTTGCATAAAATGCTGATTTTTGAGCCATGAAAGAGAATTTCAGCCAAAAAAGCAATGCAACATCCTTATTTTGATGATCTTGACAAATCTCAATTCTGATTTGAACGAAATCTTGCAATAAAAGTTCCTTGTTCATAAATTTCTATGTTTCTTTCAGTTTTGTTAGCTTTGTACCATCTGTACAGTAGATTAAAGCCTTGTACTTTGTAGATTAAGATAATACAGAGAATTAGGTTTCTTTTGAGTCCATCTAGAAGAACATCCATTGAGTTTTTCCACTGTTAGAGCACATTTTCTAAAATTCAGTATGGAACCTTCAATTCAAGGTTTTGAGAGTCAAGTAAAGAAATAAAGCATACTCCATTGAATTAGGCTTGTAGATTAGTGGAGTAGGGTTATAGTAGGGTGTTTATGGTGCAGGAGCACCAAGGACAATTAGGACCACAAGGCAGTCAAGTGGTAAATTTTGATTTGTATTCCATGAAGAATGTTGTAATAAGGTCACAAGGACCATTAGAAAGTGTTTTAAGTCAATCTGGGTTGGTAGGATATGAGGTTGCAATGTCATGTTAGCATGTTTTCAATTTGGTGCAATGAAGCCTTGAATGGCCTAAATGTGAAAATGTATATAAATTCTTAATGTAAGGGTCAAGATGATGTAATGAGGCCATCATAAGGTTACTAATTTAGGTATGGAGTCATTTACATCAATATGTCAAAAGTTGCACATAACAATGTAATGTTGTCAAACCAAAAGTTGTCATTTTGTAAATACTTAGAAGTTGAAGGGTCACACTTGTAAAAGAAGTTGAAAAGTGGTTGTAGTTGGTTGAGGAGGTTGATATGCCTTCAAAAAGGCCTTGTGAACATTGTATGTTGTTGGCAATCATACTATCCAAAGAAGGAGCATCAACTCCATCTTTTCAACACTTGAACTCTTGTGGTTTCTATTATTTGGTCATTTGATCAATCATTTAGGGTGTTCTTAGATAGTTTGAGGTCATTCTATTTCATTTAATAAGGATTCAATACCATTTTTGTATGTATTAGGTCAATTGAGTCATGATGTAAAGAAGTTGATCAATAAGGGGATTCATGTGGTGAACCTTGTAATTTAAGTGCTTTAGGGTTATTTGTGTTAAATAAGGGCTTTACAGACCATTTATCATGTAATGTGAGTCTTAGGAAGGAGTCTTTAAAGAGTTGCATAAAAAATATTAAAAAATTGCAAAATGCAAAAGTTGTAAAAACTGCCAAAAGCCAAAATTAGCAATTTTAGTGGAAGACAAAAAGAAAGAAGTTCAAAAGGAAAGCATATGTGTTGGGGAAGATCAAGAGACATTGTAATTTCTATTTTAATTCCATTCAAAGCTAATTATTCAATATAGAAAGTTTGGTTAATGTTTGATTTAGAGTTTTCAACTCTTTATTTCTGATTTTTAATTGTATTTCCTGATTTTACTATATTTTTAGAGTTTCCTTCACCTGTACGGACCCGTACATTATTAGAAGGATTTCTCATTCATTTTTTCATGTATTATTGTGAATTAGCTTCCATTTTCTTCCATTTAGGGCTTCCAATATTTGTTTTGGAGGGAGAAATACTAATTTTTCTTGTAGCAGCCCGTGTAACAGATTTATCACTGTTTTGTGATTAAAAAAATGTAATTTTTGTCTTCCCACCTACTGTAAAGCCATGTGACTCGGTGGGAAGACTTGCATGCATGTATATTAGGTGTGGAATGAAGTTTCTTGGTGAGGGGGAGTCTTTAAGTCTTTTAGGTAGAAAATGTTAAGTTTCTATGTGAAAATGCTGGTTTCAAGTTGTCTTTTCATGGATTTGTGTTGGGATTGAGTTTAGGAAGGGTTGGAAGGTCTGAGAAGACCTAGGGCAACATGTTTTATGTTTTGGTTTTGTGAATTGTGGCTGTTTGAGTGAAGATCTTGAGAAACCCTAGATTTTAGGAGGGAAAATGAGGGTTTGTTGGAGCAACAGGTTAGCAGACTTGTACGAAGTATTTGACCAGAAAATTTGTGGTTTTGAAGCACAATTTTTGACTGTCTAGGAGATCTTGTTATGACAAGAAGTTTAAAGGTGGGTTTGTTTGTAAAATTGGGCTAGTTCTTGTAGCCCTTGAGCATGATACCTTGATGTTTCTTTAAGCTTTGGCAGATGAATCTTAGGTGGAAGCTTGGATCTGTCTTCTTGATGAAGTATGAATGTTATTTGGATGATCAATGGATGTTTTTACAATTCTCTTTAAGGAATTGGTCTTTTAGTTGTTCAGTGGTGAATTGGAAGACTATAGTGCTGACCTTATGGAAGCTGGATTAGATATATGAACCTGAGTTGGTTTCTTGGTTCTTAAGTTTGAATTTTTATTCCTCCACCTTGCTCTACATCAGTTGATATTCCTTCAAAAACATTCATTTATTTGAGAATTCATTTGGGAAGCTAAAGTGATAAAGCCCAAAAACATGGTTTGTATGGCTACTAGAGTAGACCTAGTTGAAAGGAGATAATTGTCAAGATAGATACTTGGGGTTTTGCAAATTACTTGGGACTAATCTAAATGTGTTTTTTGAAAGATTCCAATCCTTATCTACATCAGTTTATTGTTTTGGTTGAGTCATTTTGTGCAGGGAAGTCAAGAATGCAAAGGCGGAGTTGCTGCTACAGAGCCAAAATATGAGTTTTTCATCCAAAAATGGAGGTTTTATGTAGGGTATGGAAGAAATAATGAATGAATGTCTAGGAAAATGATTCTAAAAGAATTTTTAGACATAATAAGGCATGATCCAAGTGTTGGCCGGAGTGTTTGAAGTTTCTTAGAGTGAAATACTTGAAACCCTCACTGATTTTTGTGATTTTCACCCTATAATCAAGGGTTTACAGATTTTGTGTATTGTTGGGCATTTTCCATCTTGAAACTTGTTTATTTGAGAGTTTTTACACATGGAAAAAGACTATTTGAGGTTTTTTGGTATTTTGGTGATGATTAAAGACTACTTTCTTTGTTAAAATGGCCTATTTGGGGTTCTTTAGAAGCAAAGAAGTTGGGACAGCAGGCATGTGTTCCAAAATAAGTGTATCTGAAAATGATATATATTTTTAATGGCCATACCCTAAAATGTATTTATCTTGTAAAGATCCATTATGGTTTGCATGTTACACCCGATTTAGTATTTTAGCACTTATAAGCAAATTTGGTCTTCTAGTGCAAGCAATTGTGAAATCTGATTAAAAAGTGTTGTAAGAAGATGTTTTAACTTTGTTCATGTCAAAGTAAAGATGAATAAAGTGTACCAAGGTCTGGTAAAAGTTTGGAAGCAAGATTTGAAGGTTAGGTGTCTTTTTGCTTTGTGAAAAGTTGCAAAGTCATGCAACTTTCATTCTCCAACTCGTCTGACCAAACAGACTATTCCAACACATCTGAATAGGCATGTTTATGCTAAGAATGGTCCTCTTTTACACCCAAACATGTAGAATCACTCCAAGCTACGTTCAACCACATCGATCCTTCAAGGGACCAAAGGGAAAAATGGCTGCAAACTTCAACATAAGGTTACTCAGACACTGTGAAGCTTCGAAACTTCTCGTTTGATCCTATGAGATCATGTTGGGTCCCTCTATAATAAATTCTCTCAGTTTTTGTTATCTTAGAGTGGTTTTTTCGTAGTGTCCAGTTTTCAGTTGATGGAAAAAGTGTCAAATAGAAGCAGTGGAAAGTTGCAAAGTGGTGCAACTTTCATTTTGCAACTCGTGTGACCAAATAGACTATTCCAATGCGTCTGAATATGAATTTTTATGCTAGGAATGGTCCTCTTTTGCACCCAAACACGCAGAATCGCTATGAGCTACGTTCAACCAGATCGATCCCTTAAGGGTCCAAAGGGCAAAATGGCTGCAAACTTCAGCATGAGGTTAGTCGGACATAGTGACACTTAGAAAGTTCTCATCTGATTCTATGGGATCGAATTGGGCCCCTCTACAACCTCTCTCAGTTTTCATTATCTTGGAGTGGTTTTCCCGTAGTGTCCAGTTTTTAGTTGATGGAAAAAGTGTCAAATGGAAGCAATGGAAAGTTGCAAAGTGGTGCAATTTTTGTTCTGCAACTTGTGTGACCAAATGGACTGTTCCAACACATCTAAATAGGCATGTTTACACTAGGAATGGTCCTCTTTCACACCCAAACATGTGGAATCACTCCGAGCTACGTTCAACCAGATCGATCTCTTAAGGGACCAAAGGGCAAAATGGCTACAAACTTTAGCATGAGGTTACTCAAACACCATGAGGCTTATAAACTTCTCATTTGATCCTATGAGATCATGTTGGGCCCCTCTACAATAACCTCTCTCAGTTTTTGTTATCTCAGAGTGGTTTTTTTGTAGTGTCCATTTTCAGTTGATGGAAAAAGTGTCAAATGGAAGCAGTGAAAAGTTGCAAAGTGGTGCATATTTCGTTCTGCGACTCATGTGACCAAACGAACTATTCCAATGCATCTAAATAGACATTTTTATGCTAGGAATGGTCCTCTTTCACACCCAAACATGCGGAATCGCTCCAAGCTACGTTCAACCGGATCAATCCCTTAAGGGACCAAAGGGCAAAATGGTTGCAAACGTCAGCATGAGGTTACTCGGACACCGTGATGCTTAGAAACTTCTCATTTGATCCTATGGAATTGTGTTGGGCCCCTCTACAACAACCTCTCTTGGTTTTCATTATCTCAGAGTGGTTTTCTCGTAGTGTCTAGTTTTCAGTTGATGGAGAAAGTGTCAAATGAAAGTAGTGGAAAGTTGCAAAGTGGTGCAATTTTTGTTCTGCAACTTGTGTGACCAAACAGACTGTTCCAACACATCTAAATAAGAATGTTTATGCTAGGAATGGTCCTCTTTCACACCCAAACATGCAGAATCGCTCTGAGCTACGTTCGACCAGATCGATCCCTTAAGGGTCCAAAGGGCAAAATGGCTGCAAAATTCAGCATCAAGTTACTCGAACACCGTGAGGCTTATAAATTTCTCGTCTAATCCTATGATATTGTGTTGGGCCCCTCTACAATAACCTCTCTTGGTTTTTGTTCTCTCAGAGTGGTTTTTCCCGTGGTGTCCAGTTTTCAGTTGATGGAAAAAGTGTCAAATGCAAGTAGTAGAAAGTTGCAAGGTGGTGCAATTTTTGTTCTGCAACTCATGTGACTAAACAGACTATTCCAATGTATTCAAATAGGAATGTTTACACTAGGCATGGTCCTCTTTCACACCCAAACACGCAGAATCGCTCCTAGCTACATTCAACTGGATCGATCCCTTAAGGGTCCAAAGGGCAAAATGACTGCAAACTTCAACATGAGGTTACTCAGACACAGTGACACTTAGAAACTTCTTGTCTAATCCTATGGGATCGCGTTGGGCCCCTCTACAATAACCTCTCTCGATTTTCATTATCTCAGAGTGGTTTTCCCGTGGTGTCCAGTTTTCAGTTGATAGAAAAAGTGTCAAATGCAAGTAGTGGAAAGTTGCAAGGTCGTGCAATTTTTGTTCTGTAACTCGAGTGACCAAATGGATTGTTTCAATGCATTTGATTAGGCATGTTTACGCTAGGCATGGTCCTCTTTCGCACCCAAACACACGAAATCGCTTTGAGCTACGTTCAACCGGATCAATCCCTTAAGGGTTTGAGTGTAGTATGTTGAAATAAGCCATTCTTCCTATTGTTCAGGCCGTGTCTCAGTGATATGAGCCTGATGTAACTTGAATTGTGGTAGCTTGATATACAGAATCTATTGATGCTAGGGTTCAATTTGTATGATTTTGAAAAAAAAAGCCAACTGAGTAGAGTTATCAACATTATTCGTAAATCATAAGAATTTGTTTAGTACACTAGCCATTTTGATGCCTTCTTGTAGTCTCAAACATTATTTTGTATCATTGTTACATTGGTTTTCGAAGTGGTAGCTTAATATAGCTTCATAATACAAAATCTGGTTCATGCTAATTTTCACGTGAATCAAATCATGTTGATGTGAAAAAAAACCATGAGACCATAGCTTGTGGTGCAAGAGCACCTAGGTCATGTAATGCCTTCAAAAGGCTAAGTTGTCAAAAATGTATTTAAGTTCATGTAATGCCAAAATTAAATGTAATCAAGGCATGAAAAAGCACAAAGTGTAATATTGTCAAAATGCTAAATATGTAAAAGAGAGAAAAAGAAGGAATGTGAAGAGACAAAACAAGAAAATCAAGAAAATCAAGGAAGAGGACGAGTCATAGGTCGTTCAAGGAAGATGAAGAGGTAGTTGATGTTTGGAAATGTCTTCAAAAGCATTGTAAAGGCTGAGCAAAGAGATCATTGTATTTTGGAAGAATTAAATTAACAAAGAGTTCCCTGTTTTAGCTTATTTTATGTGTTTTTTAGTTGTTTCTTAACTTGTACAGACTGTGCAAGAGTTTAGGGTTCAAATTTAGATTATTTCTAGTAGGTTGGGGAATCACCATTTTTTTGCATCCATTTGGGAAGGAATCCAATAAATTTAATGTTTCTTTGAGCATTCTTCTTATGGCTTGTTCTAAAATCCTGTGCATTGAGTTTTGAGCCTTATAAGGCATTTCCACACTACTCCACCAATTTAGGTTAGGTAGATTGGTGGATTAGGTTAGGGATAGGTTATTTGTTATGTTTTGATGTTTGTGAGTGGAGGAAAAAGAAAGAATACCTTGAAGGAGCTGCTGCTACACAGGAAATTTTGAGTTTTCAAGTCAAAATGAATAGTTTCTAGCATGACAGTGGAGAAAGAACAAGTGAATGGTTTAGAAGATGTTTCCAAATTTCTTTTCAGATGTATTTTGACATGTTCCAATGGTTGGCTGAAGGTTTTGAGGTTTTCATGTAGCTTATATAGGAAACCCTCATTGATTTTTGAGTTTTTCACCCTATAAATAGGGGTTTGTCAATATACTATCAAAAGGAGTCTTTTAATCCCTGAAAATGGATAAATTGGGAGTTTTGTGTTATGTATAATGAATTTTTTGAGGTTTTAATTTTTTTGGGAATATTTGAAGGGGGTCTTGTTTGAAAATCAAGCCTATTTTAGTAGCCTTTTTGACAGCGTTCAGACTAAAAACTGCTTATTTTTTCAATATAATTTATTCTAAGTTTTTGATATGAGGACATGGGCATTAAGAGGTCTCTAAAAGTGTTTTGGATCTTGGGTTTTGAAACTAGTGTGTTTGGTTTACCCGATTTATGGCATGAATGTCTCATTGAGAAGTAGTGGCTTGACTGCTCAGAGAATAGAAGTTTGACCTAATAGTGATCGGTGAGTTGATTTTGGGATAATGTTGTCTAAGTGATGGTGTCAAGGATGTATGGAGTGTTGGAAAGGGTTTAGAAGTGAGATATGTTGTTTTGACAGTTGGACAGTGAGGAGACTTGGTGTAAAATAATACATGAAATTGTAAGTTCAGTAAGAACAAAGTTAAGAGAGCAAGTTCTTGATTTGTATCAGTTGTAATAATGATGTTCAAAGTGCTTGATGGTCTGGTAAAAGTCTGAAATCCAATTGTAATGATGGATTGACTATTTGGGACAAGTTGAATGAATTGATTGAATGGAAGAGTGCCTTGTTGAAAATGGTCTTTTTGAAATGCATGTTGATCTAATTAATTGAATCAAAGTTTTCTAAAATGGTTTTTTGCTTTGAATGAGTCAATTGGAATATAGATTTGTGGAAGGATGAATGATGAATGATAAGAGAATTTGAGTGGATGAAAAGTGGATTTCTGATGAAATGTTGAAATTTTGTTTGATCTTCTCCAAGATGAGTTTGGGACAAGAGTCCCCTGAGTTGTTGAGTGGTTTAGCAATCTTTGTATTGCATTAGCTTGTTGCTTACTATTATGCTTTGATAGATTTTTTCCAAGCATCCATATCTTGTTCAAAAGCACCTGTTTTAGGCTTTTAGCCATAGCAGCAAGGCAATGAACTGTTTGATAAAATGCTTTGATAGACATGTATGAAAAATGTGTCAGCATAGACAAGGCAGTGAACTCTTGATGAAATGAATGCCATGACCTTGTCATGGCATTCCCACCATTGTAGGACATTTCTTTGAACTTTCAAACAGGTTGTTGCCTTTTTCTGCTATTGATTATTAGTATGCTTTAATAGATTTTTTCCAAGCATCCATAGCTTTTTTGGAAGCACCTATTTTAGGCTTTTAGCAATAGTAACAAGGAAGTGAACTGTTTGATAAAAAGCTTTGGTAAACATGTATGATAAATGTAGTAGCATAGACAAGGCAACAAACGTTTGAAAAATGCCTCAAGAAATGTGGTCTCATGGTGATGGAATGCCATGAAAATCCCACAACAATTTGCTTGTCATGGCATTTCCACCACCATGGGACCACATTTCTTTGGGGCATTTTTCAAATAGTTCATTCCCTTGTCTATGCTATTGCTTACTATTATGCTATGATAGATTTTTTCTAAGCATCCATAGCTTGTTCAAAGAACACTGTTTTTAGGCTTTTTAGCCATAGCAACAAGGCAATGAACTGTTTAAAATGCTTTGATAGACATGTATGAAAAAATGTGTTAGCATAGAACAAGGCAATGAACTCTTTGAAAAAATGCCTCAAAGAGGTTCAGCGTCTATGATATTAACTACTATTATGATTTTGATAGATTTTTCCAAGCATCCATAGCTTGTTGAAAGCATATTTTAGGCTCAGCCATAGCAACAAGGAAACACTGAACTATTTGACAAAATGCTTTGGTAGACATGTATGAAAAATGTGGTAGTATAGACAAAGGAATTGAAGCTGTTTGAAAAAATGCCTCAAAGAAATGTGGCCTCATAGAATGCCATGACAACCAAATGCAATTGGCGGAGTTGCTTCTAGCTATTAGTTATGCAATGTGAAGTAATTGCATAACCTTAGGTTGACTTTGTAAAAACTATATTGTAATTGAAATTTTGTCATCTATCAACATCTAGTTATTAGTTATGAAATGTGAAGCAATGCTTTGAGTTTGAAAGATATGCAATGCAATGTAATCAACATTATGAATGTAAACTACAAAAATCTATTTTTAACTAAGTTACCGGTTCAGTTTTGGGTTCGGGTTCGGGTTCGAGAACCCGGTTTGCTAGTTCGGGAATTTTTTTTTGGGGGTTGGGTTTGTTTTGGGTTCGATAATACAAAAACATATAAAAATTAGAACTATATACATATTTGCAGCAGTAATCAAGTTCAAAATACACCACCATATTAATAGCAAATAACATAGCAAAAATACACCACCACTTTCATAGTCAAATATTAAAATATTAGTGATACTCGAATGTCATGATACAAAATTATAAATTAAAGTTCAAACATAAAAATGTCAAGTGTTTACAATCAACCATTATTGATCATTGATCAATCTGAAAAGTGTGAACATTTTTTTGTGTGGAAGGCAAACAAGAAAACAATGTTACATAATTATTTACATTGTGAAAGAGCCAAAACCTTTTTCTTGTAGATCGTAGAAGAATCTCAGTGATTTTTTGGGCGTCCTTGCCTTGGAATGGAACTATCTTGAGCCATGAATGATTGACCAGTAACTGTGAGAAAGAAATAAGATAAATCATGCAACTTACATTTTAATTTCTTTCCTTAGGAAAAAGGGGAAAGTTTTCTTTTCAGGGAGAATCTCCTTTAGAGTTTGAAAGCATTGATAATTTTCAAGATAGACTTAGCCAAATATGTCATCTAGGTTTGAAGCTTTTAGGTAAAATGTTTGATTCTTAAAATTTTGTTCAAAATTCAAGATGCAGGTTCTCCTCCCTTAGGGAAGAGAAGGCCTATCAAACCTAACACTCTTATGCAAAACTTCTTAAGTTTTTGTTGATGCAGTATTATATGTGAAGTTTCAAAATAGGCATGGTTATATAAATTCTCATCTCAGGACTATCATTGCATCAAATTAAGAATTTTCAATCCTTTATGGTCTAGACAAGAGAAGTATGGAGTAGTGTTCCAATGCTAAAGTATTATTGTGAATCTCTTTGCTATGAGTGGTTCAAAAATGAGGAATTTGTCTTCTGCACCAAATGAGAAATATTCACAATATGTGCTAAGAAGGAATAAGTCCATAAGATCGAGTATGCAAGAACTGAGAATTGCAAAATTGGCTTACATTTGACTTCCAAACACATAAATTTTCACACTTTTTGATGTTCACACATAAGTCAAAAAATATATGTACTATAAGTTATGCAAAATTATATACATGAATACGTAACTCATATCTATTGAACCATGAATTTATAATGCAAATATGGACACCATAGATAAAATATTTTTATTAAAGAAATAGCCAAATATGCGTTGCATACATCAATATATGTCGATATAAGAGGTATAAAATATGGTTACAAAAGTAGCCATATGGGCTTTAAAGGAATGCCATGGGCATGCAATGTCAAATATATCCAATACAAAATATGTACAAAATTTCCAGCAGGCATACAACAAAGATTTCTGCATTCAAAATTCATTTCTCTCTATGCTTTAGTTCGAATACAATTTTCTTTCCCTTTGCTTGGTGATCAATGGCGATAAATTCGTCACACAGAACTTTTACGCTATGCTGGGGGTGCTCCCTCTTGCTCCCTCTAGTGTTTGGCTCTTGGTGAAGTTTAAGCATTTACAATAGAAGTAGAACATTAATATATAGAAATTACATTATAAAATTAAATTATATTTAACAAAATAATCACTACTGACCATCTCATGATCACTCTCCTCAATGGAAATATTTTCATGCCGATGCTCAGGCGTGCTCAAGCTCTGTATAAACCATCCAAATAGGAATTAAACTACAAATCAGTAATGGTTTGATTTTTCACTAGAACTAGTTCATCTATGACTTAGCGAATGTAAATTGAAGTCTTTAGTAATTTGCCTCATACCTCCCCTATCAGAGCCATCGAGGATTGTATAGCAGAGGAAACACCAATATCCATTGCCCTCATAATGTTTGGCGGTGTTTCTGTCACCAACATCTAAAAATAAAACAACAAATTATTCAATCACAAAAAAGTTACAATAGCGATCCACGTGATGACTTATAATGTATGAGATCTAATGAACAAAATTTTGAGTACAAGTATTAAACTATATTTTTCTGATTATTAGTTATCAAATTTGAAGTAATTCTTTGAGTTTGAATGATGTGTAATGCAACATAACCAACAATATGAATATAAACTACACAAATCTACTAAACTTAGAATTCATTAGTTAAGTTCTCTTTATTCTATATTACCTCCGTGAATGTTTGATCAAATCTACTGGCACTAGGAGGTGTTTCCTTGAAACCTCCAACATTACCCTGTTCAACATCCAAAATCACATATTAAAATACCATTCGTAAAATAATTCTATTAACATGTAATAAATTTATAATTGTTTACTAGTTACATACCCCACTGATAGGTGTACTGCAAAAATAAGTAGGTGGATGACTGGTGTATCCCGTCTCTACACTATGACCCTGCAATTTTATTAAAATAATAAAAATAAATTAGTTAATCTTGCATTTCACAATCAAAATTCAATAAATTAAATTCAATGAACATGTTGAATTTTACCTGAGTGTCAATGCCATATGCATCATGCAAAATGTCAGCCATCCTCTCCATCCTCGTAGATGCATATGGATCAGGCTGCGTAGCACCCTCCTAAGTTCCGGTAGGGTCATACGAACAAGTCGCCCCGCAAGATTGACACACATGGGTTCGAAGACCACCACTTGAAGACTCCCCTGGATGGCATTGTAAAATAGGGCTACTATTATGGATGACACTCTGATTCAAAGTGTTGATTTCCTGCAATGTCTCTATGTCAGCACTCTCTTTCGCAATAGTAGGCAGAACAATGTGCTCATGAGGCAGCCTAGCGAGAGGTTGTCTCCCTTGCCACGTAGGATCGGCTGTGCACTGGGCCTATCTTGAGCTGACCCCCCACCTCTCCCCTGGAACTCCCTCATATCAAAATAATTTGGGATTTGGTTCAATACAAACTCACTGTATAGTTTCCTAAGAAAATATTGGGGGACTTCACAATTATTGCATGGTGGGTAATCAAAGACCATATACCATCTTTCATAAAAATAGTTCTTAATCTCTTGGTGGTGGCACCAATGAATAGGAAACCTCTTTGCATTGAGGGTAAGATTTTGATTGTTTTAGGGTTAGTGAATAGAGAGCACAAATCACCTTTAGTAATTTTTAAATCTTTTACTTGTTTATATGATAATTTGTCTGCATAATATGCCCTGGCTGTTGCCTCCTATCTTGCCATCCAGATATTTGTTGGGTGATTGCATCTACATTTTTTTAACATATCTTTCAATGAATTTGCTAGAAGCATTCTTTCTGTGGTTGAATCATTTGGATCACTCAACCTACTGATAAGATCCTCAAGTTGTTTTCTATTGTTCTCAATTTCACTCCTCAAAATTTTTTGAGTGCCAGGAGGGTATTGAGAGAATGGTGGGGGAGGTTGATTTTGTTGAGGATTTTGTTGAGGATTTTACTATTGAGGATTTTCCTCCTCTTCTCGTTGAGGATTTGCAGGATTTCCTACAATTTTTTTTAAAAAAAATCAAATCTAACCTAAAACAAACAAAATCAATTTCAAACTAACAAATTCAAAACAAATAGCAAACAATACTTACCTCCCACATCTCTTCGTTGTCGTGGCACCATATTTGCAAAGAAAATCCAACTCTTGTTGATGAAATTTGTAGAAATCCTTCCTCCTAGAACGTGAGCGTGAAAGTAAAAGTTTTTGGAGCGGGCAAAGCTGAGAAACAGTAAAAAGAAAATGATACAAATTTCACTTTTTTTTTGCTTTTAAAATCACATAACGCGCTCGCGTTATCTCTTTTCAAAATTTTTTCCCATTTGGCCACAAAAGTGCGACCAACTTCATGCACCGGCCCACAAGACTTTATCTCAAGGCCTATCCTCTTATATATGGCCCATAGATTATTATGACGAAAATTGGGGGTAACACTTTCAAGTTGAATCTTCCAACTTATCTTGGTTGACATCCAATTTTTAGTACAAAACCATTGCACCATTTACTTTTCACCTTTGTTGGACACACTAGATTTTGCAAAATGACTTTGACCAATAGAAATCAATCCTATTTCTGACTGTAACACTCTAGCATAAGTAGATCAAGTCATTTATGCTAGGCTCAAATGCACTAGAAATCAAGAGATTTTTCTTTACTAAATTGTCAAATATCAAGTAAAAAGGTCATGGAAGCTCTAATTGCAAATAACTTTCTACATATTCAACAACTTTCAAGAGTGGGGGCCATTGCTTCTCAAGGAAGGGAAACTAATCTAGGAGTATTTGTTAGTTCCTTTGACTCGTGAAATGGTCTCTTGATTGATGTTATTTTTAGTTCATTCCATTATTGTCTTTTGGCTAGTTTCTCTCTTAGGATTTTCATAACCATATGTTTTCTCATTTGAAATTGGGTGTATTTTTAAGACCCCATTAACTTATTTTGGTCACCAACAAACATTAATATAATTTCTTTCTTTCTCACATTTTCCTTCCCGCTTTCCTATGCTCTCTCCTCTCTCCCTCTAGCCCCCTTCACTTTATCTATCTTTGTTCTCATTTGTCTATTTTTCCTAAAATATTAGCCCTCAATTTTGGAAGGAACCTCTCTTGATAGTTAAGTGAATTACAAAACACTATATCATTGGTACAACTATACAAGTATCTCACTCAACTTCAATGCTCTTACTCTAAGAAATAGATTTGTTAAATAAATTCAATATGAAGACAACATTTTACATAATCACTATTGTATAAGTCATGGCAAATGCCTATATTATATATATATTTTAATTTTATACAAAAACTGAATAAGAACTAAATGCATTAGAGTGGTTGTTTTGTGAAACATCATGGTGGAATTCTACTAATAGATAAAATTGATTACATAATTATCAATATAAATCATAAAGATACTATCATAAAACTAATTATAAGTTAAAAACAATATAAATCTGATTACTATTTATTAAATCAGCGTAAGTAACCCAATAAAGATAAACAACAACATGAAGAGAAACTAACTTATACCTATATATATGTAAACGTTTTCATTTGGAATAACCACTCTATGAAAAAAAACACCTTTATTTTGTTTATGGAGATTGACATGTTAAGCTTACATCTTACAAGACTACTAAACAACACTCATGCTTATTAATAAAAGAAAGAAGTTGATAATGTCAAGGCGAGTTGGAGAGGGAAGATCACACGCAACAAGGGTTTACTCAAGAAAATTAAGAAAGCGAGATTGACGGTCTACAAACGACAACTCCAATGTATGAAAACTGAATGGAAAGAATGAGACTATCAATCATGATGGATGCGTTGGAAGAGAAAAAATAAGAATGACCCTTTTACAAATTGCAAAAGAAACGTCAATGAAATGGGCCCCGCTAGGCTGAGGACAAGTAAACAAAACCTCAGCATACACAAAACTGCGGACGACATCAAAAGCTTCCAATTTGAAAGACGATTTGAACAAGGGTTATTATGGTTACTGATTAAGAGCTAAAGGCAGCCTAACATATACACCTCACTTCATTAAGTTGGCGCAAAAATAGTACCTGTCAGTAGACTTTGCTCCATACACCAGCCGTAACCTTGAAGCCACTACGGTTTGTAACATGGTTTGATCGTAACAAAGAGGAACAGGGACTTTAACTACTATGACCACCTTTAATCATGCATGGTTTAATAGGCCGGGCTTAACCAACACACTCTAAGGGTACACCGGTTCGGTGGTTTGAGTGGGGTCCTTTTAACCTTTTGTTTTATGTTCCGTTTTCCTTTGTGTTCCTCTCACTTTCCACGGTGACAGTGACTGCGACGGTTAAGTTTGAATTTCAAATCTGAATTTGTATCTCCCACCTGCAACTAGGGGAAAGTACTTCTGCCCGTGCATTTCCACTTCATTCAAAGAATTTGGGCGATATTTGGGCTGGCGGTGTTGGTGGAGGGCGTGTAGCATGGCCATCGATGAATTCATCTCTATGCAAACACAGTGCGATGCGGAAATCTTGACAAAATCAAATGAATAAATCGATTAAGGGAACCGAACAGGCGAGCATACAGGGGTGCCCTCTTCAAATAGAGGGGGAACGAGCACAATGCCTCCTGCATCTCTGTTGGTGATTCCAAGAGCAGAAAAAGAGGGGCTTCCTGGTCCAATTCAGGTGGCTTGCGCATCGGCCATTGCATTTTTTGTGGGAGTAGTGTTGCCTCTAATCTCTGCGGCCTTTATCATTAACTACATAACTAGAGTTAGCACACTAGTTAGGGTTTCGAGCTTGCTACTCACCATCTTTGGTGCAATTGGAGCTTACTTTGGTCACTCTGCTATTGTTAGAGGGAGTGTGCGAGTGCTGATTGGAGGATGGCTGGCCATGTTAGCCACATATGGTTTGCTCATACTCTTTCGCGCTATAGCAGGATTTTAAGAACACCGCCAACTACTACAAGAACTATTGTACTAAATATTGTTGGATTTATTTTAGTTCTAGCAAGCCATGGATTTCACAGTCGTAATAAGCTTAGGTGCAGTATTTTTTGGCAGGTAAACAATGTTTAAATAACCATGAGTAGAGAATGTTGCAATAAATTTTCAAAAGTAATTCTCATCTCAAACTTGGTTGGAAGGAGATTCAGTGTTTCACGATTGCCAGACAGTTTTAATATGTTAATTCTAATGCTTTCAAATTGATTGTGAAGTTTAATGCTCAGAGATTTAACAATTTTTTATTTTTTTCAATAATTTATTGAATTGAAGAGTATATATTTCGATTCTTTCCCAGTCATTTAATTTCACAATGCTCATGATTATGAACATGAAAATCTACCGTAAAAAAATCTATCTTAATTGTAACTGAATGGAGAGGTAAGGTAAAACTTCTATAAAAGATTTTTAAACAAGCTATTACATTATTGGAAAAATAAATCATAATAATTGCAGTAAAATTGAACAACAACCTAATTTGAATATTTAGAATAAAAAAATATATAAATAATTTTTTTAAATTTTTTTAATTTGATTTTGAACTTTTAAAACATTATAGATTCATATTTAAAAATAGTCATTGATGATTCCGTTTAGGAAAATATTTTAATCAATTCACCTTTTGTTAAAAAGAAGTATAATTATTTTTTAGAATAATATAAATCTATTTCATCAAATTCATAATTATTAAAAAATCTAAATTTATTAATTCAAATTAAATAAAAATAAAAATAAACATAAATATCAAAAATATCAAAATTTAATCTTAATTTATTTAGTAAATATTTGAATGAAAATTTAGAGAAGCAATAAAATTTATAATTTTATTTAAGTTTCATCTATTTAAAATTTTATGAGAAAGTTGTGAGTAAAAGTGTTTTTAGGTAATAGGTATATGTTTCTTTATAGTAAGCTTAAAGTGTTACAAAAATTAAAGGAAAATATTTTTTTGGTAAATTCAATTTAAGTTAATTAAATAAATGCATTAAAATAAAATATAAATTGATTTAGAGTAAATTAATGATAATTAGGTATGATAAACTAGAATAATTATAATTATTATTTAAATAAATAAACTATATATTAAGGATTTGCATACATGTAATTGCATATCATTGATGCATTAGAATAAAATTTCAGTGCTCAATCACCTCACCAATATAAAAGACTCCCTTAAGTTACAAGTGATTTTCAACAATAATTCTATCATAAAAATAGAAATAAGGTTCATAGCTAACACATGAGGACTTAACAATTTCAATCCGGTTGTCATAAGGGTGGAATTGAAGCTCAACCAAAGCATAAAAGCTAAATAATTAACATAAGTGAAAGGAACAAGACAAAAGAGTGACAATGATATAGCTAAATGAAGGCATAAGATAGGATTGAATGAGTTATAAACACAAAGGGCACTAAAGTAGTACATATAGCCACAAAAAAGGTTACTACAAGAATGAGCACATCAATACACTCATTATCACCATACCCTCTAGAATCAAAAACAACTAATAAATCTTACCTCTACCATTATTAAACTTTACATCAAACATTGTTATTGTATTAGCCTATTTTCCAACATGTTGCTCATTATATCACTTTTATTTTTTCTCCAAGTTATCCTCATCATTACAATGCCATTCACATTTGCTACTTGTTGATTTCCAAAATCTATCAAAATTAGTAATCAATTAACAAGTCTTGTTTAAAGAGAGATTATATACATTGGAAGTTCCAAAAGATGTTAATAAACACCAACAATTTTGATATAGGTATAGAAACCCAAGGTGAATCTTTTCTTGTAGGTACTAATTTTTTTTCAAAAATTAAGGTTGAATCCATTGTCAACTTTCATTGTTGAAAGTAATATGCCAAATATATTTTTGTATAGATTACTTCTAGTGTGCATAAGTGACCTAGGTTGATGCAAAGCCATAAAATCATAGCTCATTAATTTTCCAATTTGTTCATCATAAATTCAACATCAAACTGTAGGTAGAAATCATTTGCCATCATTAAAAACATCCTATTATCATCAATATCAAGGTACTCATTTATTAATTATATTTAATTATACTCTCATATCTAATTAGGCACATATTTTTATCACATATCTATATCCAATGTTAATTATTTGTTATAAATTATTCATTACATTTATTTATCCCAAATTGTTTATGTATGGATATTTTAGTTCTTCACATATAAAACAATGAACTTGACATGTGAACCCCTCCAATTGTTTATGATATGAGTTGGTTCATTTTTAATTATGGAACATCTATATGGATATTAATGGATATTTTTCATATGATGATAGTATAGTTCATATTTCTTACAACACATTACTTTAATCATATGCTCTCCACATCTATTATTTTAGTCCTAAATTTTATAGATTCATGTAAGGTTTAGCACTCACATGTGTAATGATATGGTTATAACTAATTATGGTGTAGCATCCTTGTATCTAAAGGATTGATTTAATAATGATATCAATGACTCTTATTTCATTAGTGATGTCTTACATTCTTTATCACATGATGCTGTGAATGATGATCACACTTCTTAGCTACAAAATTATAGCAATATACATATTTATCATGCTTATATATTCCATGGTGTTTCAATTACTAGATTTTATAGTGTTCCTATTATTATAGATCCATCAATTGATGGATCTCGTTGTGATGTGAATGGTTATCATAGATTTGCATACAAATATTTTTAAAAATTTTACTTTATCTTTTATTTTCATATAAAACTTTGGAAATTTTCTAATGCACATATTTATGGAGACCCTTGTTTTAGAAGCTCTATTGTTATTTTATTTATATAAATAATTTTCTAATACACCTCATTGATGAATTATAAACTTTTTCATATATATATTTTAGGTTTCATGAGCATTTATAGGATCATTGTAATCTTTCAACAAAACATGATTTTAATGTAATGTCTTACATCTATCCCAGTTGTACTACCATACATCTATTCTAGTATTCCATATGAGAAACATCATGCAAATGAGGTTACACATTATCTTAATAATATTGGTCATGGAAACATTACTCCTCTATAAGTAAGATGTCAATGGAAGTTTACAAGATTGTAAGATCCTTTGTATATGATATTTAAAAAATATTTCCAATTCCAACATATCAAGTTGCAGAATATTAATCTTATTCTTATATCTATACATGTGTTGAATGATTCTATGACACACTATATTTATGAAAATCATTAAAATCATGGACATTAATAACTAGATTTATGTAATTCAAGATAGAATTTAAGATCTTATTGACAAGGAGTTGATGAATGTTGAGGGTATATTAATGGTTATGATGTGTGTTATCTTTATGGCCTCATTATGATAGGAATTATTATGCAAAGTTTCATGAAACAAATAGTAATCTTTGTATGAGAAAAAATTATATACATCTAGAACACATCATGTAATACACATAATGAAGAGAACTTGGTAAGGTATATATAAAAATTTATATGAATGGAATAATATATGATGGTATGATTATAAAGGAACATGGAAAAATAAAGGGAGACAAGTTTTATAAAGGAAATATCTCTATATACATATCCCAAGAAAGAAAATACAAGTTCTTTAAAGATTGCATAAATTTTTTTATCATTTAATCTCACCTTTATTAATAGATAAAATTTTGTGGGTCATAATTCTCATATATCATGATATCGAAAGGAAAATTATAAAATTGGGGTAATAATTTACATGATACATCATGTGGTTCCATTTGATAAATATTTCTATTTCTTATTTACATAATTTATTTGATGTTCTATTTTTTTTCTTGTTATTGACACATGGAGGCAAGACTTTTATTCATTTTTCATACACTACACACAATCATGATATTCTAAATGGGGGGAAATGATGATGTAATTAATTGTCCTGTGGATTGTGCTCCATATTCATCATTTTTAAAATTTATCATGTGTACTTCATATTCATCACCTAATGGTTACAATCATTTTACATATACACATTCTCATGTTATCATAATTTAAATTTTTCTAATGATTACCTCTTTCCTTAATTTTTATGTACAACTTTAAGAAAAGTATAAAACAAAAAAAGGTATATTATTACCAATCATTCTTAACATTTATTCATAATTCACAAGTTCACTCTATAACATTTCTCTAACTATTCTTCTTTAATTTAAGTTTATATTTTCTCTTATTATATATTGGTGTCATTAGTTATGTTTATTCAAAAGAATAAAAATGTAAGGATAAAAAATGTGTACCTTAAACAAATAAATCCTTTTTCTTACACTAAATTGTATGACTTCCTTGACTAAATGGTTCTAGCACATTAATTTAAGTGACCTTTAGTGATTTTATTAAATAATATTCCTATAATTGAATCTTAGAGATAAAAATTAACCCTTACTAAGATATTTTATCATTCTCAATTTCTTAGCTCTTATTATCAGATTGAATTTTCAAGTGTGCAAATGATCTATGCTATTTTACTATTATAGATTTGATTCAAATTTTAAGTCTCATCCTCCATACTAGCTTACTTTAAAATATACTTTATATGTCAAATATTATGGTTTCCATCTTTCAAAATATAACTTTAGACCTATTTCATGTGTCTCATGCCATGACCTTATCCCTTTCTTACTACTAATCTAATATAGTCATAGTTCTAGGGATTCATGTTATCTCTATGTATGGTTCAATTCATATTATATGGTTTTTACGTCATCAACCTAGATAAATGATATGTTAAAAATCCATGGATTATGATGTAATAAATCCCATAAACCATATTCAGTCATAATGTGGTCTTGTGTGCTTTGATAATGTAAAATTTAGCGGGATTCCTTGAATTGAACCCCTCAAAGTTTAGAAGTATATGTTCTAATTTTTTGTCTATATTATTTTATTTTTTGTAACTATTCTCTAATAATGTCTTCATTTATTGTTTGTATTCATAGCTTGATCTTTTGTTTATATCTTATATCTAGCCTACATTTTTTCCATGTTCATTCCTTGTTTAACATGTTCACGGACCTTCCAAGTTTATCAATTTTGTACTCACTTGATACTGAGATTAATACCTTGAAACCTAGTAATTTTTATATACAAAAAGGAGTGAAATTTAACATTAGTTTTTAGTGCTTACCTTTGGAATCTCACAATCAACCTTAACTTGTGCTCTTCCTCCCTTATTTCCAAGATCTTTTTGTATTTTCCAAATGCCATGATATCTTATGGTTTCCTTTTCATGCTATGAGGTTTTTTTGTGATTAAGCTAAATGTGTCAAAGAGGAAGGGAACATTAAAACCATTGTAATTATTATATTTTGTATGAATCTTTTTAACAATAAATCTTATTTTAGCATGGATTTTAAGTAATAGTTTTCTGGAGATATATGAACTTATGCTTTTTTAAACATCATACATATATTAAAGGGATATATAAATTCATAGATTTTATGGATATAGAGTGTTTCTCTTAATCTAAGAAAACCTATTCTTTCATGAAATTGTTTATATGCTTGAACTACTCATCTAAAACTAGGTTTATGCCTTATTTTATTATTTCACTAGAAAAATTGTGTAGACCTAGTTATTCCATAGATGTATTCATTATTTGTTAAGGTGAATATATATATTTGTTAGCATTTAATATTGCCTCCAGGGATATATAAATAATTTAGAATCTATTTATATATAGGTAGATTTTATCCATAGAGGAATGAAATAAATATAATATATGCATGAAAAGTGTTGTAATATCATTTATTTGAATAGTTGTGTAAGATATTTTCCATCTCATGTGTGATTTAAGGATGACATCATATGTATTTTATTTCATATGCACATGTTACATATAAATGTATAAGATGGAGTGTTGATTAGTAGGATTTTAATGGTATTTTGACTTGTAAAATAAGAATTCCCATAACCTTATGCAATAAAAAATATTATAAATCTATATATGTGTGCTTTTGAATAAGGAAAAGAGTGTTGTTAGTTGTCGATAGAGAGAGAATATATTTTTTTTATAAACTTGAGAGCTAAGTAAATCCATTGCACATATGTAGTAATGAGGGAAAACCTATGTGTAAATTAAGCTCTTATATCAGATTATTTATTGTGTACACCCTTGGAAAAAAATTAAAACAAGGTGTTCTGGAATGAATATACCCATGTGACTCAATTTTACTATCCACAATTCAAGTATTTTCCTATATTTATATTTTCTATTGTTATGATGGTTATGCTTAGATAATATAGTGGGGATTATAAAACCTTTGAGAATATTTCTCAAAGTACCTTAGCATCACATTCTAGGATTTTTAAATTTTTTTTTTATGGATTATTATAGTATATTCAATAATTTGAATCTTAATGAATAGGCCTTATACTTGGGTAGCACAAATCATGTGTATGTGCTTGTAAGATAAAATCATAATTGTTCTTAAGTTCCTTAAGATTGATAAAAAATCAATTTAATTTTACATATGGAACTTTCATGTCATAAAATTTACTTTAATTGAGTCACCAATCTTTTGTTTACATCTCTCTCAAAATAATTCAATTCATAAATAGAAACAATAAATCAATCTACACTAGCAATATACTTATTGTTTCATTTAACTTTGCAATTCTTACATGCTCATAAAATTACATCAATATAAATCATAATTCAAGATATTCATTTAGTGGCTTGCTATTGTTGTTTCACATGTACATGTATTAAGAATGGGTAATTTATCAAAATACATATGTCATTGGTTGTATAAATAAACTATCTATTAGTTTCATGCATGAAATTTGTATCCTATTTAAAAGAGGTTTTGAACATTGAATCAACAAGTTTTCATTATGAATTTTAGGTACATATCCTCAATAAATTCATATTCATTGGGTGAGCATGGTCTCAAGGTCAATTATACTTACATTATCTCTCTATAAGTACCTTGTGAGAACCTGAAGGTATATTTTCCTAGGAATAACATAGCCAAAAGAGATGATGGTAGCCTTTTCTTGATTATTAGTCCTTAACCATTCCTTATTTGATCATAAATCTTTCCCTTTAATCCTAACTTGAAATCCATAGACTAAAGAGTTCAGTTATGATTAAAAATTTAGTATTAAGGATTTATTAAGAGTATCAACAATTTTTTCCATTACTAGTGAGAAAATAATGGTGTCATTTTATAAATATGCACATTACCTAATTATATCAATACCTTGTTAGATTTTTTCACTATAAAGAATTTTATTTGCTTAAGAGTTTAGAACAGTGACTTTGTTTTATCAATCTAGTTGAGGAAAAATTAAAGAATAAAATAGCAAAGAATGGTGATATCCATGATATTCACAAGGTATAGGAATTTTATGTGCACCAACAATGAAATAAAATTTAATTTATAAAACTAAATAAGTAGGTAAATCCGCACAAATTTTCTCTCATATTAAAATTAAAATTGGTACATTAGAAGGGACATATCTTATTGTTCATTTAAAATAAGATTAAACCTAAAATTATTCTACTAATTTTATTTTAGGAATAGGAAAAAAATCACTGTAGTTTGGTTATAGAAGCCAAGAAACATAACTTGGAAAGGAAAAAATTGAGAAACAAATGGGTGTGTGCAAGAAGTTGAGTCCACTTTTTGGCCAAAAAGTGGAAGTGTTTTTCCTCATTTTCAGAATTTGACACATTTGACCTTAAAATTTGAAGCACTTAAAGATGAAATCTTTAAAAAATTCACTAATCATAAAATGTAGTGCTCGAAGTCTAGTTTCCAAATATGTAATTTATTTCAATACCTAGATTGTACAAATTGAGTTTCAATAGGCGTTTCTAAAAACCACTGTTTAAAAGTCACTTTTTTTTTACCATACCATGCATGCGTATGACATCCATATTTTGACTTAAATTATTGTATTTTTCTAAATCCTTTTGGGAAAAGATTTGTGACTCATGAAGCTTGTTCTTGATATTTTTTGTAATTTTTTATTGATTTTTTTTTTTTGTTAAATTTTTATTAGGTAGATTTTTTGTTTTGAAAAATTGTCGTGTATGACATGCATAAGATGACCTAAACTTATCATTTTTTAATTTTTTCTTTAAATTCAAAAGAATTATCTAAAGTTTGTTCTCATGTAATCTGTTTGTCAAAATGTCATGTTGATCAAAAGTTATTAAAATAGTAAAAAACCCTGGTATTTAAAGTTTATGGACCAATTTTATTAGAAATTAATTGAAAACTAGAAAAAATAATCCAATTGCAAAAATAATTAAATATTTAGAATCTGCATTGTCTCATCTAAAATGGGTTTTAATTTCGTCAAAAAATTTTGCAAAAAAAATTGTTAGCCATATGTCCAAAGTTGGTATTTTTCTTTGACATTGTTAGGACCTTCAACTTGCAGGTCAAACCAGGTTGAAGGCCTAGGTTCGGATTTCCAATGCTTTTCTCGAACCAAAATCCTAGGCAAAAACCCGACCACAAAGCAAATAAAAATTCAAATTTTAAAAAACAGGATCCCGATGATAAAACGGGATCCCGTTTATTAATTAGGATCTCGTTTCTTAGTTTATAATATTCGGATCGTTGGGAGGGAAATGGGATCTGATTTTATAAAAAAGATCCCGTTTCCTTTCCAACGGTCCCCACATTCAATATCGAAGAACGTGATCCCGATTATAGAACGAGATCTCAATTTTTATAAATGAGATCCCATTTCTTTTATTTAAATATACTGCAAAAAATTACTGTGAAGTCTGCAACTTCACATGTATGGCTGAGAGTAGTAAAAGTAAACTATTTTTCATGAGCTATTGTATTTGTTGATGGTGTTTTTATGCACTTCTCAACATAGGCAGTGTGTAGGTGCACTACCTCTCTTGAAAGACAATCTTCCATAATCATATTGCAGAACACTATCCCAAGGTCTCTCGATTGTCGGGTCATGACAGTGCTCAGATACCTTAGTAGTTTGATGTGATTTGCTGGAATCACAAGGCGGTCTTACAAAAAATACAAAGTGTGGATGCCAAGTGTGAAGTTGGATCTTGAAAAGGAGTCCCTAGGATGAGAAGTTGATATGCACTGGCTATAGGTTCAAATAGCAATCTTGGATTCCATTTAGTTGTTAGATTTGGCTTTACAATGTGCAATGAACCTTAGTATTGATCAGTTACTAAAAAAAAAGGAAAAGGGCAAAGGAGAGGAAAAGTTCCTAAGTTTGAAGCTTGCTATGAATAGTAACAATGGAGTTCCTGCAATGGACAATTCCTTAAAACAATATCCCACTTAACCAGGGATTTCACAGTATCATAGAAATTGTGCTATCTTCTAAGGGCTGCAGATATTTCATCCTTCATCCACCACATACATGCATGAATTAAAGATAAATGTTTGGGGCAGCTTCAAATCAAGTCCAGGCTAACTTTGCACAGCTATCTACCTTCAGTAAACAACAAAAAGTATGGACTAAGGGATCATCAACAAAGCAGGAATTTTCACAATCACCCAACAACATTCCTAAGATTTATCTAAATAAAGTAAACAACTAACTAAACAGCCATAAGATCTAAGCTAAACATATGAAATTAGAGAATGAATCAAATGACATGAGAGAAATCAAGGAAATACACCAAGTCAATGATATTTCTTATAAATTTCTATAGCATGCCTTTACAACAACTCAACTCTCACTTTTGCAAATGAGGGGAGTGCTCTATTTATAGTTTTCAAAAAGTTAAATGAATGGCCAAGATTCATTCTCATTATGTGGCCAAGATTCATTACAAAATAGGGTTTCACCTACCCCCAAATAGATTTACAATTTAAAAATATTTTTTGTCTCTTCCCTATTTCGTCATCTAGCGGATGGCACTATTGCTCTTTCATCCTATAGCTGATTGCTATTTTCTTGGCTGTAGCTACTCCTCAGGAAGATCTTCTTTTTTGGCTGGGCTACCCTTCTAGATTTCTTGCCCTTATCCTTTTCGGTGGAGGCCCCTGAAGTTCTTGCAACCAATTCCATACATTCTGCAAGCAAGGGCAAAGTTAGCACAACAAAACATCAAAAGTGTTCATGTTAGTCCACATCTCAAAGATAACACTTAAATAATCATTCAAATATATCATAAATTTTATCTTTAGATGGTATCAATCTTTGTTTTAGGGCGTTTGGACAATCTAGGCCCGAAGGGCTGGACTTCCCTGGCAGGAATGCTGTTTGGGAGGGAGAATGTGACCAAAAATTCCTGGAGACCCTCCTTGGCCAAATTTCAATGTTTCGAGAGGCTCATGATGGGGAACAGTGCAATTTAAGATGTGGGTCGAAGTCTGATTCTGGATTTGAGTTTGTTTGGGTCGATCTGAGGCGCATCGGGGGTCCCAAGCCGGAAAGCAGTTAAGGGGCGGCCGTTGGCAACGCTAGACAGCAGGTGGAAATTCGGCCGAGGAAGTCCGGCAGTGGAAGTCCGAGAGCTGGGGTCTGGGGAACTAAAGGATGGACGGGTCACACTTATCATTTAGGCTTGGCGGCGGCGGAGGTAATGTCAGGGCCCAGCGGCCGGGGCGACGCAAGGTGATGGCCACCGCAAGGTTTCGCGTTGATTGTTATGGTGGTGGCGAAGAACGTCACGGGACCCAGAACGTGGGAAGCTGGCAGGTGTCCGCCGTCGAGGATGGCGGAACCGTCACAGAGTTCCTAAAACAAAACTCCAGACGTCTGGGCCTGGAGAGTACCACGGCAGCGGGGAGGATTTGGCGGGAACACAGGGCAAACGAAAGCTTGGGGCCCTGTGACCGAGAGGATGGGGCAGAAACTCCGTCGGTAGGGGGGTCCATGGACTTCTGAGTATAGAAGTCTAGTAGCTGGGACACGGGAACGAAAATGCAGCAGTTCCAAAAGATTCAAGGCACCGACAGAGCGGCCGTCGGGGCCCGAACGGCGGGAAGCTGGAAGGGGCTCGCCGTCGGAGAAGGCGAACCCCAGAGGGAACCTCGGAGACGAGACTCTGGGATTCGGGGCCCGGGGTGACCATAGGTCGCGCGTATATGTTTCAATTTCTCATGGCCAAGCCAAGATCGGGGCCTGGTGACAGGGAGGCAGAGCGGCCTGGGCAGTTTGGCACGGCGAAATGCAACCGGCATTCCGGGGACGGAAGCCCAACGACCCGGACCCGGCTAGGAGGACTGCCGCCGACATGCAACCACACTTCGAAAATGGGGCGGCAAAAGGGGGGACTAGGCCCGAGGGGCCGGTCGCCCTGCGCGAAGAACAGCTACACCACGGGCAAGCTCCGAATCGGTGGGGAGGGTAAACCCATCAGATTTGTCATTTTTTAACACATGGGTCAGGGGTGCAATTGAGTGTTCTTCTACTTGTTTCAATCTAACCAATTACTTAATCCATTGAAATCCTCCAAAATGACAAAAAAGATGGGAGGGTAACTGGGGATGGCCTACCTCGAATTCGCTAAGTGGTGGGGGGAAAAATTCACCGGGGATCGTCGGAGTGAAGTTGACGCAAACGATCATGACGCTGCAGATCGCGGTGGGTTGTAGATGCTTGGGTTTTCAATTTGCTTCAATTCGCAAAGTGAAAATGACATTGGCGGGCTGGGCATTATATACCCCAGCCGCCATTAATGCCTGCATTAATTGCTGGTACGACCGTGCAAAAGTTGGTGAAATTTGAATTGAGTCGGCGGCGGCGGCAGAGACTCTGGGACCCGGCGGCCGGAAAGACGCGGAGCGATGGCCATCGCTTGATATTCGTGAACTTTTGAACGGCCACGGCAGAGAGAGCCTTGGGGTCCGGAGGGCGGACAGCAGGTGGAGGTCCGCCATTGACAACGGCGGAACTGTCACAGAGTTCTGAGGACGGAACTCCAGACGGTCGGGCCCGGAAGGCAGGGCGGCAAGAAGGAATTCACCGCCGAAGGAACCTCGCGTTGCCCAACGACAACGGCGAGGAGCATCCTGGGGCCCGATGGACGGGTGACCACCGTAGGGTTTCGCCGCAGGCAGCGAGCTCGGGACGGAAGCCCGGAAGCAGACTTCCGGGGCCCGGGGCCCGAAGGGGCAGGTGCCGCCCGGGAGATTTTCGTCGGATTGTAAACGGAAGATGGCAGGGCGGGCCCCGAGGGGCGGAAAGATGCCCGGAGAACGCCGCATGGTTGATTTATGGTGAAACCTTGGAGCAACATCGATCATGCGGAACATCAAAAAAGAGGGGCATGCAAAATGAGGCGACCCTGAAAGACCTGACGAGGTGAAAGAAAAGAGGGTCCCCATTCCGAACGGGGCATGTGTGCTAAGGGCACAAAAAATGGCAACTCTACTGGAGAACACTCCAGAGCGTTCTATGGATAAATATTCATTTAGGACCCAGAATCTCTAGTTTCGCAGACCAGGAGCGGCTTCCAAAGATGACTCCAGAAGAACGAGGTCCTTAATTGGGTCAGCTTACAGGACATCTCAGAAGCGTGTGTGAGGTGAGTTCATTCCTTTCTTAGGGATAGTAACTAGGGTTATCACTTCAACCGAGTGAGCTACATAAATTGCCTAACACCAAAAGTAACCTGGACATTGCCTCGCTGCTAGTCAGGTGTCTATAGCCCCGACGGAGTTGTCACTACAATCTCATGGATATTGCTCTACTGCCAGCTGGACGTCCATAGCCCCGGTAGAGTTACCCGAACACCCATATGGTCATTTATTTCCTTTTTTTAGAATTCTTTTTTTCTTTTCCTTTTGCTTTGATATTTCACTTCTCTTTTACCATTTAGTTCGACCAGGTAAGCATTGAAGCCTACAATGGGTTTGAGACTGCAATGGTCACTGGAGTAGACTTAAGATTTTTCACTCACTAGGGTTATAATAACCATAGTACGGTCCTTCAAAATTTATTATTATGTAATTCATGCGAGATCCGAGACATGGGTAAGAAGATCCAGTTAAGGGTCGAGTTCTGAGCAGAGTTCAGACAAGGAAATCATTCGCGGACAACTTTCAAAGAACAATAGTCTAGAGTGAATGTTTAGCTAGAGAACACATAGAATGGACAGCAACGCGAACCGCTTGTTAGGTGAGCACGACCACCACAAAGGAGTGAGAAACCTCTTTTGAAACACAACCACCGGGAGGGAGAAAATAAAAGCGACGCAAACAAAACGCGAACAAGCAAGAAAACAACTACTCTAACCTATGTACAGGTATTTATGACAAAGAGTTCGAAGGAGCTCAAGCTTGGAAGTAATGCTTCAAGTGCTACTCGTTGACTGGCAACATGACATTCTCACCAGTTAAGGTCTTTAGGCGAAAGACATTATCTACCAAAATCTCAGCTATTTGAAAGGGGCCAAGCCAAAGCTTGTCAAATTTGTTGTGTCCCCCTTTCTTCTCATGGGCCTTGTCCTAATATAGGACCAAATCTGCAATCCTAAAGGCCTTGATTTTGGCTCGGTGATTGAACCATCTCTTAACTATGCCCTGATGTTTGGCAAAATTTTCTATTACGCGGTTTCAGACTTCTTCTAAATGTAAGAGCTCAGCTAGTCAAGCTTCCCTACGATCTCCTCCCTCATAAAAATTGTTGATAAACTGAAGAGTAGGAATCTTCAGGTGAATGGGGAATATAGGTTCCAGGCCATAGACAAGGTGGAACGGGGAATTGCCAAGGGCAGCCTTGTGGTGGGTGCGATCAACGCAAAGGGTGAAACGGAGCTGGGTATGCCAGTCCTTGGGATTCCTATCTAATAGCTTCTTGATCACAGTAATCAGATTTTTGTTTGTGGACTCGACAAGGCCATTTCCCTGAGGGTAGTAATTAGAAGAGAATTTAAGGGCAATCCCATAGTCAAATGTCGAACTGGCAAACTTTAATGAAGCAAATGCGGATCCATTATCACATACTAAAGCATACGGACAACCAAAACGATTTGAAATGAAGCTTTCTAGAAAATTGGTAACTACTTCAGTTGTGCATTGCTTACATACTATTGCTTCCGTCTATCTAGTACAATAATCAGTAGCGATAATAATGTACTTGTGTCCCGCAGATGATGGAGGGCTTACCAGACCGATGAAGTCAAGACCCCATTGCGTAAAAGGCCTTACCTCTAGCACAGGCTGCAGTGGGACAGCATCATTCCTCTCCCTGGTGGCAGCGGTCTGGAACGTATGACATGAACGAACATGGCCATGGGCATCCTTGAAGACAGTTGGCCAATAATACCTTGCTCTCAGTATTTGATGCGCTGTAGAAGAACCAGAACCATGGCCTGTGCCAAATTTATTGTGAAATTCTTTCAAGACGCTTTCTGCTTCTTCCTTGCCAAGGCATCTGATATAAACGCCTTCATGGTTCTTCTTGTAGAGAATGGAACCCTATAACATGTAGCCATTACTTTTCAATCTCAGAGCCCGCTTTTGGACTCCTTGTAGGTGCGGCAGACATTTATGATTTAGCAGATAGTAAACAACATCTTGGTACCATTCCCCTAGAGAAACATCTTCAAGCTGGTACTGCTATACTGTGAGTTTAGGTCCAGCCTGTGCTGCTGTTTCGGCAATTGTACGGGTGAGTTCTTGCCCTCTCACCAATTTCATGGGTTGGATTTCCATATCATACTCTTGTAGCAGGGTGACCCACTTAGCCCTTCATTCGTCCAATTCACTTTGCATGAGTAGCGTCTTAATTGCTGGGTCGGGGACAATGGCGAACACCTTATTGCGTAGAATGTAGTGTCTAAATTTCTTCACTCCCCTGACGAGAGCGTATGCCTACTTTTCTATGTTGTGGTAACGTAATTCAACATCTTTGAGGGGAGCACTCATAAAGGTGATTGGGTGCTCGTTTCCTTCATTGTCTTTCTGGGTCAACATGCTAGCATAAGAATGTTCTGAAGTAAATGAATAGATATAGAATGGTTTCAGATAATCTGGGCTGACTAACACAGGTGCCTCAACAATGGCCCGTTTGATTTCCTTGAAACTTTGGCATCTTGTTTGAGCATGGCATTGAGAGGTTTGACAATTTCTGTGAAACCTGTGATGAATTTTCGGACAAAGTTGATCTTTTCGAAGAAAGATTTTAATTCCTTCTTGCTACCCGAGGGCTGAATCTTGAGTAAGGACTTGATGCACTCAGGATCAATGGAGATTCCTTGTTCCGAAATGATATGCCCAAACAACCTGCCTTCAGTCACTCCGAAAATGCGCTTCTTGGGGTTGAGAGAAACCCTAAATTCTCTGTATCTTTGAAACACCTTGGATAAGTCAGAGACGTGATCGCCTCGCTTCTTAGAAAATACGGTCAAATCATCTATGTAGATGATTATGCACTTGCCAATCAGGTCTTTGAAGGAGATATCCATGGCGCATTGGAAAGTGGCGCCAGCATTGATGAGCCCGAACGACATTCTTCTGTATGCAAACGTCCCCCACTTAGTGGTGAACGCCGTCTTGTGGCAGTCCTCGTATTGCACCATTACCTGGTTATACCTGGAGTATCCGTCGAGGAACGACATCATTTGGGAGCCATTGATGATCTGCAGCACCTCGTCTAGTGAAGGCACTAGATAGTTGTCTTTCTCTGAGGCACGGTTGAGATTGCGAAAATCCACGCACAATCTGATCTCTCCATTCTTTTTCCTGACCGGGACCAAATTAGCCACCCATGTGGAATGCCTGACGGGAAAAATGATTCTTGCTGAAAGCAGCTTTTGCACTTCCTTATAAACGACAGGTTCTAGCAAGGCATTGATGGGGCGCTGTCGTTGGCGGAAGGGTCTCACTTCTGTCTTAAGAGGGATGGTGTGTGTAATGATAGAAGTGTCATAAGTTTTTAGATCCTCGTAGCTCCATGCCACCACATCATGGTATCTTTGCAACGCACCTATGATTGCTCTTTTTTCCTCCGACGTGCACACTTTGCCAATAAAAACATTCCTGGCATCCTTGGCTATCCCAAGGTTGTGTGTATCACACTGGTTGCTTATGGCCTCCTTCTTTGTTCGTTGATCCTAATCCCTGATATGATCTAAATTGAATATGCACTCCAGCTGAACCATACCTCTAGTGATTGTGTTGGTTTTGAGGTTGATAACCCCCTCTATGTCCAATTTAGCCTCCTGCAGATCAGCTTCATCAGTTATTTGGGCAGCAAAAATGTCAGAACTTGTGACAAACTGGAGAATATGCTTGTCATCATTGAAGACCTGCAGGTGAGTAACATTATCTGGGACTGATGGCGTTGACGTTAGCTCAACAGTGAATTTCTTGAGCCCAGATAAAGAGAGGGGTTGTAGGGTGCTAGCTGCTTGAGCCAAGGCATCAGCTGTGCAATTCTGAGCACGAGGGATCAATTGTATGTTGAATGCATCTAGGCCTTCTAAGAGATCCCAAACTCTATGCCTATAATTTATGAGTCTCCGATCATGACAGGAGTATAATTTCCTGACCTGCTTAACTACAAGTGTGGAATCCCTGAAGACTTGCAACACTTTCACATTTTTTTTAAAGCCATAAGAAGGCCAAAGACTAAGGCCTCATATTCTGCTACATTATTGGTGCAATAAAACTGCAATCGGTGGGCAGCAAGAAATGTCTTACTCGTTGGACTGATGAGTTCGATCCCCGCTCTAGCTCCTTGCCTTGACTTCGATCCATCAAATCAGAGCATCCAACACGAGGAAGATTCCTTATCTTCGGGTCTGATTGAGCCTCCGTTCCCTTTTGGCTGGACGGCGGGCCTTGTGATCTTAGGGGGGTTTTCCAGTTTGGGGCAATGATCAACAGGTGGTTCCGGTGGTGTCTCCTTGGGTGTTTCTGTCTGAGGAGCAACTGCTTTCTTAACATGCTCCACTGTTGCTTGGCACAGGCAACAATCAAATTCAGAGTGAGCGGCATTGTGGACCCTACACTAGTTCGGCAACAAGAGATCCTAAAAATTCATTCGGGCTCCTAGGTTGAGCTAATTTCTTACACATTTTTCCATGAACCCCTGGAAGCCATCGAGCAATCCCTAGTCGTCATCTTGATTAGGATCATCATCGGCTTCTGCCAATGTTTCTGTGTCTGAGGGCATTCGTGTAGAACCTGCCGGGGGACTGCACAACACTAGCAATACTTCATCTGCACGTTCTTCCTAAAGCCCGATCTCATTTTGATAGGAAAAAGGGTGATAGTTCCCTAAATCAGTCTCAACAAACAACACCTCATTGAGATTATTGTATTCCGTGATCATATACTTTATACGGGGTTCATGGTCGATGCGGATCTGATTTGGTAGCCCCTTCCACGACAGCCACATATGAGAAAGGTCTGTGGAGGTATATCCATTTAGCGCCTTGGTGAACTCCCTTCCTAAAATAATTCCATAAGCATCAGGAATGTCTGCCACTTGGATATCAATGACCTGTTGTATCGGTGGGTCTATAGCAATTTGCATGGGGATGTAGTTTATTTCACCCATGATGCTGATTTCTATTTTGTCTTGCTGGGTCACCTTTCTTTTTGAAGGTGTGGGGGTGATGCCAAGAGCCTTGCATACAGCCAAGGGCATGACGTTGGCAGACGCGCCTGAATCAAGCAAGCAGTTATGTAGATTCTTCCCAAATATCTTAATGGTGGTTAGGAAAGGGGGAGTTTTCGGTCTCCCTTGGAGGATACCCACAGGTGTGTCCATTTGAGCTATTTGACCTTTATTCCTATCATTGCCCATATCCTTGTATTGCTTAAATTATTGGTCCTTAGAAAACTGCCTGGCAGCCCTTTCCGACTCCTTTTCAATTTGCTTACTTGCTGACTGATTCACGGGAACATCCCTCCTTTTCCAGGCTTTATCTTGTGTTTCTGGTTCTTTTCTAGGCTCCTCAAAGGTTACCCTCTTAGTCGGGGTTTCCTGCGTTGTACTAGACGACGAAGTCCCATTCAGAACCCTAAAAAAAGCATGCCTCACGGCAGGAACTTTGAGTAATTCAAAGGCTGAAAAACTGATTTTTACCTTCTTAAACTCTTCTACTACGTATTCACCCATCTGCTCAATTTCGGAGCTAAAAGCTTGGCCTATAGTAGAACTAGGGGTTTGGACCTTCATTTGTCCAGACGAATTTTGAGGTTGGCCTTGAGGCTGACTTTGTGGTTGATTTTGAGATTGGTTCTTGTTGAGGTATTGGGCAGGTATGTGAGTGAGCCTAGGGTTATTACTGGCATTGGGATCAGGCGGAGTGGCAAAGTTATTTGGTGGGGTAGAAGTTGTGAAGGGTCCACCTGCTTACCTATTTCTAAGGAAGTAAGGACTTGACCGCTGGTGGAACATGTGGACTTCATCCACAAATGATTCTTCTTCATCCACCGGACCATTATCTACTAAATCAAAGAGCTGAGCCAAGGTTTGTTCATTACTTACCTCTTGCGCTTTCTCATCCTTAGTAGGAGTAGGCTCGACCTCGGGCTCATTGCGGTCACTTCGCGGAAACGACGCCTGATTGACTACCAGACATGACGAATCGTAAGGCTCAGATGGGACGATGTCCCTGCAGTTGGCATTGTCGACTACATTTTGTACCTCCACCTGGAAGATCTCAGCAGCTGTTTGGAACTCGGGACAATCCAGCTCAGAATGCCTGCTGGTTTTGTGGAGTCGACACCATCCAGACAAGGCTGCTTCGGTTAGATATACACTGCTAGATACTTTGTCATTGCTTGCCGGTTGATCGAAAGGCATAGGTACTCCTCCGTTGTTGGGCCTGGTGTTCCATATGCGATTCTGCCTCTGAGAAGGTCTTCTTTCCGTATTTTGATTGGTGTTTTTCCCCCTCTCATAATTCTGCCTAGATGAAGTGCCCACCTCTCGATTATCTCTGTTGTCTCAACTGTCCCTATTGAGGTTGGCCTAAAAATTACATTGGGAGGCCTGCAACTGATTATTCTGATTCTTTAAATGTGTCATTTCCGTGGACATCTTCTTGATTATCTCAGTCAGCTCCTCTAGTTTGTCCTTCTCAGTCGCACCTCCAGGCGATAGGGTCAGATTTTGGAGAAAAGTGGGAGGGGCCACCGGCTGATTTTGATAGGTTGGAAGAAAATCTGGTCCTGATAGGTACAAAGGCGCTTGGGGCTGTTGGGAATACGCCTGCTATTGCGGAGCAACCGGGGAATAGTTGTACTACTGCTGGGGCTACAAATAAGAAGACGCAGGAGGTGCATAATTCAATGGCTGCCCCGGATGCGGCACCATAGGCAATTGAGGTACCTGGTTCATAAGGGGGGTTTGATGAGCAAATGCCTGATTAAGCCCTTGGATCTGCATTGGGTGGGCTACCGGCCCCAAAGAGGGCAATGGGCCGAAGATATTTTGCCCCAAGTCTGCACTAGTGACAACAACTTCTGCATAGGCAGCCAGTAGGGTAGCGGGCGGTGGGCGCATCCTTTTCACCAAGGCTGATGTGAGGTTGTCCAACACCGCATAGTAGACCGGAAGAGCTGCCGCATCATCATGGAGGTACGGAGCCTGAAGCCTCATGTGAGCCCGATGGAAGCAGTCATTGAAGGAGCCGATAGGTTCGTTGACCTCCCTTCTGATGGACATGAACTGCTGGTAAAGGTCCGCAGGGTTGATGGGGATCTTGTATTTCTGTAGAAAGACATTCTTCATCAGGTTCCATGAGGTGATGGATCCCCTCGGCAGATTAATGTACCAATAGAAAGCTTCTTCGCCCAATGAATGCGGAAAAAGGTGGCAAGCGACGTCTTCGTGGTCCACTTGCATTTCGGTGACAGTCGTCTCAAATATTTTGATATGCTCTTCAGCTGTCCTTTGCATATCATGTGGATGGAACTTCGAACAAAAGCCCTCCGGATTCTTGGGCATATCATTGTAGACCGCAAAGTGTATTGGCGAAGGGTTATGTGCTAACCAAGCCATGGAGGGTGGCAGAGGTGGTACTTGCTATTTGAAAATAGAAATTTGAGGTCGTATTTGCAACACAACAACAATTTGGGGCTACACTTGAGCTATGGCTATCTTGACTGTGCCTTGGGCTGGAAAGGCCGGGAGAGGAGCAATCCTCTGGCTGTCGGAGGTAGACGGTGTAAATGCTGTTTGAGATGGTTGGGTGGAAGATGAAGGCCGGCCAAATGGAGGTGAGGGTGAAATGAGGGCGGATGGAATAGAGGAAGAGGAAGAGACAGTGCTACTTCCTTGTGCTCATTTTGCCCTCGTGGGAGGCTGCAATTCTTCAAATTCTCCCTTGTTTGGTGTTGATCGTAGAACTCTCTGAAACCTTTCTGGGGAGAATGATCTGATTCGATCCAGCTTCACTTTATCCTTTAACTTAGTATCTTCACTGCGGCCCTCCTTCTAGCACCAGTTCTGTTGATGGTGTTTTTATGCACTTCTCAACACAGGCAGTGCGTAGGTGCACTACCTCTCTTGAAAGACAATCTTCCACAATCAGATTGCAGAACACTATCCCAAGGTCTCTTGGTTGTCGAGTCATGACAGTGCTTAGATACATCAGTAGTTTGATGTGATTTGCTGGAATCACAAGGCGGTCTTACAGAAAATAAAAAGTGTGGATGCCAAGCGTAAAGTTGGATCTTGAAAAGGAGTCCCTAGGATGAGAAGTTGATATGCACCGGCTGTAGGTTCAAACAACAATCTTGGATTCCATTTAGTTGTTAGATTTGGCTTTACAATGTGCAATGAACTTTAGTATTGATCAGTTACTAAAAAAAAAAAGAAAAGGGTGAAGGAGAGGAAAAATTCCTAAGTCTGAAGCTTGCTATGAATAGTAACAATGGAGTTCCTGCAATGGACAATTCCTTAAAACAATATTCCACTTAACCAGGGATTTCACAGTATCATAGAAATTGTGCTATCTTCTAAGGGCTACAAATATTTCATCCTTCATCTACCACATACATGCATGAATTAAAGATAAATGTTTGGAGCAGCTTCAAATCAAGTCCAGGCTAACTTTGCACAGCTATCTACCTTCAGCAAACAACAAAAAGTATGGACTAAGGGATCATCAACAAAGCAGGAATTTTCACAATCCCCCAACAACATTCCTAAGATTTATCTAAATAAAGTAAACAGCTAACTAAACAACCATAAGATCTAAGCTAAACATATGAAATTAGAGAATGAATCAAATGACATGAGAGAAATCAAGGAAATACACCAAGTCAATGATATTTCTTATAAATTTCTGCAGCATGCCTTTACAACAACTCAACTCTCACTTTTGCAAATGAGGGGAGTGCTCTATTCATAGTTTTCAAAAAGTTAAATAAATAGCCAGGATTCATTCTCATTATGTGGCCAAGATTCATTACAAAATAGGGTTTCACCTACCCCCAAATAGATTTACAATTTAAAAACATTTTTTGTCTCTTCCCTATTTTGTCATCTAGCGGATGGCACTATTGCTCTTTCGTCCTGTAGCTGATTGCTGTTTTCTTGGCTGTAGCTACTCCTCAGGAAGATCTTCTTTTTTGGCTGAGCTGCCCTTCTGGATTTCTTGCCTTTATCCTTTTCAGTGGAGGCCCCTGAAGTTCCTGCAGCCGATTCCGTATATTCTGCAAGCAAGGGCAAAGTTAGCGCAACAAAACATCAAAAGCATTCATGTTAGTCAACATTTCAAAAATAACACTTAATTAATCATTCAAATATATCATAAATTTTATCCTTAGATGGTATCAATCTTCGTTTCAGTGCGTTTGGACGATCCGGGCCCGGAGGGCCGGACTTCCCTGGCAGGAATGCTGTCTAGGAGGGAGAATGTGACCGAAAATTCCCGGAGACCCTCCTTGGCTAAATTTCAATGTTTCGAGAGGCTTATGATGGGGAACAACACAATTTAAGATGTGGGTCGATGTCTAATTTTGGATTTGAGCTTGTTTGGGTCAATCTGAGGCGCACCGGGGGTCCCAAGTCGGAAAGTAGTTAAGGGGCGGCCGTTGGCAACGACGGACAGCAGGCGAAAATCCGGCCAAGGAAGTCCGGCGGCGGAAGTTCGAGAGCTGGGGTCCGGGGAACCGAAGGATGGACGGGGTGCACTTATCATTTAGGCTTGGTGGTGGCGGAGGTAATGCCGGGGCCCGGCGGCCGGGGCGACAGAAGGTGACGGCTGCTGCAGGGTTTCGCGTTGATTGTTATGGCGGCGGTGAAGAACATCATGGAACCCAGAATGCGGGAAGCCGGTAGGGGTCCGCCGTCGAGGACGGCGGAACCGTCACGGAGTTCCCGAAACGGAACTCCGGACGTCCGGGCCCGAAGAGTCCCATGGCAGCGGGGAGGATTTGGCAGGAACATAGTGCAAACGCAAGCTCGGGGCCCGACGACTGAGAGGACGGGGCAGAAACTCTGTCGGCAGGGGGGTTCCATGGACTTCCGAGGACGGAAGTCCGGTAGCTGGGACACGGGAACGAAAATGCAACAGTTCCAAAAGATTCAAGGCACCGGCGGAGCGGCCGTCGGGGCCTGAACGACTGGAAGCCAGAAGGGGCTCACCGTCGGAGAAGGCAGACCTTGGAGGGAACCTTGGAGACGGGACTCCAGGATTCGGGGCCCAGGGCGACCATAGGTCGCACGTATATGTTTCAATTTCTCACGGCCGAGCTGAGATCGGGGCCTAGCGACGAGGAGGCAGAGCGGCCTGGGCAGTTTGGCGCGGCTTAATGCAACCGACATTCTGGGGACAGAAGCCCGACGACCCAGACCCGGCTAGGAGGACTGTCACCGACATGCAAGGGGGAACCAGGCCCGAGGGGCCGGTCGCCCTGCGCGAAGAACGGTCGCGCCACGGGCGAGCTCCAAATCGGTGGGGAGGGTAAACCCATCAGATTTGTTATTTTTTAACACATGGGTTAGGGGCGCAATTGAGTGTTCTTCTACTTGTTTTAATCTAACCAATTACTTAATCCATTGAAATCCTCCAAAATGACGAAAAGGATGGGAGGGTAATCGGGGATAGCCTACCTCGAATTCGTTAAGTGGTGAGGGGCGAAATTCACCGGGGATCGTCGGAGTGAAGTTGACGCAAACGATCGTGATGCTGCAGATCGTGGTGGGCTCCAGATGCTCGGCTTTGCAATTTGCTTCAATTCGCAAAGTGAAAATGACATTGGCGGGTTGGGCATTTATACCCCAGCCGCCATTAATGCCCGCATTATTTGCTGGTATGGCTGCGCCAAAAGTTGGTGAAATTTGAATTGAGTCAGCGGCGGCTGCAGAGACTCTGAGACTTGGAGGCCGGAAAGACGTGGAGCGATGGCCGCCGCTTGATATTCACAAACTTTTGAACGGCCACAGTAGAGAGAGCCTCGGGGTCTGGAGGGTGGATAGCAGGTGGAGGTCCGCCGTTGACGACGGTAGAACTGTCATGGAGTTCTGAGGACGGAACTCCAGACGGTCGGGCCCGGAAGGCGGGGCGGTAGGAAGGAATTCACCGCCAAAGGAACCTTGCGTTGCCCAACGGCGACGGGGAGGAGCATCCTGGGGCCCGATGGACAGGCGACTACTGCAGGCGACGAGCTCAGGACGAAAGCTCGGAAGTAGACTTCCGGGGCCCAGGGCCCGAAGGGGCAGGCGCCACCTAGGAGATTTTCGCCGGATTGTAAACGGAAGACGGCAGGGCAGGCCCTGAGGGGCGGAAAGACGCCCGAAGAATGTCGTAGAGGACGGCGAACGTGATAGGGAAGCCCGAAAAGGGAACTCCGGACGCCCGGGCCCGGAAGGGCGCAGGGTCGTCCCAGAGCCAAAATGCCAAAGGGAACCCGCGAGGGCCCGGAGGGCAGCAAAAGACCAAAAGCAGAGGCATGGTCGATTTATGGTGAAACCTTGGAGCAACATCGATCATGCGGAACATCAAAAAAGAGGGGCACGCAAAATGAGGCGACCCCGAAAGACCCGACGAGGTGAAAAAAAGAGGGTCCCCGTTCCAAACGGGGCGTGTGTGCTAAGGGCACAACAGTATTTATAGGTGGTGAACTTTATTTTTAGTTGATTTTATCAAATGAGGCATCATCTACACCATTTTTGAAGTGGAATTGTGTTATTTTTGTGCTTGTTTGGAGGAACAAAAGGTCTTCAATTTGCAATATGGATTGAATTTTTCAAAGGAGGCATGAAGAAAACAATTTTTAAAGTGGAATAGTGCTAGCTTTCTACTTGTTTTGAGGAACACAAGAGGAAGAATTTTTTCCTAATAGGTATTCAACTTCCAATTTGGATTGAATATTTTGAAGTATTTCACTATTAACATTCATTTGTGCTTGATAATTTTATAATTATGGGAGATAAAGCTCATAATAAGAGAAGGAAGACATTGAATCCTCAAGAAGTTGAAGCAAATAGAGAGAAGGAGAGACAAAGACAAAGCAAAGGGTATGTGCAGGATCATCATGGAAAAAACAAGCCCTTAAGTGGCAAAAAATTAAAAAAAATAGAATTAGGAAACTTGACATAAAAAATTGAATAACTTATCTATATTATTTCAAAAATATGTAAGAATAGAATTTGTAGTAAATTGAATTTAGTTTCTAAACTACTAGGTTTTACTTTTAAAAAAGAATCTATTTGTGAAAATTTGAAATTTCAATGTAGTGTACCTAAATTTCAGGGAAAAAATAAGAAGTAGGTGTTGTCTGACCACCCTAACCACAATAAAATGATAATATTTTTTTATAAGATTTTAGATATAAGTAGAGGACTCATACCCCAATGTGATGCATATTTTTTGTAATTTTTCCAATTGAATAATTAATAATGAAATTTTTATTACAAATTTTTAAAAAATATAAAAACTCATATGTCTAACCACCTTAACTTGTTCAAAACTTCATGAAATTCAATTTTTTTTTTGAATCCTATAGTATGTGAAGCATAGAATGTGACACATGTTTTGGATTCAAAAAATATGATACCGTTTGAAAGGAATATATATTTTTCAATCAACTTATCAATTAGGACTTTAGTCATAATTTGAATAGAAAATGAATAATAATTACTTATTAAATTCAAACTAAATCATAATTTATATCGGTGGAAAACTAAGAATATCCTTTAAAAACCCTTTTTGCTTCATCAATTTTGAGTAAAAAAAAAGTCATCAACCACATACCCATCATATTGCCACTTTTTGGCCCATCATGATCCTGCACATACCTAGAAAGAAGAATGAGAATGAAATCAATGAATGATGGTGGATCAACCAATTCCACAACTATTGAAGATGAAAACTGTAAAGCCTCTCTTTGCATGTGACTAATACAATCTTAAAGTGTTATATAGTCCTCCTAAATAGATGGTTAGATATATTGCAAGCGATATGAAGATGATTTTCTAATAGTAACCTTATAGTTTTACGTTATGTTATTTTACTTAATAAAGATGTATGTGCATGTGAATTATTGTATGAGATTTGAACTTATAAGATGAATTTGAAATAAGATAATTGTTGTGTCATATTACATTGGAAGAGTAATTAGCTATGTAAATGATTCATGAATAAAGTTACAAAGATTCAATTTACAATTAATGTTGTTTATTAATATGTCTAACTATGCTTAATTATGTTGTGCAGGAAATTAAATGAGTCGATGTGGGATTAACATTAAAGGTCGAGAAGATAACAGTGCTAGCATGAGAAGGGATAACCATCAAGTGCAAATCAAAAGACTTCTTGTTGAGGATATAAATTTAACTCCATTCGAGACCTAAAAGCAAGTAGAGTAAATGTATTGGAGGGCTAAGGAATCAAATATGCAAATAGGAGGATGGATAAATATTGGAATCAAATCAAATATATCTTTGGGAAGTTCTAAGTGTAGCCTATTTGACTTAGAAGGGTTTGAGGTTATATTTTTGATTGGGTGATTATGTTTGAGTGGAATCCAATTGTAGGACATGTGATGTGAGTTTGGTTGGGGTTGGAACCCTTGGTCAGGATCAAAATTCGTATGGATTCTTTTGTGGGTTTTAAAAAGGGATTATTGAGTCAATTTCCTTGGTTTTTGAATAGGAATAGACCCCTAGGACCTATACCTATGGGTTTGGAACCTTTTTGACATGTGAACTTGTCCTTGGAGTGTGAAAAGACCCCTCAAAAGTCCACATTCATGAATGTGACGAATTCAAAAAGTGTTGGGGCTTGGGAAGTGTGACTTGTAACTCTCAACTTCCCACTCCCCAAAAGTTCTTGGAATTGGCACAAGACTCACATATGTGTGAGCACTTGTGGGAAAGAGTGTAGGTTTGGAAGATTCCTATATACCGCAAGAAGATGGAAGATTTGGGCATTGCCCACTTCTCCTCTTGGAGAACTCTAATGGAGATAGTAGAGAATGATCAAGATGGCTTGACAGAGGAAATAAGGTTCAAGAAGTTATCCTCCTCATATAAAGAGATAAGTATTCTCTCCTACTACTATTTCCCTTTGTTATTGGTGGTAAGGATGTGAAATATGGAATGAATCATGGTGGAGAATGGAAGGTAGAGAACTTAGATACATTAAGTTTGTGCTATGTTAGTTTTATTTCTTTGTAAAAATGAGAAAAGAATCCATTTATCATCATGGAGATAAAATAATTCCTTGCTTGGCGGTATGGCTAGAGCCCACGAGGCTCCATGATGCCATTACGGTAGGGTGGAGAGCAAGCCTTAATCAGTTGTGTATTTTTCATTGTATTTCTTTAAAATTATTTGTAAAATGAAAAGCTAGCATTTGTTTGTCACATGAAAGAGAATGGAAAATACCAGGTTGCATCAAAGGTTGTGATTCTTTAAAAGGCAATATGGAATAGAGCAAAAACCTTGTTCATGGGTGTGCAAGCTAATTGTCTTCTTAAATATTGAGGAAATAATGTAGCTTTTAAGTAGATGAGTTTCATATCGATAAAGATAGGAATGGGATAATAAATCCTTGTACTTTTTGTAAAATACTATTGTAATATTAATAGTTAGCATTTTGTTTTGGAAAGAAAATACATAAAGCAAGTCTGAAATTGTTGGCATACTCTATGAGTTTGTAGTAAAGAGAAGGTGTGGTATAAAAGGAGATATATTTATTTGTCATTTAAGGAAAATATTATGTAAATTGAATTTGTTCCAACTTTCTGTCAATTAGTACAACAATGTGCTCATTGAGATGCAAGAAGGAAAATGAAAGTATTGATTTAATCATTTATGATTAAAAAATAAATAAAAATAAAAATGTATATGCAAGGAAACCCTTATTCAAACCTTATTTTCTCCACCTATGTTCCATTTTATTTGTAGATAGATACTAACGGTTTGTAACCAATGAAGTGTTCGAGAGACTATATTTCTACTCCTTGTTACCCTATTCATACTACAATTGGGTTTATAATGTTTAAAATTAGAAATGGCCATAAAATGTCTTATACTGCATTACATCCCTGTATGAATCCATCACTTTTACCTATGAAAGAAAAAGAAAAAAAGAAGAAGAGAGAAATACTGAATCTGCACTTTGACTGAATTTTCATAGCTCTTGTAGCCGATTTCTCTTAGGTCTAAATGTTAAAGTAATAGTGCGATAGCCATGCAAATAAAAAAATAAGCTCCTATGTTTGTAAGAATCAATAAAGAGAGTATAAATAATAATAATAATAATAATAGAAAATTTAAACGTGCATCCTATAGTCTTTACCTTCCTTCCCATGTAACTTGTCCCCTGTAAGAGAGCAAGGAAGGCAAGAAAGAAATTGTTGTGCAAGAGAACAAACAAAGAAACAATTAAAAAAATATGCTTTGACCCCTCTCCTCTATGCATAATGTGTTTCTGATCGTCATCCGGTGCAACACGACAAATACATATCTTCTCAAAAGTATTTGTATTCAGTGGTGCCTGGGGATCAATGCGCAATGTATAGCCATGTGAAGGCCAGCCTGCATAAATCTAAACCTCCTTAACAAACAGAAAGGTCCAAAAAGAGGATATAAAATAAAATTTTACTTGAAGGTTTGAAAATGAAACTTACACAGATCTATAGTTTGCATATGAACAGTTAATAATAATAGATCAATAAACAGAGCTTCACTATGCATAAGAGTAAATAAATACATGAAAGACAACCAAAGTTTTTAAGCTAATTCCTTGTCAAGGTAGGAACACAAATGCAATATAAGGAGTTGGAAATTGAGTAATGAAAGTTTCCCATCATAAATTTGGGTCGTTGGGTAAGTAGCAGCTATCGCTTGCATGGAAAATTTAGGCCTAATACCCATCACCTCTAATGCAATATAGTGGAGTTCACTTTATCACTCATCAATTCTGGCTAGGACAATTGATTGTAGTAAGTCCCTTCAGTATTAAATGAGTTAGTATTGTGTAAGGCGCTATGGTCAGTACCTAGATCACCACCTGCCATGGTAGTAGCCCTAAAACCTATAGTATCACACCTCTTTACATGTAATGGAATATGTTGGCACTGTAGGATCCTATTATTCACAGCTGTTACCCGAATTGAAATGATGATTTGTGGAAATGATGGATGATGAAAGTTATTCTTTACATACTAGCATTCATTCAGTCGCCTTGTCAGTGTACGGTGTGGGTTTATGTGGTCTATTAAATGTTCACCAAACTACCAACTGTAGTTCACCACATTTTCACAAGCTCTTACCGGATTGAGTATGATAGATGCTACAGTCAGATTCATGGGTGATCAATATGTCTTGTCTTCATCAATATTGTTCTTGAGGGTGTCGTGTAATTTTGGAGTGGTTGCACTTGAGTAAACGTTCGATATATATTGGGCTTAAGTGAGTAAAGTGTTGCCAGCCAATAGTTAATGTATATAACTTCATCGAGTTTAGAATCTGTCTTGTTAATTTACCTAGGCCAAATTTATGTATGGTGGCCATAGTTTTTATAAAATTCAAACTATATGGGCAAACACACTATCCTCATCTGTAGATTGATCTGCATGTGGATGTATTCAATTAGAGCGACTTCGATCACTAGTTGAATGTTCTTCCAGTATTCCTAAAATCGCAATTCATTATGCAATGCCCTTGTCTAGTGGTCATGGAGTATAGTTGATATTTTTATTTCGCAAGGTAGAGTTTTGATTAAATCATAAAAGATAAATAAATTTAGCATTCAAGGATTGGCATAGCATTGGTTAAAAGCTTAGGAAATTCAAGTGTATGCAGGCTATTTGTTTCACAACAGATCTACATATAGTTAATAATGGCATTGACACCCCCGGGTAGTCTTGTATGTGAGGCGATGTATCCTTATTTGGCTCTTAAATTTCTCCTCATCGGTCTTGTAGGCTCATCAATTTATTATTTATTTGTTTATTTTTATTCCTCTATGAAGCCACTACTTTAAAAAAATAAAATGATGAAACAGCGAGGGCACCCATTTACGGATTTAGTGAATTAAGTTTCATCTTCTAAATTTTTCTTTATTTAATGCTTGAAATATTAAACACATGCCCTATGCGCGCTTATTCCCTAAGAATCATGTTTAGTGTTTTGGAAGGTGGGAGAATGGTTGAAAATGGGCACCATCCTCTTTAACACAAATCTCCATCCTCTCTTTAAAATTACCACCCCTTAATAAAACTTCCCTCCTTTATTAAAGTGGGTGATTCCACTAGTTTAAAATAAAGCACTTTATACATTCTTTTAGGGTTATTTTTCCACTTTTTTTTTGGTTAAGCATTATGATAATAAGGGAATCAATAATAAGGGGAAACAAGTAAATAATAAGATTAAAAAAATTAATAATAATGAGATATTTGCATAAAATTGGGCAGACAAGTACTAATATTTACCTATTTTATTTTTATTCTATAAGGTATCACAACATCATTTAAATGTTTTAGTTGGGGGTAGAGTGGGAATAAAATGATACATAATTAAATAGATAATGAAATCCATTAGCAATAGAAGAAGAAAAAAGAGAGAGACTAAGTAGAGTTGTTGTCATAATATTATTGTTTTATAAAGAGTGATGTTAGTAATTGATGAGATAAATACTAGGGGAAAATTATATCATTAAGGATAGTCTTAGTATGTCAACATTTGTAATAACATTAGTTAGGTGGGTAAAATTGATGTTAATAATAAATGATATTGGATCAAATACACCAATTTGTTATTATCCTACGTTAGTATCAATTGTCACCTTGATACTAGCTAGATGTCTAACCCTGATAGTATTGATGTTGGTTGAAAATGAGTAGTAATATAGTGTTAGTGAGATGGGAATTAACCCTTGAGGAGTTTCATAACAATGATACTATTGATGCTAATGATACAATTACTTTTAGGTTAGTTATTTAATAATGCTATGCATTTGGGCGATGTAAGTATAGAAAATTTTGGGTGACAATTTCTTTAAGCATTATGAAGTGTACTCCTAGGACACACCAAGGTTGGTGTTTTTTTATGATCCATTTAACTTAAGTAGTTATACTATATTTTGGTTGAATTTCTCAGACAGATCTAATAAGACTTAGTCTTATAAGACTCACCAATTTCAATCCAAGACTCATATAATCTAGATGACCCAATAGGGTATAAAATAGTGTCTGTCAAGTGAACCCTAGCAGTGTTTGGCATACAAATTCTTTATAGATAAATTTTATGCTTGAGTTTGAGAAGTGACTCTCATTTGGGTGCTCAACTCATATCATAGTTAATGTTGCACCTCAAGCACCTAAAGTGATTTTTTTAGTTTAACGTTTGTATTTAAAAAAAAATTGTTGCATTTTCTAGTAAAATTTTTGGGCATGACAAAAACATTGAGGATACCATGGTTGTAGATGAAGCTAATTTGCAAGGAGTAAATTTGGAGAATAATATGATTATACAAACAAGTCCTACTATGTCTTCAAATCCCTCTTTGAATACTATGGAGAATGTTTCAATATGCACAAATCCAGGTACATCTTCAAATTCACATGTTAGTGAAATAGTAAATTTGTATGTAGAAGTTTTACAAGATGTTGGACTTAATGATGTTGACATTGATGATATTCAAAGAGATGAAACTTTTATAGAATTTGTTGAAAACAAAAAAGAAAAATCTTTTGTTGCAAATGAAAATCAGAATGATCATTTTCTTGAAAATGAAAACAAAACCTGTATTTTTGATGAAAATGAAAATGAAAACCGTTTTGTTGATGAAAATGAAGATGAAAATGTAAATGAAAATGAAGATGAAGATGAAAATGAAGATGAAAATCTAGAATGTGATGTTGAATTTAATGAAAATACTTTTTAAAAATTGGAAGTGGTGTTTTCGATAATCTTCCTTGTCAAATTTCTTGGAGGAAAATAAGAACACATGCGAATAGAATATACACCAAATTCTTTTATCATAAAAAAATTGCATTTCAATGTCAACTAATAATGCAATTGATGAGAATGCAAAAAATGAGGAAAGTAATGAAAAGGTTAGGCTTTTATGTTAAACCAAAAAGAAAAGATCAATCATTAAAACATGTTATGTCTACTGTTGCTAGTGCCATTCAATCTATTGGGAAAAATAGTCGATCTAAAGATAAAAACGCAACAAGAAGAGCTATAACAACTGCTATAGTTAATAAAGCAACTTTGAATAAAAGAATGGTAAGCAATATTAGTGAAGTTTTAAAAATACATCCTAAAACATTACTAAGAGTGGAAAAAAGAAGAGAAAGTATAGAAAATGATCCTATCAATCAATGTTGGAGTTTCAGTGGATGACTACCGAGGTTTGATATAAAATTGAATGTTGAAATTAAATATTGGATAAAAAATATTGGCATGATAATACTAGGGTTTCATCTAATGCTAGAGATGTTTTAAAATTAAGGGTGGGGTCCAAAGTTCGTGATCCTCACCCAAAACACCTATTAGATACAACATAATCTGAATTTTATAGAAAATTTTGTAGCAATTCAAGGTTACTTGGTAATATTAAAATAAGTCAAAGGTATTTTGAAAAATGTAAACCTGGTATGTAAAAATTAATAAGCAACGAATATCTTGTTGTTGTAAAATACATGTTCAATTTGTTATTTTTATGATGTTTTTCGATATATATGTTGTACCTTGCATAATAACATGATTATATAGGATTGTGGTATTGATATGCCACCTGAAGCAATAAGAGAGTTTATTTCAGGTTTGTTTTGTGAAAAATCTAATGATAAATTATTTTATTTAAGTTCTTGTATTTCTGGACAATGCATTAACTATGGAAATCTTTCATTTTTAAGAATTTGTTTGCATGAAAGTTTGATCATGATTTTGGACAACAATTAGTAGATGTCAAAAGATTTAGGAATGTTCACTATTCTTTAAAAGATGGAAAAATAGGAAAGCGTTGTGATTTAGTTACAAAAAAAGTTAGTGTGCATGCATTTATGAGTGAATTTAAGAATAAAATTGTACCAAAATATGTCATGCACTCTGAACATGCTCGATGGCTTGATGGCCAATTTCACGCATGTAGAAACACATTTCCAATTGGTACTATACTTTTAGTGGTTGATTTTGCAGAGAATTATACTCTCAAGAGGAAATTCAATCTCAATATTATAATTCAGTGCAAGTAGCTATGTTTGTCCATATTGTTTATAGACATGTAGATGATAGCACTAAGGATGATAGAAATTTTTTGAGGGAGTATCATTTTTATTTGAGTGACAATCGGTTACACTCGTCAGAGTTTGTTCAATACTGTTTCAGTATATATAATAGAAATTTAAGAGAAAGAGGAATCCAAATGAAAGAACACCTCATATGGTTAGATAATTGTATGGGATAGTTCAAGAATGCTCGAATGTTCTATTGGTTAAGTAGGGTTCACAAGGAACTTAATATCCAACATATATGGAGTTTTTTTGAAGCTGGGCATGGTAAAGGAGAACATGATGGAGCTGGTGCGTGTGTCAAAATAATTCTTGCTAGAGAACAATTAAAATTTGAAGATTTAGTAAAATTTAAAGATGCACATGAGATTGTGGATTGGTGTAATAGAAGATTATTTGCACCTAGTTTGAGTGATTACTCTACAGTTCATCGATTCTTTTGGTTGGTGGAAGAAGAGAACATTGTACCTAGAGTTGATTGTGAGACAATCAGTGGATCTACTAAATGGCATTCATTTAGGAGTGTGGCAACAAGCACATGGACTATTTGGACAAGGGATCTTGCATGTTTTTTCCATTTTTGTATCTTAGGATATTGGGAAGCATGTGAAAATACAGAATGGGTTGAACAGTGGGAGCAGAGATCGTTGATACCTACAGAAGCAATCAATATGAAAGAACTATTGAAGAAAATGATCAACTATTTGCATTTGAAGATTATGACCATGTTTTAGACCTTGAAAAAGAAGGTAATTTTAATTCAATTTATTTCAATTTATTTCACTTTATTAAGTTATTTTGTAATACTAAATTATTTATATGGATATGCACAAGTTATTAAATCAAATTTTGTTGGCAGGACATGTTTATGCTGTTATTGCACCTGAGGGGAATGAAGAGAAAACAAAATATTGGTTGGCTCATTGTGTGGAAACTAAACATAATTTAATAACACCTTGAGAAGATGATGATGGCTTTCATTATCCAACAAGTATGGTGATCCCCTTAAGACACCCCCTTAAGAAAATTTTGATATCAAGTTTTAGATCCCCTTAAGAAATTTCTTAGAACAAGTCTTTGATCCCCTTAAGAAAGTTTTGAGAACTTCTTTGATGATGGTTTTTGAACATGTTTTCCAATAGGATCGGTGGTGGTTGTTGGCACTTGGCTATGAAAATACTTGAGAAGAAAGAATGGTCTACCTGTATTCGAAGACTATGAAACACATAAAAAGATTATACATTATTCGCATTTGGTGGTGGAAACAAATATAAAACTAGAGTGTTATCATGGAAGACCTTCAAGAAAAGTTCTATGGTCAATTTCTATGGAAGAGCATGAGGCAATCATATGCATTGCAAAAAAGAGAGGATGCAAATGGTACAATGGAATAAGTAAATACAAGTAAATATAGTTTTAGTTTTATTTTGTCCTTTTAAATACATTAAATACATGTTTCAACATTGGTCAAGTGTTTTATTAGTTGAAATTGATTTAAATTGTCCTTTTATACATCCTTAAGGCATAATCAAAAAAAGGATCTAGTCCATGCAGATTCAACATAGACAACATGGAATACTTGGTAAAAATAGGTAATTATTAGTTAAATTATATTTAAATACATGTTTTGATTACACATTGATATTGCTTAGACATTACTAGTTAAAATTGATTTATTGTCATTTTTTGTATCCTTAAGCCATCATTGCATTGATCTCATACTTTGAAACAAAAAGGAGAGGATTCTTGGATTCAACCTACAAACATGTGTCAAATACTTTTAAATGCAGGTACTTGAGTTCTGTACGTATAGATAGTTTTATATAAATTAAAATATGTATGTTTTGATGATTTCATTGATATTGCTTGTACCTTTTTGATATCAGGTGGTGTGAAGACCTACTACATTCTAGCCACAAGTTTGAGATGTTCTTGAGATGGCATATCCAAATTTTGTAAACATTGTTTTGAGATGACATATATGTACATACATACTTACATAATTAAACATACTCTATGCACTTCTATGTATCAGATCAATATTCTATATATTTTGTTTGTTAAATGTGCATGTTTTCCTACTTTGAAACTTTATGTCTAATTGTATAATCACTAAATATCATGCATACATTATTGTTAAATCAATTATATCCTTAAGATGTTGTATTATGACCCCTTAATACATCCCCTTAAGAAATTCTATTATGAACCCTTAAGACATCCCCTTTAGACATATTATGACCCCTTAAGACATCCCCTTAAGACATTCTATTATGACCCTTTTAGACATCCTCTTAAGACCCCTTAAGACATCCCCTTAAGACGTTCTATTATGACCCCTTTAGACATCCCCTTAAGACCCCTTAAAACATCCCCTTAAGACGTTCTATTATGACCCCTTTAGACATCCCCTTAAGACCCCTTAAGATGTTCTAATATGACCCCTTTAGACATCCCCTTAAGACCCCTTAAGTCATCCCCTTCAGATGTATTATAACCCCTTAAGACATCCCCTTAAGATGTATTATAACCCCTTAAGACATCTCCTTAAGACGTTCTATTATGACCACTTTAGACATCCCCTTAAGACGTCACTATTTGTTTTGACAACTTATAAATTAGTGTTAGATGTTATTATTTATAGAATTTATTAATGCTTTTATTCTCTAATCTTCTATGGTAATGTTTATTTCTTAAAATTTTATCATTTCTGGTATATAAATAGATTGCTTTTGTTTGTAAATTATGATTTATTGACTAATTATTGATTGACGTGAATTGAATAAGTTCATTGAGTAATTATCACTATTTATTGAATGTACATATCATGTATATCATGTATGAAATCACTAAATATGCAAAGTATGAATATTAAAATGTCCTATATTAATATCATGTATGAGATCACTAAATTTCACATTAATGTCCTATATTAATGTCTTGACTATGAACATAAAATGCATAAATGTACATATGTAAATTAAAATTTCAAACAAGAATAAAGTCCATAATTTATGTAACATATTAAGTGCATGAAACCAATATATTAAGCGCATGAAATAAAGTCCAATAGAGTACATGAGAAACAAGAAATATAGTCCATGAAATAAACAAATATAGCACATAAAATCACATGTTTCTAGGTCATGTATTGTCTCTATAATCAAGAGACCTCTTCACACCATGCAGACTATGTGGATGACTTGAAACACTCTGTACAAGAGAAAGATGAAATCAGATGTAAGACAATGAAAAATGATTTAATGACAATTTAATTTATAATCCATCATAAAATTAAATTACCGTCATATTTGCATCTAGATGCTCTGGTGCACCTGAAGCAACCTCTAAATTCTCTAAATCAATCTACATAAACAAGACAAAGGAAATTCAAAATTAGATGTACAACTCTACAATTAATTTTTTTTTTAATTCAATTTAATTTATAATTTATCATATTTTAATTGTACCGTATTAAGGTTGTGCAGGCTCTTCTCTAGGACCTGTCTGTACATGCTCAACTACAAGATCATGTGTCTCATGCTATAAAAGAAAAAGAATATGTAAAAATATCATATTATGTATATATTCAATTTAAAATTTATAATTGACTTTAAATATAATAAAAAAATTAAATTACCATTTGTTCTGGAGCTTTCTCTACATGTCCTCTTGGTGGCGTAACTGTGTCTGAGTCAGGGCTGAAAGTTGCACTAACAAAGTCCTACAAGATCAAAATTAAAGCATGTACAATTGAATTAGGTTAATATATATATATATATATATATATATATATATATAGATTCAAGTTTGCACATTTTGTGTAGAAATTTTTGTAAACAACCTAGAAATCAGTGGCCTCACGAGTAGCTACAACATCAAATTTTTTCCCAATGCCCATTCTTATTGTGGTATCAACCTAGACATACATGTACATAGACATTTTATGCTTATAATAATTACAAGTGTACATGCATGCGTTTCATATATCTAGTGAATTCAAAACTCATAAAATTGTAACTATATACTAATGTAAACTTTAAACAAATTTACAATATGAATGTACCTGCCCCTGATCTATGACACTCGATAGTGGAGGAGTGCTTGACAATCCCTTAGGAGGAATCGATGTGGATGCTGATTGACTCACCTAAACCAACATAAATATTTCAAACATATATGTGATTCAATTATAAATTTAAAACTCAAGTTAATTTATGATTTCATACATAATTTTAAAAATTGAAATCAAAATACCCCATAAGGGTTTCCGAGTACGACCGGTGTCGATGTATGTACTCATGGAACAAATGATTGCCCCATCGTTAGTGTCATCTTTACACCAAACAATTTGATTGTTAAAATGTATTGCAAACTTTTCTTTGATATATACATCCACCAAAATTCTTATAAAATGAATGTACATCTAGATGCATATTTATACCCGTGTCACAGTGTCCTCAGGGTGATGGTCTACTATAAGAAACTCTACAAATGAACTGATACGACTAGATGAACCACCATAATCTCCCTGTCCACCTGAACTAGGTGTGGCCTGATTAGGTCCATAGAATACTAGATGACAACTAGTACATATATGGGGGATGAGCCTCGACACTCTTGGAGCGGTACTTAGAACAGCTCCATAAAAAACTCCTCCATCATCATCATCTCTATGCTCCACACCCGCTATCGCAGAAGCATGCTAATCAAGGTCTCCTATGACTGTACTAAGGGAACCTAATGTTGAGACCAAAGCTTGATGATGTACAGGTGCATGAATGGGAGGACCAGGAGCAAAAATAAGGGGTTGTGCATGCATGGGGCATTTGGGATCAACCCTTTCCCCTAATATTTGTTCTGGCATGCCGCCACCAACACCCTAAAATGATCTAAAATCAAAATAATTGGGCTTTTGCCCCAAAAAAACTCTACATATAGTTTTCTCAAAAAATACAATGGGAACTCCAATTAGCATGTGGGGGACTATCAAAAACCATATACCACTAATCCCAAAAATGTGCACTCATCTACGGATGTATGCACCACCTCATGGATATTCTAGATTTGTTGGGTGGAATTGGTTGTCGAGTAACGAGGTCAAGAAAGTAGCGGGCTAGATGGGATTTCATTATTTTAAGGTCTAATATTTGTTTGTAAGAGAGACCATTAGAATAAAATTGTCTCATTTGTTCTCTCTCTCATTGATGCCTATCAAGATAAGAATCGATCATCCTGATGGAATCAGCAACATTTTGCATTGCAAATGCAAAACGTCTCATATGTGGAGGAATCAAAGCTTGAATCTGCATAACATTGATTTGATTTTGTAAGGATGCAACTTGATCATTTATGCGTGCTCTCAAGCGAGCCTCGTCAGATGTGATAGGTGCTGGATGTGGCATATTAGGTGGAGGTGGAGGGGGAGGTGGATGTGTTTGTGGCTAGGGTGGTGGATTGATGATATCATCAATGTTAAAATCATCCATTATATGCTTGATATAAATGTGCACCTGCATTAAATCATACAAAATAGGATGTGCATACATATATTAAGATCATATATTTAATTGAAATAGGATGAGAAATATATATATTAAGATCATATATTTAATTGAAATGCACATATATATACATTGATTGTTCAACTCAAGAGCATGTCCATACAAAATTCAAAATTTAACATGTACATGTACATTTAAAATAAAAAATATGATGCATAATTTGCATGTGTACAGATCATTAAACTAAACTATGTACATACATACAAATTCCAAAATTTAAGAACTATATATGCAAATTTTTAATACATGCACATACATACTAAACAATAAACTTGAAATATTCACAAAAGCTCATTTTATGTCTAACACACACACACACACACACACACACACACACACATATATATATATTACAATTTTTCAGTAGGAGAAATCATGATCTAGTAGATAGTCATAAAATATATACTATTATATATTATTCATTATAAGTTTATAAATTCCACCAAATTCATAAATCCATGTCACTAAAAATATCCATCTAGAACCAAAATCATAAATTCATGTCACTAAATTTAATATCCATCCATCCAAATTTATAAATTCATCACACAAAATATCCATCATTCACCAAATTTATAAATTCATAACTATTTAAGATCATTGTCTTAGTTTAGAAACTATTGTGGCTCTCTACTGCATCTCTTCATTTCTTTGTGTTTTCCTTTTTAGAATCGGAAGTTCTCCTCTCCTCTAGCCATTTTTGATGCTCATCTAAGATCCCATCCATTGCCCTAATAGCATCAACAAGGGTTTGCATCCTAGATGCAAACATCCTCACAGGAGGTGCGACACATTCTTCATTTTGAATAACATCGATTTGATCTTGGATGGTTCTAACATTGGCATTGATTTTTCCTTGCAAACGAGCATGTTCATTGATGTCAGGTGGTGGAGGTGGAGGGTTACGAGGTGGAGTGGGTGGAGGTGGAGGTGAAGGTGGTGGAGATGGATGGTGTGGAGGTGGATTGTGAATATTATTGAATGGATCCATGTGATCTTTAAGATATGAGTGAACCTGCACATTAGATTTGTAATTTCAAGATGTAAGATACATGTTTAGGAAATACCTTTAAACAATTCAATATAAATGGCCTTAAATAATTGAATACAAATGATAAAATATGTAAGCCTTATTTATGTCTAAGACACATGTTACTTGAATGAAAATACAATTAACTATTAATATTATATAATCTTGCAGGATCTTATTATTGTTAAATTTGGTTGCCTTGGGAAACTTTGATCACCAAATTTTAAGAACTTCTTTGATCCCCTTAAGAAATCAAATTACGATTTAGGGTGATAGGATGGCTTAAGAGGATCTATGTCTAGTGAGGTCCTAGGGAGAAAATGACATGGCTCAAGTGAATAAAATTTGGTGAAGTTGCCCAAGGAAACCAAATTTCATTAAGAGCCTTTAAAGAAAAAAATGATGGCTTTAGGGTTTAGGGTTTAGGGTAATAGGATAGCTTAAGGGGATCTACATGTAGTAAGATCCTAGGACAAAATTACATGGCATAAGGGAATGAAATTTGGTGGAGTTGCCTAAGGCAACCAAATTTCATCAAGAGCCTAAGAAAAATGATGGCTTTAGGGTTTAGGGTTTAGAGTTTATGGTTTAGGGTAATAGGATAACTTAAGGGGATATATGTAGTAAGATCCTATGACAAAATTACATGGCATAAGGGAATGAAATTTGGTGGATTTTCCTAAGACAATCAAATTTCACTTTAAGGTCAGGTAGGACACAATGAATGGTTTAGTGTTTAGGGTTTATATTTTAGAGTTTAGGGTTTAGGGTTTACAGAACTTAGGGTGAAGTTTTGGTGCCCATTGGAATATAATGAACTTGCAAGTTAGTGAAGAACATTTTCTTGTGGAATAGTCGATTGAGATCTACTCTTGTTTCAACTGACCAACCTAGATCATGAAATCTCATTCATATTATAATCTTGCATGATCTTATTATTGTTAAATTTGGTTGCCTTGGGCAACTTCACCAAATTTTAAGAACTTCTTTGATCCCCTTAAGAAATGTCATATTGGGTTCCCTTAAGAAATTGATTTACGATTTAGGGTGATAGGATGGCTTAAGGGGATCTAGATGTCTAGTGAGGTCCAAATTTAGTCATACTATGGCCTCATTGGTTCCATCTAGCTCTGGGTCAAAAGTGTTTACCCCTCTAATAAAAAAAAGTATCATGTTAAAAATGAATCAATCTATACATATCAAAAAAATAACACACATCTATCAAAACAAGTAAAAATTTCATCCTACATTAGAGGATATCAAAATAAATATGAAATATTTTAATAATTATACTTGTAATCACTTATTAATAAGTTATATCATACATAATTTTAATCACCTAATAAAGGAATAAATATACATATGTAGAAGATACAGAAATAAAAAGAGGCTACTCACATGGATCTTGATCCTTCTAGGAAGTGCCTAGATTGGTGTATTTCATGTAGGACTCTATGTAGGTGTTGGGACCTTCACCTCTCTCCTTGTATATTCCCAACAATCCCACTCACTCCCTCTATAGAATTATTTCCTTTGTTATTATCTAGTTCTTTTAATCTTCTAAATTAACCTCTTATTTATAGGAGCATAATATGAATCCTCCTCCTATCTCTATTGTAATAATAGCATAGTTCCTCCAACCTATCATCATGTACCTCCTCCCTTTACCATGTAATAGGTGTACCCTAGGTGTTAAATGGTTCCATCTTGGTCTCCTTATTGATGCATTTCTATCCTTCCACATAAATCTATATAGTATCAAAATATAGGTAATTTTATAGTTATTGAATCTCTCTTAATTGCTAAAGAATCCATTATGATTGAGGATGGGTGTATTATTATCTAGGATCACATCTTAAAAATCCTATAGATGTCATGGTATGTGTTTCTTAATACATATATTCCCATACAAATCTCTTTCCATGTATTATCAACTCTCCTATATAATAGGTGTCTTACTAGATTTAAATTTCATATGATATATACCAAAGTGTTTCCAATTGGAATTGCTATAATTATACTTTTATGGTATTCTAGATATTCATAATAGTTTTCATAAATCTACCAAATAGACCAATTCTTGACATTGAACCTACATAATTTTAGGTATGTCCAATGATAGAAACTTTACCCATAGCACTCTCACTCGCACTCTCCTATCTTGTGGATATAATAGAATAAAGTTTTCTTCCAATGATTTAGATCCCTAATGATCATGTCTAAGTGTCATAGAGAGTGATCATCCACCCTTCATAAACTTGTAGAAACCAAAATGTTTTATATTATGTGTTCAAATAAGTGAAAACATTACAAAAAGCTCTACTGAATGGTGACAATAGAGGGTTTTTTAAAGCAACCAAATTTCATTTTAAGGTCCTAAGAAAAAATTCAAATGCTTTAGTGTTGAGGGTTTAGATTTTACAGTTCAAGGTCTAGGGTTTAGCAAACTTAGGGTGAAGTTTGGGTGGCCCTTGGAATAATTTAGACTTGCAAGTTAGTTCCAATTGGAATTGATTGTACGTGCTTAGATTTACGAATTTGCTAACTAAATTTGCGAACAAACATCAAGATAAACTTTATGAAATTTAACTATTCTTTAACATTTTGTTTTCTAATCTAATTATAATTTAACATTGAAACTAAAGTTTAACATATCATTTTTTCCATACAATGCAAATAAAATTTAAAACATTTAAGCAATGCAAATGAATTTTTTTGAGCTTGAAATTACCTAGTTTTCAAAATCAAAATGATTTGTTTGATTTCAATTTAGGGTTTTAACAAATTTTTTTGTTCTAATTCAATTGAGGGTTTCAATTTCTAAGCAATTAGGGTTTTTAATGCAATTTTTTCGTTTTAGTTCAAACTAGAGTTTTCAAATTCAATTTTTTTGTTTGATTTGAATTCAGGGTTTCAAAAAGCTTGATTAGGGTTTGGGTGATCCCATAATAGTGGTTTACAATTTTTGGCCAAACTAGACACTAAAATTATTATTTTTAACTAAATCTTCACATTCGGGCACCTATAGCAGCTAAACTGTGAGGAATTTGAAGATGGTGCAAACTAGAGTCTCATCAAATTTTGTCTATAGATTCTAAAAATATTTTTTTCAAAATTTTGGAATCAAATTGCACTTCGTTTTCCATCTCCCACAAAATAGATTTTTTCAGAAAACAACATTTTTAAAAAGTGACGACACCTTATAACGCATAAATTTTTTCCATGAAGGATAAAATTCTAATTCTTTCAAATTTAGATTTGTAACTCTAATATCTAGTGCATCCACTTGGTTAGATAGTTTTTTATTGAATATTTTTCCTTAATCAAGTTTCAAAGTCAAACAAATTACAATTCAGACACCGCGACTATATAACGTGTAAATTTTTTTGTATATGTCAAAATTTAATTTAATTTTTTTTTTGGATCAAGGACTTCAACATCTGGTGCACTCATATTTTTCAATTTTTTTTTTGATAATCTTCTATTTTTCCACATGTGAAGAACAAAAAATTCATTTTCGATGAAAAACCTATGTTTAATAAAACTAAAAAAACAAATACATAACAAAACCAAAACATATTAAAATTATATTCATTGGATAGCTTGTTTTGAGGAATACCATAATCATTTGAAATAAATTTTAAATGAATTCATTTGATCTCCCAAAATCTAAATCAAAAGTGATTTTTTATCAGCATTTTGATAGGTGTAAAGGAGACACATTTATAGGTATGGTTTAAAACTAGCGAGGTTCTATCCAAGGGGGTTTGATCTAAGGTGATTTGATCAAACCCTCTTCAATTGGAATCCTTAAAATGGAACTTTTTAAGGCTTAAATCATTATATTTTCTAAAAATATGTGATTTCAGCTAAAATTCATTCCTCTTAGGAATTGTAAACCACTATTATGATAACACCCGTTTCTAAATGCAATTTTTTTATTTCATTTCAATTTCTAGGGTTTTGAAATGCATTTTTTTGTTTTGTTTCAATTAGGGTTTTCAAATTCAATTTTTTGGTTTAATCGAACAATTTAGGTTTCAAAAGTTAATTTTTTTTTGTAAAACATAATTCAAGGTTCATTTTTTCATTTCTATTAAAAATATCTTTAGGTTTCATTGCATTTTTTTTTCTATTTTTACAATTACTCATTTCTACTATAACAGGAAAATTTTTCTTAAAACGTGAGATAAATTAAAAAAAATGCTAAATTCACTTATTTTCTTCACAATTTCAATAAAAAAATGGAAAAATGAAAAAAAGTTGGGCATGGGCGGGTACCTGTAGCTGTTTGTGGGTGTCACTGTCACCTATACTTAGGATACTGTCCGTTGTGAAATGAACTCTGTTTGTTTTTTAAAAAATAAATAGCAATATAAAACGGGATCCCGATTATCAGAATCCCATTTCGTAGTAATTAGGATCTAGTTCCTTCTTCATCAGTTTGGTGTCCTTTAGGAAATAGGATCCTAATTTTTAAAAAGCGGGATCCCGTTTTGTGTTTAGGTTAGGGATCCTGAAGCTAAATGGGATTTAATCAGGATCCTATTTCTGCAAAGCCGATTTCAATTTTTTGGCTAAGGCAAAAACTTCCATGTTTCATGGACTCAACTTTGTGCACTTACCCAAATGTATAATGTATAAGTAGAAATTTTGATTGTTGATGATCATAATAGAATAAATCCTAATTATATATTATTCAATACATGCTCTACACATTCTCATGTTGGTTTTGAACATGAAACTTAATTTCATGATGCACATGCATACAATCAACAAAATAATAAAAATATTTTAAAACACATTTATCAAAGGTTAGCCATGATGGATGAACTTAAAGATATGTTAGCCTTGATGGATGAACTTAAAGATATACTTATTAATAAAATGAGTCAAAAATTGAGTCATGGTAGGTTTAGATTGCATAGCAAGATTAACAAATGCAACATGTCCCAAATTCAAGACTTAATACCTCTAACCAAAGGTGATAATAATATCATCAAGTTTTATAGGAATAAAATTAAGAATATAAGCTAAATGTACACTACACTAAATAATGGAATAATTTAGAAGTAATTTTTAAAGATAACAAATAGTTATTCCTCATTTAGGTTGAAAGAGACATAAGAAACTAATTTTTAATGGAATATTAAACTACCCAAATCTAGTGTCTAATGATATTAGGGACAACATTTTTAAATCATAAGGTAATAATACTATCGCGGGGAACAAATTATTATGAATTTTATAAACATTAAAAATGAAGATGAATTTATTCTGATAATATCATGATTTTTTTTATGCATTCATGCAAAGAAAGTGTAAGGGAATCATATAGTATTTTTTTTTAATTATATCAACATTAATTTATGAAAAAGGATCATGTTTGTATTTAGGATACAATATGAAGATATACTAGACTCAAAGTATGTTATTCATAATATAATACATTTATAAAGTGATTCTATATAAAATTTCATTTAGGAGGTCACTAAATTTATTTCCCTATAAATATCATGTTGAAACATTACTACCCATAAATTGATAAGAGATATCCCTATTAGCCTATTGGAGTTTCCAAGTAGAATTAAGCATTATAAGTGGAAATTCACGTTCCCTTATATCTGCATTCACTTCTCACCATAATCTCTTCATTCACTCGCAACATTAATTTCTACATTCAGATGACTACTCACTTCCCACAAATATGTATTAGTCTATTATAATAGTAGGATTTCTAGGAATTCAATTTTTATTTGGTTACTAATGACACCATATGCATGAGAAATGAAAGGTTTGATTAAGGAAAATGATATGACTCTCTCACAAGAACATAGGGAGTGGGCAATATGATAGCATCTGAAGTTCATTGGGATATTTATAGTAATGACCACTAACTACTTTTAGAGGCACAATACCACTTGTGTGTGATTCTAGAGGATATGATGATAATGAGTGTATTTATGTGCTCATTCTTGTAGTAATTTTTTTTGTGGCTCTATGTACTACTTTAGTGCCTTTTGTGTTTATAATTGATTCAATCCTATCTAATGCCTTCATTGATCTATATCATTATCACCGTTGCTTCTTGTTCCTTTCACTTATGTTAATTATTTAGCCTTTATTCTTTGGTTGATCTTCAATTCTACCCTTATGACAACTGGATTGAAATTGTTAAGTCCTCATGTGTTAGCTATGAACCTTATTTCTATTTTTATGATAGAATTATGGTTGGAAACCACTTGTAACTTAAGGGAGTCTTTTATATTGGTGAGGTGATTGAGCACTAAAATTTTATCCTAATGCATCAATGGTATGCAATTACATAAGAAAATACTTAATATATAGTTTATTTATCTAAATAATAATTATAATTATTCTAGTTTATCATACCTAATTATCATTAGTTTACTCTAAATCAATTTATATTTTGTTTTAATGCATCTATTTAATTAACTTAAATTGAATTTGCAAAAAAAATATTTTTCTTTAACTTTTGTAACCCTTTCAACTTACTATAAAGAAACACGTATTACCAAAAAAACTTTGAGTCACAACTTTCTCATAAGATTTTAAATAAATGAAACTCAAATAAAACTATAAATTTTATCACCAATCTAAATTTTCATTCAAATATTTACTAAATAAATTAAAATTAAATTTTGATATTTTTTATGTCTATGTTTATTTTTTATTTTTATTTAATTTGAATTAATGAATTTATATTTTTTAATAATTATGAATTTGATGAAATAGACTTATATTATTCTAAAAAATAATTATACTCCCTTTAAAGGAAAGGTGAGTTGATTAAAATATGTTCATGAATGAAATTATTAATGACTATTTTTAAATATGAACCAATAATGTTTTAAAAAGTTTAAAATGAAATTATAAAGTTAAAAAAACATTATTTATATAATTTTTTATTCTAATTATTCAAATTAGCTTGTTGTTCAATTTTACTGCAATTATTATGATTTGTTTTTAAGGGCGATTAATGTGCTTCCATTACAATAGTGCTAGTAATGAAAAGGGAAGTCTCCTCATTTTCAATTGTATTTGTTTCTTCTATTTCTTTCATAATCTAAGAGGAAGCATTATTAATTTTAAATTATTCAGTTAGTTATACAATTCTAACCCTTTCTTTTAATAAATTTGTATCTTCTTTATAGATACATAAATATTTCCCATTACTAGTAATAGAGTTTGTTTTTAACTTTTATAACAAAGTTAAAATTATTTTAGGGTTAAGAATAGTTGGAAAAAAATACAATATACAAATTCAATTTTTGTTGAATTTTATTGGGTTAAGCAATAGATTCCTATAGTTATAACCTAAAGTTTTTGGGTTCAACAATAGATTCCCACAATAGTATGTAAATTTATTTAAATATAGGAGAGGATATTTCTCTTGAGAATGTTAGAATACTCTAAATTTAATTTACATTTGACAAGAGTTAATTTTTGAATAATTTTTAAAACAATTTAAAGAATGATCATTGACAAATGCTTTTATAAAAAAATTAAAACTAATATTTAAAGTTTTCATAAGAATAAATAAAAATGAAATTATACAGATTCCCAAAACAAACATGTAAATTAATTTAGTTATTTGAAGCAACAAATTTGAAAAGTAAAAATATCATAAAAATTAATAGCTACAAATTTACTTTAAAAAAAAATATAGATGCACATTATATAACAAAATATATTTCAAAAATCAATTCTCTTGAATTAATTGGTATACAATTTTCACCTGATATAAGTGATTTTGGCACTTTCATTACTTCCATTAACGATTATTATGGAATGGTGGGTAATAAAAAATATTCAAAACCTTTTGCATTTAATTTATATAGTCACTGAGCAACCATTGATTATAATAATCTATTAGTTCAAAGTATTTTATTCTAAAATATAATTCAATTATAATTTATTAATGAACATAATTTATTTATTTTTATTACCATCCATATCATAGATATAAAATTTAAAAAGTTCAAAAATAAAAATAAAACATTTATTACTAAAATATTAGTTCAAAATAATTTATTATGATTTTTTTATATATATATAATTCAATTTGATTTGAGAATTTATAATTTATTGTGTGTAATCATTTTTAATAGTTATAAATTTTATTAGAGATTAGTAGAGTAACATTTATAATATTAAAAGATAATTCTTAATAAAAGAAAAATAAAAAAATATATTTATAAAAGAAAAATAAAATAAATTTACAATTTGTTTTATAATTTCACTTTTAACTTTAAATGTATGTTTACTCATTCAATTTTATTTTTTTTACAATCACACCTTTTAGTTTAGATGTTTGTTTATAAAATATAAAGATGCATTAAAAATACATTAGAAATATTTTTCTTTATATTATATTGCATTCATAACATTAAATTAATATAGAATAATTGCACAATATCACTTAACCAATCAAGAAAAATTTAATCATTAGTATGCAACATTATTCACACATCAAACTCACAAATAAACATTGAAAACAAATTTATTTTTTTATATTTTAACATTCATAACTTAAACCTTTTATACACAATATCAAGTTAATTATAAAAACACATAAAAAATTTAATAAAATATAATTTAATATAAATAAGAAAAAAATAATAAGAATTATAGATAAATTTATGAAATATTGATTTACTTATCAAGAAAAAATCAATGATAAATTTACTTATTATAGATAAATTAACTTACCAATATATGTTAACCATCAAAAAAATTTTAATCATTAGTGATTGCAACATTATTCAGCACATCTTTTAAATTGACAAATAAACATTGAAAACAAATTTATTTTTTATATTATAACATTCATAACTTAAACCTTTTTATACACAATGTCAAGTTAATTATAAAAACACTTATACAATTTAAATTTTTTAACAATTTAATAAAATATAATTTAATATAAATAAGAAAAATTTAATAAGAATTATAGATAAATTTATGAAATATTGATTTACTTATCAAGAAAAAATCAATGCTAAATTTACTTACCAATCTATTTTAACCATAAAAAAAAATAATAATTAGTGATTGCAACATTATTCCAGCACATCTTTTAAACTCACAAATAAACATTGAAAACAAATTTATTTTTATATTATAATATTCATAACTTAAACCTTTTTATACACAATGTCAAATTAATTATAAAATACATAAAATTATTTATAAGCAACTTAAATTTTTTAACAACATATAATAGAGTTTAGATTTGTTATATCTCTCATATATCAACAAAGGTAAATCTAAAAATATTTTAAATTATATAATTTCAAAACAAAATGAATGAATTGATAGAAGATTATTTTTATTAAAGTGATAGAATCTAACCCCAATACTAACACTAATTATAAGTCTAACCATAACCCCAACTCTAAAAATCACATTAATTAACTTCAAACCAAACTCTAATTTTATATCCAACCCTAAACATAACTATGACTCTAAAACTAACATTAATAAAACCGTAATTGAACCATAACCCTAACCCTAATACTAAGCCCTACCCCAATTTTATTATAGAACCTTAATCTTTACCCCAAACCTAATCCTAAATCAACCCTATACCTAATTTTAATTAAATTATAACCCTAATTGAACCTTTTAAACTAACAAATAAACATTGAAAACAAATTTATTTTGTATATTATAACATTCATAACTTAAACCTTTTATACACAATGTCAAGTTAACTATAAGAACACATAAAATTATTTATAAGCAACTTAAATTTTTTAACAATTTAATCAAATAATTTAAATTTAACTATAAATGGTATAGAGTTTAGATTTGTTATATCTCTCATATATCAACATAAGTAAATTTGAAAATATTTTAAATTATATCATTTCTAAAAAAAATGAATGAATTTATAGAAAATTATTTTTATTAAAGACTTAATAGAATCTAATCCCAATATTAACACTAATTACGAGTCTAACAATAACCCTAACCCTAAAACTAACACTAATTAACTTCAAACCTAACTCTAATTTTATATCCAGCCCTAAACATAACTATGATTCTAAAACTAACATTAATGAAACCCTAATTGAACCATAACCCTAACCCTAATACTAACCCTTGCCCCAATTGAACCCTAACACTAACCCCAAGCTTTATCATAGAACCTTAATCTTTACCCCAACCCTAACCCTAATCCTGATTCAATCCTATACCTAATTTTAATTAAATTCTAACCCTATTTGAACCTTAAACTTAATTAAATTTGTGTTTAGGGTCAGGGTTCAATTAAGGTTGGGGTTGAATTATGGTTATGATTAGGGTCAAAATTCAAGTAGGATTATGGTTGGAGTTTAATTAAGGTTATGGTTGGAGTTTAATTAAGCTTGCTATTCACTTAGGGTTAGGGTTCAATTAGTATTCAATTTGGGTTAGGGATCAATTAGGGTTACAATTCAATAAGGGTTTAATTAAGGCCAGGGTTAAAATTAGTCTTAAATTAGGGCTAGGATTGGAGTTAGGGTTCAATTAAGGTAAGGGTTATTGTTTATTTTAGGGTTAGGGTTCAATTAGAGTTCTCTAGGGTTTTGATACAATTAGGGTTAGGTTTCAACAATACCTAGGGTTACAATTACAGTTCAATTAGTGTTAGAGTTAGGGTTATAATACGAGTTCAGGTTAGGGTCAAGGCTTAATTAGTGTTAGAGTTATGGTTACAATAATAATATTTTCCATAATGATATGGAAAGGCATTCAATTGGATTCATATCCAAATGCATAAATAAGAATTGGTAATTAAGAATTTTTTAGAACTAAAGTTATGACAACAAATACAATCCTTAGCTTAATCATTTGTTCTTGTTACACAACAGTCCCACCTCATCAATGATTTCATTTCTAAATTTTTAAAACATAAATATTTTATAACTTTTTGTCATCAATAATTTCATTTCTAACTTTTTAAAACATAACTATTTTATAACTTTTTGGAAGGAACTTCACTGCCCTGAAGCTCTTGTCTTAATAATGTAATAAGTAGTTCATTCAAAAATCCTTCATATCTTCACACCAAGTATAGAAGTTTTACCTTACCTTTCCATTCAATTACAATTAAGATAGATTTTTTTACCGTAGATTTTTATGTTCATAATCATGAGCACTGTAAAATTAAATTCTCTTCAATTCAATAAATTATTATTGAAAAAAATGAAAAATTGTTCAACCTCAAATTAAATGACTGGAAAAGAATCGAAATACATACTCTTCAATTCAATAAATTATTATTGAAATAAATAAAAATTGATCAACCTCTCAGCATTAAACTTCACAATCAATTTGAAAGCATTAGAATTCTGAAAACATAAAACATCTTAAACTGTCTCACAATCATGAAACACTTAATCTCCTTCCAACCAAGTTGGAGATGATAATTACTTTTGGAAATTTATTGCAGTGTTCTCTACTTATGGTTATTTAAACATTGTTTTCCTGCCAAAAAATACTACACCTAAGCTTATTACGACTGTCAAATCCATGGGTTGTTGGAACTAAAATAAAGCCAACAATATTTAGTACAATAGTTCTTGTAATAGTTGGCAGTGTTCTTAAAATCCTACTATAGTGCGAAAGAGTATGAGAAAATGAGCAAATTGCAGGTGACTAACATGGCCAACCATCCTCCAATCAACACTTGCACTCCCTCTAACAATAGCAGAGTGACCAAAGTAAGCTCCAATCACACCAAAGATGGTGAGCAGCAAGCTCAAAACCCTAGCTAGTATGCTAAGCCTAGTTATGTAGTCAATGATAAAGGCCGCAGAGATTAGAGGCAACAATGCTCCCACAAAAATGCAATGGTAGATGCGCAAGCCACCTGAATTGGACTAGGAAGCCCTCTTTTTCTTCTCTTGGAATCATCAATAGAGATGCAGGAGGCATTGTGCTCATTCACCCTCTACTTGAAGAGGGCACCCCTGTATGCTCCCCTATTATGTTTCCTTAATCACTTTATTTGTTTGATTTTGTCAAGATTTCTATGTCACACCATGTTTGCATAGAAATGAATTCATCGATGGCCATGCTACATGCCCTCCACCAACACCGACAACCCAGATATCGCCCAAAGTCTTTGAATGAAGTGGAAATGCACGAGAAGAAGTACTTTCCCCTAGTTGCAGGCAGGAGATACAAATTCAGATTTGAAATTCAAACTTAACCGTCATAGTCACTATCACCCTAGAAAGTGAGAGGAACACAATGGAAAACAAAATAGAAAATAGAAGGTTAAGTGGACCCCACTCTAGCCACCTAAGCGGTCTACCCTTAGGGTGGGGTCCCATGGAGGGGGACTTCCTGAAAAGTTTCAACAGGTACTGCTGAGCAGTTTTAGGAATTTTTTAAAGGTGGTGATCCCTACAACTTATTAATGTAGCTCAGCTTAAAATATTAAGCTCCAAATTTTAAGGAAGCTGGTGGTCTCATGAGCTTATTGGGTGTGCAGTTCAGTCTAAAGTTTAAGCTCCAAAATTTAAGGAAGATTAAAAGTTGAGATGATAGACGAATGACAATTAAAAATCCTAAATTGTAGGGGTAATCTCCAGCCCCATCCCATTTTCACCCCCTCAAATTTGTAGTCCTAAAAGGTAGGAGCTACTATTCTTTAGGAATAGATTCCAATTAATCCTCCAACAATTTTATTTTGACTCCATGAGACCTCTTGCTCCTTAAAAATAGATCCTGAAGCACCTCCATGGGACCCCACCCTTAGAGTGTGCTCGTTAAGCCGACCCGTTTTAATACATCAGTCTCGGGGTGAGGTGCATTCGACATAGAGATATAGTGGTGTGGTTGAAGAAGGCTATTGGGGCAATCTATAGAGCTTGATTTTAACAAAGAAACGAGACAATTATAGGGGTTTAGAAAGGGGCAAATACCCGTAACTCAAAAACACAAAGAAGTCGATATGGAGAGGACAAGGGCACGACTGTTCACCAAAATCATTCAGAACCTTACAGTAAACATATGGAGACCATGATAGCCAAAAAGGGATGCGTAACATTTGTATGAAGCCAAGGTAAAATTGGATATCCATCTTTTAGAATAGATCAACACTTCCAAGAATACAATGATAGTATGCAAGCTACAAGTTCTTAAATCAAATGTTAAACAAAGACTCCAGAGGCAACACTAAAAGATTGAATCAAAATGCTTGTGCTACAAGACCATATGCTCAGGAAGGCAAATGCTGAAGGCATTGTTTGACACAGATAAATGAAAAGAAACGAAACATGGAAAGAATGGTTCCAACCTGGAATCCTATGCATCATGGTGGAAGAATTGAAAGGCCAACACGAGCTCCTTCATAGCCCTCCATTCCACTGGTATGTAGATGAATCCAAATTTTTCAAATTTTGTATCTTCCTTCCTCCTGCAAACTAACCCTCCTCTAGCTTCCTCCAAAGGCATCCTTTGAACTCTTCTCTTTGGTATCGAATTGAATGCCCATAAAGTTTCAGACACAGATAGATTTGTTGAAGATCATACTTCCACCACTCAATCTCTTCTCTTTGGCATTGATCTAAATGGCTATAATATTTTAGAAATGCTTGCTTGTACAAACTAGAGCTTCCTTGAGGATATCTAACGTGAGTTGGATCCATTTCATATAAGAGGGGAATGGTCAAGCCCTCGATGTTCACATTATGGTGGCCTCCCTGAGACATCATGTTCAGTTTGCATAGCCTCTAGAAAATATAGGAATGCGTATGTCACTGCTCTTGATTTCTCTTTCCAAGATCGACCAAATTAGATCTTCTTTTTCCAATTTGTCATCATCTTTATACACATGCAGTCCTGTAGAGGAGGGAGCTTCAAAGAGACATCAACCAGAGTATTTCTCACATCTTTTCCCCTGAAACTTAGAAACACATGATATTCATGAGCTACAAACTAACCCTCCTTTAGTTGCCTCCAAGGGAATCCTTCCATCCATCGATCTCTTCTCTAGGGCACTAGTTTTAGTTTTCAAAATGGACAAAAAATTTATTTGCTTGCCAAGAAATATTCCCGCTAAAGAGGATTTTAAAATAGATTTCAAACTAAATAAATTAGAATACATAAATCTTGCTTATCTTAAAAAACAAATATTATTAAATATATTATAATGTAATATTATATAATATTATATTATAATATAATAATATTATATTATAATATGAATATAATATTATATTATAATATATTATTATATAATATTATAATATTATAATATAATATAATTAGCCGATAGGATTTTTTGTGGGGGAACCCCATTGGCATTTCCCCAGTCTGACGCCGGCGGGAAGCCCACAAACATTACAGTGGCATTTTTGTTGTCTACATCAAAACTATTAAATACGCTGTAGTGTCCACTGGTTTTATTTGTGGAACCGCTCCGCTGAAAAGACTGACAACACCACTAATAATTGGTATGGAGAACCCCACAAATTTCTTGTCTTCATCTTTGAAGGTGTAGTGGCAAAATTTTAAAGGAAAATTGTTTAATTCCGCTCATCCCATTTATCACGTTTACCAAGTTGGGGCAACTTTTGAGATTGATGAACATTCTCCAATGAATGTGGTTTTGTTTCTATCAGTCTGACAAGATGTTGCCTCCTTTCAAGCATGCCACACCCTGGTTTAAGGGGTTTTACATGGTAGTGATAGCCAGGTGGCCATATACGTATGGGGGATTTAGAAGCCATATTTCTACAAATTATTTTACTTAGCAGTGCCCCCATAGCCAGGTCATCACATAATTTTACCTGTGAAAGATTGGGAGGAAATGAATAGAATGGAATTCAAAGATATTTTATACAACGAACTACAAACATTAAATATTCATTAGATGCATCGTCATCCATGTCGCCATTAGGTATGGCTCCTAGTGCGGTCACGCTGTTTCACACCATTTCTTGTTGTCTCCATGCTTGCCTTTCCATTTAATAGGCCACCAAAACTCACTCCATCTAATAAATTTGAAGCAACCTTGAGCAACCTTAAATGGCTCTTAGCTGGACGAGATTTGGCTGTGTTTTAAAACTCTCAGTGGTGAAGAAGCAGGCGGAACCAGAGCATTGGTGAAGAAAGAAAATTGAGGTGATTCACTTGCTACCTTTTTAGCGAATCTGTTGGTTTTTTAGTTGTGTTTTACTCCATTGTAATATGTATCCAGTGCAATAAGTAAGCCTTCAATGTATCATGGGTTAAATTTGTTGCACGTAAAAAGTACATTTAATATTTGTGGATGCTCCCCATAAATATTTACATAATCTAAAAGTTATAGTAGGCTGCAGTAGCTATTGTTTTTCTAAAATGGCTCATAGTTGCTATTATTTAAAATCTAAAAATTCACCCATTTTCGCCTTGCCACTTGAAATAGCTTTATTCCCTTCGTCACCATCATAACCTCCTACTACCATGAAAGTATTCTTGAAAGTTTCCTCATGGGAATGACGGTCCTATCCTTTCCAACTCCCTTTCCATGCCTTGCCTCTACAAAATGGGCATACACAATATTGTATTTATTCAAGGCCTTCACCATGTAAATCCCCAAGGCCTCTGGATTTGTGTCATAGGCATCTAAATAGTCCAAGTAGGGAGAAAGCCTTAGCCCCACACGTTCTACTCCTACTTCATCTACCACTACTTCCATGACTTCAAGAGAAAATCTGCAACGATTCTCCAAATTTCTGCCATAGAGATTTGTCCTGTCATTTATAGTGTCTTTCATGAACTGGTCGATTAGGTATCCATGGGCTCCATGGATTTCAATGCCATCAAATCCTGTAATAGGAGAAACCCCCAGAATTTCATGTTGCACTGAAAAAGTTAAAAAAAAAAGAATGGGCGAAACTAAACGTTAATTATGATAAGTATAACATATATTACATAGATAAATCCCAAATCCCAATTGCTACTATGCAAGGCCTTACCTCATAGTCTGCTTATATTTTTAGGAGAATAGTTGTTCTCACAAATTTAATATAGTACAGTAGAAGAGTTAAAAAGCTTGGATTGGAATGATGTCTTCACTGTTTAATTAATAGTTTTAGGTTTTTTTCCTTTGGTCTTTAAATGTTTTTTTCAACATATATCCGAAAAAATACATATATTTATTATTAATTTCTTTTTAATATTTTTTTAAATTTGAATAATAGTGGAAATTGATATCATATTTAAGAAACATGTTGCGTCTTTATTATTATTTCATTTTGTTAATGAACATTTTCATTCTATAGTTGTACATTTTCATTTTTTGTTTAATTTCACACTAGATCTTATGACTATGAAGATACTACTTTTATTATTTATTCCTAAATATTCATATATTATGAGGTCAAGTCCTCGTAAGGCTCATATAACCTCACAGTCTTCTAATGAATAATTACATTCTAAAGTGAATTAAGAATAGATTTAAATTTCTATTCAACAACCATATTTAGTTTAATTTAATCTAAATTGTTTTATTGCATCTATACATTATTCAAAAATTTAATTATATTTATTAAATAAAATTTATATTTTTTAATAATTACAAAATAATATTAAATTAATTTACTATATAGTATTTAATACAATTTAAATAATTTCTTATATTAATTAATAATTTAAAAGTCTTACACTTTCACTCTGTAGTTGTATGAATACTGTTAAAGTTTTATTTCATTTAAAAATAGTCCATCAAAACAAAAATTCATAGAGCCTCTTAGACTTATTTAAAAAGTTAATAGCAAATTTTAAAAATTCGTAAAAATTAAAAACCAAAAACTTTCAAAGAAATTTTAGTTTTTACATCTTTCATAATAATTTATTATAATTACAAAAAATATTATATTAATTTATTATATAATATAAAATAAATTTACACTTTCACTCTACAGTTGTATGAATACCTATGCCCTTGTTGATGACAACTATTTTTAATATTAGTATTGCTATTTTGAATTATAGTTTCAGGATATGGCTAATGCACGAGCACTTGAAGATGTTATTACTATTTCAAGTAGTGGTTCTGCGTCCAATACACCCTCCCCAAAAACCCATGACCTACCTCTATCAACAACTGACTCAACATCTGTGGATTGGTTGGGTTTCGTTCAACACAATGTTGATGCTTTTTCAAACAATGTCTTCACAAGTTGTCGTGAAATTTTTGAAGAAGCTATGCAAAGAAGCCAAGATGTATGCGATGTGGAGGATCATGAAGTTGAATTGGTGCAAGAAGTTGTTCAAAAATTTCATGCAACCTATGAAGCTCTCGAGCTATATTATGGTTTCCTACGTGAATTAAAGTATTTTCAATATTATGGAGTGGCCAATGCATTTGAACTAAAGTGTGAATTCCAAGCTTTATTGAGTGATATATGGTCTAAGAAGTTCAACTAACTTCTTGGAAGTTAGTTACTTTTTCAATATGTTAATCGAGATTACAAATTAGATGTTTTTGTGAAACTAAATGAAGATGCCAAAATAGTTATATGTAGAGCGAAATGGATTTAGTGGTCGACCTTATATTTGAAACCTTAGTTATATATTATGTTTACATTGTAATTTCATTATACATATTGATCTTTATAGTTCTAATTTTAATGAATAGAACTTATTGTAATACTTGTGTCCCCTTATTTTGAATATTATCTTGAACTATAACCTTAATTCTAAAAAATATATATTGCAATGCTACTCAAAATGATGATATATTTGATCATCATTCTAAATATTCACTCTTGCAACATTTAGCTACGTGAAGTATCGTAGTCATATGTATGCTTCTTTCAAACCCTTTGATATATTCAATGTTGAATATAGTTGTTATATATTATGTTTACATTGTAGCACCATTGTGCATATTGATCTTCATAGCACTAATTTTACTGAATAGATCTTATAGTACATATTGAGGAAAAATATTGCTCACAATTTTTTTTTTTGAAAATGACGTACTCTGGCACTTGTGTATTCTTATTCTCGACAATATGTTGAGGTATATGTTTTCTGAAACAAGAACATCTGCCAGTTGTATGCAAACACTATCTTACACGTAATATATTTTTGCAGGGTTAGTGAACTTCCATAGACCATGGCTACAATATTAACCACAGATGCAATTAAACATATCCATGATGGGAATGAAGGGTTCAAACCTGATGTGCAAATTTTGTCTATTTCAAACTTCGGACATGGCCATGAACATAACAACCACTACAAGGTAGAAATATATGATGGGGCCTACAAACAAGAAGCATCTTTACCTCAGAAATACAATCATTACATAGCCTCTGGTGAAATTATAGTTGGATCGATAATACGAATGAAAAAATATAATTGCCCTAGACCGAGTGGGTCTCGATGAGTAAAGGAATCCAAAATTTTTTAGAACAAAATCATTATTAAGTTTTTAGCTTCTTCCTTATATTACTAATTCTTGTTCTTGTGTTCCAAATGTATAGGTGGATTGTCATTATGAACCTTGGGAATGTTTCTACAAACCAAGATATAATCGGTCATCCTACTTCACTTTTTATGGAACCAGAGCACCATATAGAACATGAAATGGAAAATTCCTCAAATCCACATGCAGAGCCTAAGACAATTAGAGTATCAACTCCTGCGAGAAGATTATTTGGTGTAAATCCTTCTAGGAGTAGAATGGAAGCACCAGTCACAATTACACCTATTAAAAGTTTGAATCCTTTTCAACCAAGATGGACTGTGAAAGGTCGTGTGATTGCCAAAAAGGATATCCACAAGTACAGTACCCAAAAAGGTACTGGTCAATTGTTTACCTTTGACATCATTGACAGAGAAGGGACTGAAAAACATGTGACTTATTTCAATGAAGTTGTTGATCTTCATTATCAAAATATTAATATTGGAAAAACCTATACATTATCTAGTGGTGTAGTAAAGGCCACTAATAAGCTTTACAATAGGTTAAATAGTGGGCTAGAAATTTCCTTGTTGATAGAGTCAAAGGTCACTCTTTGTGAAGATGAGCATTCTATTCCAAAACACCTATTCTCATTTACACCTATCAGCGAACTTGCAAAGAAGAGTAGCAACTCAACTATTGATGTTATTGAAGTTGTCACTTGTGTTAGCCCAAGCTCCATAATTAGGAGAAGAGATGGGACAAAGGTCCTAAGGCGCACAATATCCTTGTTGGACATGTCTAGGGAAACTATATATATCACTCTATGGGGCATGATAGTAAAGAAGGAAGGGGTCATCTTCCAGACAAGTATCACCTACAAGAAACAACTGTTCTCACTATTAAAAAATAGATGAGTTTACGAGTACAATGGAAAGGTGTTGAGCACATCAAATAATACAAGTTTATTTATAGACCTTGACATACAAGAGATAGAACAACTACAAACTTGGTTCAAACAAAGTGGGGCTAATATTCTATCACCTTCAAAAAAGTTTAGCGACCCATCTATGCCTGACACTACAATAACAATTAGGGATGTTCGAGAAAAAATCCTGCATAAAGTGGATCATCTCCAATGTACAATAAACACAACATTGTTGTTCATCAAATCTGAATCATTTTGCTATCCAGCGTGCCCTAATGAATTGGGGGGAAAACAGTGCAAGAAAAGATTGGTGCAGACTAAAGATGAAAAGTTTTTTTTATCAAAGTGTCATGTAGCATGTACCTCTTGTAATTATAGGTACATAGTACAAATAAGGTTACAAGACCACACAAATATGCTATGGGCAGTTGCATTCGATGAAGCAACAATAGAACTCATGGAATGTCTGCGGAAAAGCTATACTCTACAGTTTGAGGATGACATAGAAAGGGATACTCAACAGGTAATTAGAGACATGTTGAACAAAAAATAATTGTTCACTTTGACATGTAGAAATGAAACATACAATAATGAAGAACGATTGAAGGAAACTATCATAAAGGTTGGGCAAGTTGACTTCACTATAGAGAGCAACATCTTACTTTCCAAGATCAAAGAAATGTGTAGTGACTCTTATAAAATTATAGTTGATCTAAGCTGCTAAGTTTACATTTTCCAATACATGTCATGTATATGACTTATAAAATTATAGTTGATGGTTTTGTTCAATCAAAAAAATCTATTCAAATCTCCAACCACATCTGTCACGTCTACCTACAAATAGAAATATGTAAGTTGATAAGTTTAAATTTCCCAACCCATGTCATGTATATAACTCTTATAAAATTATATTTCTACTCCCTTCAATATTGTGTGTTTCAATTATAACTGTAATAGTAATATCTCAATAAAAAAATGTAACAATGTGTATCTATTTTCTTATGTCTATATATATGTTGTAATGCCCCGTCTTAATAACCTAAGAATGTTGCAATAGTGTATAAAAGTGTAATAATTTTTTTTTATGTATAATTATTAAATTAATTAGTTGCATACATTCGTTAAGTTACACGACGTTACACTATTTTGAGTTTCCATAAGCGACTTTAGTATTTTGCATTGCACATATTAATTATCATTAACATAAAGATAAACATTGCATAACATTGAATTTCATTCAAGATATAATAAAGTACAAACTTGTTTTCTTACATTGCAATTAATCACATATACAATACTCATCCATCTGATGAGGTAGTTCAATAATAATTACATTTACATTTACATTGTTCACCTCATATACAATTGAGGGACGCTTTCAAATAGAAGATTTACAATTTACAATGATATAGTACATATGAGTTTCCAAGTGCGAGCTCTCCATCCATGAAGCTCTCGATTCCATGATCATAAACTGGGGACCCAACGGAGTAAAGTGCATGTTCCACCCAACCATGTGGTACCCGTAGGTCCACCCCTCATGCTAGGAGATAGTAATAAGGTTACCTAGACCTAATCTACTAACCCTAGACACTAGTACATAACAATTTAAAGGTTACATTGCTTCCAGATTTTGAAAATTGATTATATCACAAACACAAGGTTAACTGTTACTTTAGGTGGAGTGTCATCACAACGTTGCAAAGGTTACCCTGGTGTTTCTTCCTAGGTTCCGGCCCCCAACATGGGTTACCTTGGTAACCTCTTACGAAACCCGGCCCCAATGCAAATCATTGTAGAATCGAATGTCTCTTGAAGAAACAAGACATCGATTTTCCATTCCAGGCCTTCTCATATTATACTCAAGACTGAAGTAGCTCAAGAGTCATAAGTGAGGCATAAGCATCTTGTTAAGAGTTTTAAATGTAACTACTATGTTCTTTAATTTTCACTGACTTACTAACTCTTTGTAAGTTACCCTGACACCACTTTGTGTGTCGGCCCTTACAAAAAGCCACTCCCCTAAACATAACAAGGGTGTCTAAGTTTTTCCTAACTAGGGTTTACATGGTGCATAAAGTTTATCACATATTAACATTTGACCCACAACGATTTCAAAACACCATGTTTAACACATGCACAACCCAAGTTAACTCAAGAAATACATTTGATCATTAATTCACCCTTTCTACACAATTCTTTCTTGAAGACTTATACAACTATAACTTTCCCAATTTGCCCCAAAAGAAAACACGTACGAAAGAAAATCAAGAAAAGTAAATATCTATTATTCGGATATGCTAAATCCATATGCATCAGTTTAAAAACAACATATTTAAATATCATCTTAACAAAAGATATATTTTAAAATCAATAAAAATAACTATTTCATTTAGTCTATTTTTTTTTTATTTTCCCAATTTCATAATATATCATATTCCCTAATTTTCTCAATCTTAATTTCCATTTGTATTATAATTTAAATATACCAAAATCTTTTTTCTCGACTTGATAAATATAATTATGAATATATAATTATATATTTTTTTTTACAAAAATATAATTATATCTTAAAATATATTTATATTCATATATATATATATATATACAAATATGAATATAAATATAATATATATTAATCCACATTAAATAAAAATCGTATTTAAAACATTAACCAATTTTTTTTCTATTTTAAAAAAATATCAAATGAAATTTAAATAGAGTTAAAACCCCAAAATAACCGGCGCTCTGGCCACGACCTCCCCTTTTGGGGAGGACGCAACCCGCACTAGGCTGCGCCCACCCGTAAGGGTGAGGGGAGGGTTTCGGCCCTCCCCATAATACAATATTTTTTTTAAAAAAAAAATGCATTCGCTAGTACGGCGACATCAAATTTTTTATTTTTATTTTTTTTTAAAACCTAACAGTGACGAATTTCGCCTATGGATTTAATTCATACGGCGAATTCACAAATAAATTTTCATATAAATAAATAAATAAATTTCTTTTCACTATCCAATTTAAATATGAGATTATTTAAAAAAATTCAACAAGGATTAATTTTTACAACAGAGAAATAAAGAAATTTATATGGGGTTACAGTGGGGAAATTGGAAAAATTGCAGAATTTTTAATCGGGGTTTACAAAGAATCATGCACAATATTTCCATTCAAAATCAAATTTCCCCGGAGGATTAATTTTTCTTCAACAATTGTTTCCCTCACAATTTTAAAATACTTTCAACAGAGAGTTTTCTACAGAAGTTTTCTAAAGCCATCAAAATTTCACACAACAATTTCTAAATTCTTTTCAGAAACTTTTCATTTAAACACAACAAAATAAATATTACAAGTATAATACTTGTATTCCCTTGTTTCTGAAATCTAACTGGTGATGAGAATCCTTTGTTGCCTTTGTTGCCTGTAGCTTCCAAATCCTTTCCCGTACAACAAATCCCAATCCAAATACAAACAATTTTTTTTCCACAAATATACAGTATTTCTAAATAGCACAAAATAGAGAAATTTTGCAAAACTCTGATAATTTTCCTGTGAGGAAATTGAATAGCCTCTATGCAATCCCATATCCACAATAAACTTTGTAAAACAATTTTCCTCAACCATGCATAATTATTGCCCTCACACACATGTCGAGAAGTGGTTGCAAAACTATCTCCTCCACCACTTCTCGGCAATCTTGCTTAATTCAAATTTGCATGCTAATAATTTATTTAATTTAAATTTTAAAACTCATATTTCAATTTACATGCATTATTTTATTTAATTTAAATTTACAATTGAAATGCCTTTTCCTCAAATAATATTTAATTTTCAAATAAACTATTTACACACTTAATAATTTAATTAAATTAATTAATTAATTTAATTAAATAAGTTTGATCTTTTAAGATCAAATCATTTAACCAAATAAGCTAATTAATTAATTAAATAATGAAGCAACTAATCTCTTCCACATTTAAAAATTAATTTAAATAATAATAATTTAAAACACTATAAACTATCATTAAAAATTAACCAAATTTACCTTTCAAATAATTTATCCAAACAGAAGAATACAAAACAATCCTATGACTCTGAACTAACGATGTACTAAGACCAGGATTATAGATTAGACTAGGGTGAACCAAACTACTATCTCCAATCAACGTATGCGTTGAGTCTTGACATGCTCAGAATTGAGTACCTAGGTGGAGTCGGTGTCATGTACCTGCATTTCCTGCAACCAAGCAATAACATGCATACATACATACATATATATATATATATAAAGCATTGAACAGACACACCGTGCGGAGAAAATCACAGATATCACAGGGCACTCGCGAGTGAGCGATGTGATTCCGTTCTCCACACCAATACACGTCACAACAAACTAACGAAATAAATAGCTGTTAGTCCATCATAATCATGTACATAGCAATAAACAATTGAAAATAAACATCTACACTAACTCAAAGCATAACAGGAATCAATTATCATAGTACAATGTATCATCATGTCACAGAATAAATCCACTATCGCTCAAAACCAGCGATAAAAATATTCAAACAAAGTATCATAGCCCAACAGTGTGAAAACACAACAGTAGAAAGCATAAGCATAAATGGAGGGGTACTACAACCTCCCCCCTAAGATCAGGCTTGCTCCTGAAAGCCTGCGAATAGATAGGGATAAAGTTCCCTCATGTGTGTTGCATTCTCCCAAGTAGCAGAAGCCTCATGGCTAGGATCCCATTGGACCCTCACCTGATCAACGTCTCGACTGTTGAGACCGAGCGTCCAACGCTGTAGAATGGCCATGGGCTCCAAAGCCAGCTGCTCGTCCTCTACCTGTAACGCATTCCAATCAAGTACATGAGATATGTCGGGATGATATGGTCTAAGAACTGATACATGAAAAACATCATGAATACGAGAGAAACTGGGTGGTAAGGCAAGTCGATACGCCACGGGACCAATTCTCCCTAAGATCTCGAATGGCCCAACAAAACGAGGTGCAAGCTTAGAGCTTTTTCCATAACAGATTGGACTCTTTCGTGGTTGCACTTGAAGAAACACTCTATCACCAATAGCGAACTATCAGTCTATCCTATGCGCGTCGACATATTTCTTTTGCCTATCCTAAGCTGCTATCAAATGTTCTCTAATACGGTCAACCTGTTGCTCCATGTCTCAAAGCATCTCAGGTCCAAGTAACACTCTATCCTCTAGTCGATCCCAACTTAGTGGAGTTCGACAAGGACGACCGTATAATGCTTGAAATGGTGGCATGCCTATGGAACTCTAATAACCGTTATTGTAAGCAAATTCTACTATGTACAAGTAATCCTCCCAATGAGATTGTTGGTCCATTACGTACATTCTAAGCATATCCTCTAATATTTGGTTAACTCTTTCTGTTTGACCATCGGTTTGAGGATGGTACGCTAAATTAAAGTTCAATTGTGTACCTAAAGCATGTTGTAATGAAGTCCATAGGGCTGAAGTAAATACAGGATCTCTATCCGATATAATCCTACGAGGAATCCCATGTAACCTAACAATGTCCTCCATAAATATCATAGCTACGGATGAAGCATTATAAGATGATCGTACTGGTGAAAAGTGAGCTACTTTAGTCAATCGGTCAATAGTTACCATAATGGCATCATGTCAACGTGATGACGTAGGTAACCCTACAATAAAGTCAACGGATATAATATCCCATTTCCATTCAGGAATGAGATGTGGCTGCAATAATCTAGCGGGATGTTGATGCTCAGCTTTAAGTTGCTAGCATTCAAGACATCTCAATACATAGTCAGCAATATCACGTTTCATACTAGGCCAAAAATACAATTGCCGAAGATCGACATGCATTTTCTTGACTCCTGGATGAGCTAAATATGGAGCTCGATGAGCTTCAGTCATAATTAATGTACGAAGACTCTCAAAATGTGGTACATAAATATGACCTAAATGCCATAATATACCATCTGGTTCTAGAACATACCCTACAAATCGACCTTCTAATAGTCTACCAGATTCAATCTCTAACTTCACTTCCTGATACAATCTATCATTAGGAAGTGCTGCTACTATTTGACCTCTCAAATCTGCTTCAAGAGTAGTAGAAGAGATCTCATGTCGATGACGACTAAGAGCGTCAGCCACTACATTCTCTTTTCCTTGAACATATCTCACTTCAAAATCGTACTCACACAAGAACTCCATCCACCGTCTCTGCCTAGCATTCAAGTTAGGTTGCGTAAAGATGAATTGCAAACTACGATGATCAGTATGAAGTTTGAAACAATGACCTAATAAGAAATGCCTCCAATGAACTAATGCATGCACTACCGCAGCTAGTTCTAGATCATGAGTAGGATAGTTTAATTCGTGATCTTTGAGTTTGTGAGACTCATAAGTAATCACACACCCATCTTGCATCAAAACTACTCCCAAACCCTCTAAAGATGCATCCATACACACTACGAAATCCTTAGTAGGATCAGGAACAATGAGTATAGGCGCATTAGTTAACTTTTCTTTAAGATTCTGAAAAGCCAACTGACACTACTTTGTCCAAACAAACTTCTTCCCTTTTCTCTGAAGAGATGTAATAGGATAACCAATTCTAGAAAATCCCTCTACAAACCGCCTATAGTAACCAGCTAGACCCATAAAACTATGAACTTCACCTACATTAGTAGGCGTGGGCCAATCTACAATAGCTTGGATCTTTGAAGGATCCACAACAATACCTTTTTCAGATATCACATGTCCAAGATATTTGATCTCAGTTTGAAAGAAATCACACTTCTTCAGGTTTGCATACAATTGATTTTCCCTTAAACATTGCAAAACCTGTCTCAAGTGTTCTTCATGTTCCTTTATGTTTCTCGAATAGACTAAAATATCATCGAGAAATACCAGGACAAAGCGATCAAGGTATGTACAAAATACACCATTCATTAAACTCATGAATACTGATGGTGTGTTCATTAACCCAAATGGTACCACTGTGAATTTGTAGTGCCCATAATGAGTTCGAAAAGCAGGTTTATGAATGTCTGCTTCAGCTATTCACAATTGATGATAACCAGATTTCAAATCGATTTTAGAGAACACATTAGCTCCCTTAATTTGATCAAAAAGATCATCGATTCTAGGCAAAGGATAACGATTCTTAATCATAACCTTGTTCAATTGACGATAGTCAATGCACAGCCTAAGAGATCTGTCTTTCTTCTTTACAAAGATCACAAGTGCTCCCCAAGAGGAAACACTAGGATGAATGAAACCCTTTTCTAATAGTTCCTCTAACTGGATACGAAGTTCCTCTAACTCCTGTGTCATCATTCTATAAGGAGCTCTAGATATAGGTTCAGCTCCAGGAACTAGGTCAACTCTAAAGTCAATATCCCTCTTCGGTGGCATTCCAGGAATGTCATCGGGAAACACGTCTATGAATTCCCTAAGAATAGGATGATCATCAAGAGATACCTCTCGACTCTCACCCTCTTCCAAATCAATAACTGTTGTTGCAAATAGTTGACATCCCTGACACAGACATCTCTTTAATTGCATAGCAGATATCATCTGCAAAGAGATAGGTCTTTGAATACCTATGATTTCCACTTTCGCACCTAAATCATTAATGCAACTAACTATCTTAAATCGATAGTCAATTACAACATGATAAGATGCTAGCCAATCCATACCTAAAACTATATCATAAGATCCTAAGGGTGTAACATATAAATCTACTAAGGTAGTTAACGTACCAATTTTAAGTTCACAATTATTTACTAAGTTTTCTACTGCTACTTTCACCCCTGAGGCGAATTCAACTTGCCACTTACCACCTTGCTTTACTACCACAAGACCACAATGGTCAATGATGGTCGGTGAAATAAAGGAGTCAGTGGCTCCAGAATAAAAAAGTATAGAAACACTAACACCATGTAACTTACCTGAAGTTTCGACCATCGTGTTCTGGTGATCGGCTTGGAGGTCATTAACCGTAGCATATACTGTATGTGATCGTCCTGCATCACCCACTGTAGGCTCAGAAACTATAGGTTGAGGCCCAAAACCAGTAGAACCTCTCATCAGACACTGCCTAGCTATGTGTCCCTGCTGTCCACATGAGTAACAACCTATGCCTCTGCCTCTATCGAATCCTCTGCCACCTGAAGGTGCATTGGATTGCTGGAAACTACCCCTACTGACTGTAGACTAAGCACTCTGCGCAGGCTGATCCTGCCTATTGCGCTTGTTGTGCCACCAATTACGACCCTTTCCTGTTTGAGGACTGTTACCCTGTTGTGATTGTGGGTTGTTCTTTTGAGGTGTTCATTGTTGTTGTTGTTGCCCACCCTTTGTGGGTGTTTGTTGGTTCCTAGAGGAACCACCTGTTTGTGCCTGTCTAACCCGTGTACTAAAACTTGCTGCAGGAGCACTGCCAATCTGCACTCCTATGTGCCCACCTAATGCCATAATAAGGTTCTCCTCTACTATGCAAGCCTTCTCCACCACAACTTCCATAGTCTTTGGCTCAAAGACTCAGACACCACCACTGATGCGGGCATTTAAACCCCTGATAAAATGCTGTACTAGCATAGGCTCATCATCGCCAATACCAGCATACTGCTTGAGTTCATAGAACCTACATTCATATTGCTCTACAGAAAGAGCTAACTGATGTAGATCATGCAACTCATCAACCCTACGCTGCCTCCAGTGTTTCGACAGGAACCGTGCTCTAAACCTCTCAAGAAACATCTCCCAAGACACATAACCAATATCAAAATGGAGCTTCTGCTCCTCTAGGTGCCACCAAGTATAGGCGAATCCTCTCAAGTGCATAATAGCACATCTAGCACAGGTATTGCTAACGTAAGGGTGTATGGCGAAGCATCTACCCAAATCTAGTAGCCAGGTCTCAGCCTCTAAGCCACCTCCTGTACCATCAAAGGTAGGAGGGCGTGCCCTCAGTAAATATCTCATCTGTCCTGTAGTGATAGCATCCTGATGTGCTGTGTCCTCTACTCTCCTAGGTGATCTATCTCTCTCTGACAACCTCCTGCTCATCTACCTGTCTAGGTCCAAGATGAGCTAGGACCTCCTCTAATAATGGACGTATCTGAGAACCCTCTACTACTGACTGTTCAAGATTCTATCCCTCATTTCTTTGACCCAACTGTTCTGCCTGATCACTGTGATGAGGAATCGAAGGGGGAGTAACCTGAGGGATTGGCCCTCAGCCTCCGCCTCGACCTCTACCACGACCTCTTCCTCCTCGCCTAGGCGTGTTCCTGTACATAACAACGAGTCTTAGATACTATTCAACCAAGGCTAACAGTTGCGACACTACGTACTAGGTCGACCTAATGGGCTCATGATTACCCAAAGCGTCTAGTGTTTGTAACCTTGGCTCTGATACCAATATGTAATGCCTCGTCTTAATAACCTAAGAATGTTGCAATAGTGTATAAAAGTGTAATATTTTTTTTTTATGTATAATTATTAAATTAATTAGTTGCATACATTCGTTAAGTTACACGATGTTACACTACTTTGAGTTTCCATAAGAGACTTTAGTATTTCGCATTGCACATATTAATTATCATTAACATAAAGATAAACATTGCATAACATTGAATTTCATTCAAGATATAATAAAGTACAAACTTGTTTTCTTACATTGCAACTAATCACATATACAATACTCATCCATCTGATGAGGTAGTTCAATAATGATTACATTTACATTTACATTGTTCACCTCATATACAATTGAGGGATGCTTTCAAATAGAAGATTTACAATTTACAATGATATAGTACATATGGGTTTCCAAGTGCGAGCTCTCCATCCATGAAGCTCTCAATGCCATGATCAAAACTGGGGACCCAACGGAGTAAAGTGCACATTCCACCCAACCATGTGGTACCCGTAGGTCCACCCCCCGTGCTAGGAGATAGTAATAAGGTTACCTAGAACTAATCTACTAACCCTAGACACTAGTACATAACAATCTAATGGTTACATTGCTTCCAAATTTTGACAATTGATTATATCACAAACACAAGGTTAACTGTTACTTTAGGTGGAGTGTCATCACAACGTTGCAAAGGTTACCCCAGTGTTTCTTCCTAGGTTCTGGCCCCCAACATGGATTACCTTGGTAACCTCTTACGAAACCCGACCCCAATGCAAATCATTGCGGAATCAAATGTCTCTTGAAGAAACAAGACATCGATTTGCCATTCCAAGTTTTCTCATCTTATACTCAAGACTGAAGTAGCTTAAGAGTCATAAGCGAGGCATAAGCATCTTGTTAAGAGTTTTAAATCTAACTACTATGTTCTTTAATTTTCACTGACTTACTAACTCTTTGTAAGTTACCCTGACACCACTTTGTGTGTCGGCCCTTACAAAAAGCCACTCCCCTAAACATAACAAGGGTGTCTAAGTTTTTCCTAACTAGGGTTTACATGGTGCATAAATTTTATCACATATTAACATTTGACCCACAACGATTTCAAAACACCATATTTAACACATGCACAACCCAAGTTAACTCAAGAATTACATTTGATCATTAATTCACCCTTTTTACACAATTCTTTCTGGAAGACTTATACAACTATAACTTTCCCAATTTGCCCCAAAAGAAAACACGTACGAAAACAAATCAAGAAAAGTAAATATCTATTATTCGGATATGCTAAATCCATATGCATCAGTTTAAAAACAACATATTTAAATATCATCTTAACAAAAGATATATTTTAAAATCAATAAAAATAACTATTTCATTTATTCTATTTTTATTTTATTTTTCCAATTTCATAATATATCATATTCACTAATTTTCTCAATCTTAATTTCCATTTGTATTATAATTTAAATATACCAAAATCTTTTTTCTCGACTTGATAAATATAATTATGAATATATAATTATATATATTTTTTTACAAAAATATATCTAAAAATATATTCATATTCATATATATATATACATATAAATACAAATATAAATATAAATATAATATATATTAATCCACATTAAATAAAAATCGTATTTAAAACATTAACCAGAATTTTTTTTCTATTTTAAAAAAATATCAAATGAAATTTAAATAGAGTTATAACCCCAAAATAACCGACGCTCTGGCCACGACCTCCCCTTTTGGGGAGGACGCAGCCCGCACCAAGCTTCACCCACCCGTAAGGGTGAGGGGAGGGTTTCGGCCCTCCCCATAATACATTAATTTTTTAAAAAAAAAATGCATTCGCCAATACGACGACATCAAATTTTTTATTTTTATTTTTTTTTAAAAACCTAACAATGACAAATTTCAAATGCGGATTTAATTCCGTATGGCGAATTCACAAATAAATTTTCATATAAATAAATAAATAAAGTTCTTTTCAGTATCCAATTTATATATGAGATTATTTAACAAATTTCAACAAGGATTATTTTTTACAATAGAGAAATAAAGAAATTTATACGGAGTTACAGTGGGGAAATTGGAAAAATTGCAAAATTTTTAATTGGGGTTTACAAAGAATCATGCACAATATTTCCATTCAAAATCAAATTTCCCCAGAGATTTAATTTCTCTTCAACAATTGTTTCCCTCACAATTTTAAAATACTTTCAATAGAGAGTTTTCTACAGAAGTTTTCTGAAGCCATCAAAATTTCACACAACAATTTCTAAATTCTTTTCATAAACTTTTCATTTAGACACAACAAAATAAATATTACAAGTATAATACCTGTATTCCCTTGCTTCTGAAATCTAACTGGTGATGAGAATCCTCTGTTGCCTCTGTTGCCTGTAGCTTCCAAATCCTTTCCCATACAACAAATCCCAATCCAAATACAAACAAAATATTTTCCACAAATATACAGTATTTCTAAATAGCACAAAATAGAGAAATTGTGCAAAACTCTGATAATTTTCTCGTGAGGAAATTGAATAGCCTCTATGCAATCCCAGATCCACAATAAACTCCGTAAAACAAATTTCCTCAACCATGAATAATTATTTCCCTCACACACATGTCAAGAAGTGGTTGCAAAAATATCTCCTCCACCACTTCTCGGCAATCTTGCCTAATTCAAATTTGCATGCTAATAATTTATTTAATTTAAATTTTAAAACTCATATTTCAATTTACATGCATTATTTTATTTAATTTAAATTTACAATTGAAATTCCTTTTCCTCAAATAATATTTAATTTTCAAATAAACTATTTACACACTTAATAATTTAATTTAATTAATTAATTTATTTAATTAAATAAGTTTGATCTTTTAAGATCAAATCATTTAACCAAATAAGATAATTAATTAATTTAATAATCAAGCAACTAATCTCTTCCACATTTAAAAATTAATTTAAATAATAATAATTTAAAACACTATAAACTATCATTAAAAATTAACCAAATTTACCTTTCAAATAATTTATCCAAACAAAAGAATACAGAACAATCCTATGACTCTGAACTAAAACAGACGATGTACTAAGACCAGGATTATAGATTAGACTAGGGTGAACCAAACTACTATCTCCCAATCAATGTATTTGTTGAGTCTTGACACGCTCAGACCTGAGTACCTAGGTGGAGTCGGTGTCATGTACCTACATTTCTTGCAACCAAGAAATAACATGCATACATACATACATATACATATATATATATATATACATACATATACATATATATATATACATACATATACATACATATATATATATATATATATATATATATATATATATATATATATATATATATATATATATATATATATATATATATAAAGCATTGAACAGACACACCGTGTGGAGAAAATCATAGATATCATAGAGCACTCGCGAGCAAGCGATGCAATTCTGTTCTCCACACCAATACACGTCACAACAAACTGACAAAATAAATAGCTGTTAGTCCATCATAATCATGTACATAGCAATAAAAAACTAAAAATAAACATCTACACTAACTCAAAGCATAACAGGAATCAATTATCACAATACAATGTATCATCTTGTCACAGAATAAATCCACTATCGCTCAAAACTAGCGATCAAAATATTCAAACAAAGTATCATAGCCCAACAGTGTGAAAACACAACAGCAGAAAGCATAAGCATAAACAGAGGGGTACTACATATGTGGAATCTACTTCTTCTACCATTGTAGGACTCACTTATTTTAACATGATGTAATCTATGACTATCTTACAACTACACTTTAATAGATATTAGTTATAAAAATTATGACTTGAATATGTCATTTTTTTATTTTTTATTTTTTGTTTTGACATATATATATGAATTTTAAGCGTTCTTCTTTCAGCATTGTAAGCTTTAGATATGTTGTGTTCATCCCACATATAGTTGTTTGAGTGTGTTTATGCTTCTCTTATTACTAATTCAGCCTTGCATTCCCATTGTACAAATGGCAGACCCCTCCCCTGAAACAAGTCAAGCTAGCTTGCAACAAGTAGAGATTAGAAGACAACAAACCTAGAAAAGAATTCAAGATTACTATGCTAGGAATAAAGAAGCAATTGCCACCCGAAGACAGATAAAAAAGTTGCACCCCATCCAAATCAACCCCCATTGAATAGAAGCACAAAGGCTACGAGATCATCAAAGAAATTGTGATTACTATGCTCATCATAGAGAGGAAATAACTACAAAGAAACACATGAAACATTTAGATAAACAAACATGGCAAGCTCAACATTTGCAAATAGAACAAGACATAGAAGATCGACCATCATTCAACACAACTACTAGCTTCATAGAAATAATGAAAATGTTCTGACAAAAGATAGATGGACTTTCGAATAGGAAAACATGAATTATATGCAAGGAAAACTACCCAGGAATGCTTCTTCATTCATTCAATCCTCATGCTACTTGCAAAAGATGTTTCAATGAGAGAGGTATACATCGATTCTGCTCAGTCAACAACATGGACCCAGGAGAACAACCTGATGTGCTGAGAAGACTGACCTAAGTGGAGGAAATGCTCATTGCTAGAGTTAACCCAGTACTACAAGTAACCCATGCTCCTAGAGGGTAGTATAAATATAGCGGTCACATAATTAGCTTCCCACAAGATATCAAAAACATTTCCAAAGTTCTCCCTCGAAGGATAAAAGACTTGGATGTGCTCATAGTTCAAAGATTGCATATAGAAGGCCATTTCTATGATTGTTATGTAAGTAGAATTCACATCAAAGATGCATTGCAATACAAAGTGAAATATGACCCATACTATAATGATGTTTCCATAAGTGTTGATGGTTTGGCTCAAATTCCTTAAGTTAGCACGGATATTTCAAGCATGTTGCACACCATTGAAACTAACGAATGTGTAGGGGTGCCAAATAATGGGAACACCATTGATGAAGATGAAATTGAGGATAGCATAGTACACACATGATAAGTTTCCAAATAGACATCATGATCTAGAAATTATTAAGCAAGCACTAGAGCTTGAGGACAACACAAATAGCACTATAGATTGGCCTGAAATGAACTCATCACCAATAAATGAATACAATACCAAAGGCTTGCTTGATATGGCATTTCCAACCCTCTTCCCCAATGGGGTTGCACTACAAATGCAACCGCAAATTAGGGAAGTCTGAATGCACGAGTATGCACTACACTTGATAAGGTTCCATGACCAGAGGTTTGGAAGGAATCCAAGGTTTCAATATTTTATGTTCAATTTTATGTTGTGACACCATAGCCAAGGGCTTGCGACAATTTTCATTAAAAAAAATGTAGAAGAAAACATCCTGGCAACTATTCAAAGCATTTGTGCACACTTGAAAAGCCTCCTTGACACACAATTAGCTGAAGAACTCATGCACTTTGGCTCTTCAATGTGAGGAACAAGACGATATTGGAACAAGTGTCATTATGAGCTAACAAATATGATCAACCAAATGTTGGAATGTTAACCTTAACTACTGCCATCACCTCTAGCCACTGCCCGCAATATCACAATAAAGAGAATAACCATTGCGATACCGCAGGAGATCCCATAGCAATTTTGTTTTATCTTTAATCACTAGCCGTTTACCGCCGTTTATCGCGTCGTCAACAAACTGCTGCCCGTGATATCACAATATGGGTAGTTACCCATTGCGATACCGCGGGGAACCTTTTACGAAGCTGCCACCGCCAAAGGAAATTTCGTATATGGCAATTAATATTTAAGTTTTAATATAAATGTAAAGGACTTTTTATTAAATGCATTTTGACGGGAAAAAGTTAGTTAGGTAATATGTAATAAATTTTTGTCGGGTCCTCTCTTCATGAGAATCATTCACGTGACTTTTACCTATTGATATATTTGTATTTGTAATTGATTTTAATTTAATTAAGGTGAATGTGAGCACACAAAAATTTATGAGCAGTAGCTCTGTGTTGAAGTTTTAATTTTTAAGTTTTATTTTTACTATGAGAATTCCTCTGCCTTTGACCTTCACGTGGTATCAGAGCAAGTTCAATTATCAGAGCCAATTTTATCAAAGCAGATTATCTAGGTAAATTTCAAAAATGGCAGCAAGCACAAGCTTGAAAAACCCACAAATTCCACAGTTTAATGGGAAGAATTATGAGTACTAGTCAATTACCATGAAAGCACTATTTAGCTCACAAGATATATGGGATTTAGTTGAGAATGGATTTCCAGAGCCAGCAAATGTAGTAGCATACAATGCTTTAACACAAGCAGAGAAAGACTTATTAAAAGACACAAGGAAGAAAGATTCAAAGGCTTTATTTTATTTGTTTCAAGCTATACATGAGAGCATTTTTCCAAGAATTTCAGCAGCAAAAAAGTCCAAACAAGCATGGGACATACTTCAAACAACCTATCAAGGCATGAAAAAAGTTAAAACAACAAAGCTACAAATGCTGAGAAGAGATTTTGAAACAATATCTATGAAGGACAACGAATCTGTAGATTCATTCTACACCCAAGTCATTGGGGTGGTTAATCAAATTAGGTCTCATGGAGAGAATTTGGAAGATACCAGAGTTGTTGAAAAGATTTTAAGGAGTTTTCCCACAAAATTTCTATCGGTTGTAGTTGCTATAGAGGAGACAAATAATCTCTCACAGTTCTCAGTTGATGAGCTGTATGCATCTCTAATTTCTCATGAACATAGGCTGAAAAGGTCAGCAGATACATCACTAGAGCATGCTTTCAAAACTCAGGCTTCAGTCAGTCAAGGAAGAGGAAGAAACTCTTACAAAGGTGAAAGATACAGTCTATCAAGTTCAAGTGGAAGAGGCAGCAATCAAGGCTCAAGCCAAAACCCAATACAGAATCGGTCACAAAATCAAAGGTATGATAAATCTCAAGTCCAATGTCACTATTGTAAAAAATATGGGCATTATATGAATGAGTGTAGAAAGAAGCAGTATGATAATATTAGACAAAATGCAAATTTTTCAAGAGAAAATCAAAATCAGAATTCAGATAAGAGCACAATGTTTTTAGCTTGTAATGTTGCTCAAGCAAATGAAAAAGATGTATGGTTTTTAGATTCAGGCTGTAGCAATCATATGACAGGGAATCTAGAAATGTTTTCAAGTTTAGATGAAAATGTAAAGTCTGATGTTACATTGGGTAATGACAACAAAGTGCCGGTCAAGGGAAAAGGAGATGTCAATATTCTAACTAAATAGGGGGAGAAAAAGTATATTTTAGATGTGTATTTTATGCCTAGTCTGAAACATAACTTATTGAGTGTAGGGCAACTGGTTCAAAAAGGGTATAGAGTAACCTTCAAGAATGGTCTGTGCACAATTTTAGACAAATACCCAAGCAACCAGCTTATTGCAAAAGTCAGAATGACAAACAACAGAATGTTTCCCTTAAAGATAAGGCCAGTTTTGAATATAAATTATGCTCAAGCACAACACTTAATGAATTCACAAGTGGGTAGAGAAGAAACTACAACAGTAGTGCATAAAATCTTTCAAGCTGAGATAAAAGATGAAAACTGGTTATGGCATTTGAGATTTAGGCATCTCAACTTTGGAGGTTTAAATTTACTTCATAGGAAAGGCATGGTCAAGGGAATACCTTTAATAGAAAAACCAGAAAGGGTATGTGAAGGGTGCATTTTAGGAAAACAACATAGAGAATCATTTCCAGCAGGAAAGTCAACTAGAGCAAAAGCCCCTTTGGAAATTATACACTCAGATTTGTGTGGACCTATGCAAACACCTTCAATAGGTGGTAGTTTTTATTTTCTGACATTCATTGATGATTATTCAAGAAAAATAAGGGTTTATTTTCTAAAGCAGAAAAATGAAGTGTTTGATCTGTTTCGTCAGTTCAAGAATTTGGTTGAAAAACAAAGTGGTTATTATATCAAAGTGTTGAGAACAAATAGAGGTGGTGAATATATTTCAAGAGAATTTTTTAATTTTTGCAAAGATCATGGAATTCACAAGCAGTTCACAACTAGATACACACCTTAGCAAAATGGAGTAGTTGAAAGGAAAAATAGAACAATCATGGAAATGGCTAGAAGCATGTTGAAAGCCAAACATTTGTTAAATGAATATTGGGAAGAAGCAATATCTTGTGCAACCTATATAATGAATAGGTGTCTAACGAAAAGTGTCATGAATATGGTACCTAAAGAAGCATGGACAGGAAAAAAACTTAGTGTTACTCACATGAGAGTATTTGGATGTGTAGCATATGCACATGTGCCTGATGAATTGAGAAGGAAGCTAGATAAGAAAGGAGAAAAATGTATAATTGTTGGATACAGTGAAGAATCCAAAGCTTATAAGCTCTATAATCCAACAACAAAGAAAGTTATAATTAGCAGAGATGTACAATTTGTAGAAGATGAAGCATGGGATGGAAGCATAGAGAAGACAGTCAATATTTTAGCTAGTATACCTCAAGAGGAGAATGAAGTTTCAACATCAACAATTATTCCAACTATTGTGACTCCTACCACTCCCATTCAAGCTTAGCAAAGTAGTCCACAAGTGACACCAGCATTGATTGTAAGAATAGCCTCATGCATTCAAGGAAGCAGTCCAACAAGAGGACAACAAACACCATCTACACCAGGACCATCAGGTCCACTTTCCATAAGTTCAAGTGATATGTTAAATCCTACATTGGAAAGCCTAAGAAGACAAAAAATTAGAAGCATAAGAGATATATATGAGCAAAATGAAGGTGAGAATAATTCAGATCAGATTTCTCTTTCTGTATTCTATTCTCAAATAGAAGATCCAGTTCATTTTAAAGATGCAGTCAAAGATGATAAATGGGTAAGTGCTATGGATGAAGAGATTGAAGCAATTGAAAAGAATCAGACATGGGATTTAGTCAGTCTTCCAAAAGACAAAGATGTCATTGGAGTGAAATGGGTTTATAAAACAAAATTGAATGAAAAAGGTGAGGTTCAGAAGCTTAAAGCAAGATTGGTTGTAAAGGGCTATTCACAACAACTTGAAATTAATTACAATGAGACATTTGCACCTGTAGCATGATTGTATACTATAAGGATTATCTTAGCTTTAGCAGCTCAGAATAAGTGGTCTGTATCTCAAATGGATGTAAAGTCAACTTTTTTAAATGGTTATTTAGAAGAAGTTTATGTGGATCAGCCACCTAGGTATGAAATTCTGGGTCAAGAAGACAAAGTTTACAAATTGAAAAAGGCAATGTATGGATTGAAACAAACCCCAAGAGCTTGGTACAACAGAATAGACAGTTATCTTTTGTTGAATGGATTTAATAGATGTAGCAGTGAGCCCATACTGTATACAAAAATGAATGAAGAAGGTGAAATACTGATAGTATGCTTATATGTTGATGACTTAATTTTCACTGGCAATTTGTTAATTGATCTGTTCAAGGAAGACATGAAGAAAGAATTTGAAATGACAGAATTAGGTCTGATGAAGTATTTTTTGGGAATTGAAGTGAATCAAAATGAAAATAGTATTTTTATTTCACAGTCAAAATATGCAAATGACATTTTGAAAATGTTTAATATGATGAAGTGCAAACCAGCACTAACACCTACAGTGACAGGTTTGAAACTAAGTAAGGATGATAAAGGGTCTAATGTTGATCCAACTTTGTTTAAGAGGCTTGTTGGAAGTCTCATGTATCTCATAGCCACAAAGCCAGACATTATGTATGGAGTAAGTTTGATTTTCAGGTTTATGGAAACACCAAAAGACACCCATTGGAAAGCTGGGAAGAGAATTTTAAGGTGTGTAAGTGGAACAATAAATTTTGGCATTAAGTATTCAAGTTTAGACGAGTTCAAACTCATAGGATACATAGATAGTGACTGTGCTGGCAGCATTGATGACAGAAAAAGCACGTCTGGTTATGTATTTAATTTTGGGACTGGAGTAGTCTCATGGTCTTCAAAGAAGCAGCCAATAGTTTGTCTTTCATCAGCTGAAGCAGAATATGTGGCAGCCACGAGTGTAGCTTGCCAAGTAGTCTGGATGAGAAGAATTTTGAAAGAATTACAAAATGAACAAATGGAGGCTACAAAAATTTACTGTGATAACAATTCAGCCATAGCTCTCTCAAAAAATCCAGTCTTTCATAAGAGAAGCAAGTATATCGATACCAGGTATCACTTTATCAGAGAATTAATTAACAATGGTGACATATTTTTAGAGTTTTGCAGATCAGAAGAGAAAAGTGCAGATATTTTCACAAAGGCACTGGGAAGAGATAATTTCATTTTTCAAAGAAACAAATTGGGCATGGTGGATAATGCAGTTATGTTTAAGGGGGAGTGTTGGAATGTTAACCCTAACTACTGCCGTCACCTCTAGCCGCTGCTTGCAATATCACAATAAAGAAAATAACCATTGCGATACCACGGGAGATCCCATAGCAATTTTGTTTTATCTTTAACCGCCAACCTTTTACCGCCGTTTACCGCGCCGTCAACAAACCGCTGCCCGCGATATCACAATATGGGTAGTTACCCATTGTGATACCGCGGGGAACCTTTTACGAAGCTGCCACTGCCAAAGGAAATTTCGTATATGGTAATTAATATTTAAGTTTTAATATTAATGTAAAGGACTTTTTATTAAATGTGTTTTGACGGGAAAAAGTTAGTTAGGTAATATGTAATAAATTTTTGTCGGGTCCTCTCTTCGTGAAAATCATTAACATGACTTTTACGTATTGATATATTTGTATTTGTAATTGCTTTTAATTTAATTAAGGTAAATGTGAGCACACAAAAATTTATGAGCAGCAGCTCTGTGTTGAAGTTTTAATTTTTAATTTTTAATTTTTACTATGAAAATTCCTCTGCCTCTGGCCTTCACCAAATAGGGTCTCCTACTCTATTTTTCACATTGAGTGTAGCAGACACAAAGTGGCTAGACCTACAACGACTGCTTTCAAATGACACAATAGTGGAAATGCAAACAAATAAAAAATGTTTGGACAATGTAATCAATAACCCCCACACCACATCATTATATCTCCACCAAAGATTTATAGTCTTCTGTGAAGAGGTCATCCAAAAGCCTCTTGGTGTAAAAGATTATTGGTATAGATATGAATGGAAACAATGAGGAACTGCACATGTGCATGGATTCCTTTGGCTTGAAAATGCACTAGACATGGATAAACTTGATTGGGAGAACAACACAGAAGTTGAACAGGCAAGGAAATTCTTTGACAGGTATGTAAGTGCTTGGAACCCTCATCCTGCTTCACATAGAAACAACCCGATCTACCATCCCCAACACGATGACCCATTGCTAAACACAACTCAGATATTAGCTATAGATCCCTCTCATGACTATGAGGAGCTAATCAATCGTGTCCAGAGGCACACAAAATGCAAAGAGGAGACATGCTTACGCAGAAAGGGGAAACAACTATAGTGTCGATACAAAGCTCCATGGAAAGAACAAGTTGTATCTACCTTATCATGTAATGATAATGGGAAACAAGAATATGGACCTGCAAGGAATGATGATAGGCTAAAAAAACACAATCCAGAAATGATTATGATATGGAGAGAAAACATAGATTGCCAACCAGTTATCTCACGAGCACTTGTACTAAAATACATTGCCAAGTATGTGTCAAAAGCAGAGAGAACATCTGAGTCTTGTATTGATATGTTATCAAGAATATCTGCATGCCATAGAATAGATGACCTAGCTATCACAACATTTTGAAAATTCATGACAGAGCTTGTTGCAGAGCGTGATATAGGAGCACAAGAAACATGTCATATGCTTCAAAAATTGCCACTCGTTTGTAATCGACCATTCACATCTTTGAATGTTGGCCAAAAAGTGTTCCAAATAATAACAATACAACCAAATGAAATAAACCTCCATATGAGCTACCTGCATTCCTACATTAATTGGCCTCAAGAAATGGAAACAATAACGTTACTCGAATCTACAAGATCTTTCTCTTATTTTGCAAGGTGCAAAGGATGCAAATGGAAAGAGAGAGAGGTAAAAGCGATAGTTAATGTTTTCCCAAAGTTCTATACCATCCCAAAGGAGGACTTAGACAACTTTGAAACTTTTTTCTAGAGTGAGCTACTATTATACAAACATTTTCGAAGCATAGAAAGTGAGATAGGACTTACTAAGGATACAATAATTGCAAATTGGAAGCAAATGTACACAACCAAATATGATGTATGGGATATTAATCACACAATTGAAATAGAAGCAACCATTGAAGAAGAAGATGAGAGCGATACTGTAAAGATGGACACAAGGGACACAACAGAACTTAATGAATGGGAATTGTTTTTGCAAATGGGTCCCTCAAACAATATCATCTTGAATGAACTTGACATGCTTGGTATGCGTGATTTTGACAACAAAAATAGATGGGATCAACTACCAGTACCCCAAGATCTTCATGAAATTTCCATCCACTTCATATCCATGAAAAAGGCATGTAGCCAAGAAGACACTACGGTAAGCAACTTGGATGTGCCAGATTATACACTATCATCGCAACAAAAACTAGCACTCACAATTATCATTGACCATAGTGAATGCTCCTAAGAAAAACCGTTACACATGATTGTTCAAGGAACAACAGGTATAGGGAAATCACACCTAGTTTCCCACATAAGAAAAGCACTCACAAGTAAGATCCCACAACAAAAAATCCAACTACTCACATTAGCTCCTATAGGGGTGGCTGCATTTAATATTCATGCATCAACTATACATTCAATGCTCTAGATCCCTATTAAAGACATGCACCCACTACAAGGAAAGACATTAACAAAATTTCAAGAAGATATGAAATATATAAGATATATTTTGATTGATGAGATGAGCTTCATAGGTCCAAAGTTGCTCCTAAAAATAGACACAAGGCTACGTGAGGCTTTCCCACAACAACAACATCTACACTTTGGTGGAGTGTCTATAATATTGATCGGTGACCTTGCCCAACTGCTGCCCGTGATGGAAAAAACTTTGTACACAACACACTCAAATGCAAAAACATTGTGGAACTAATTTACAACTGTTGTCACCTTACAAACAGTCTTTTGTCATCAAGGTGAGACTACAACACAACAAAAATTTCATCAACTATTGCAAAACATACGAAATGCAGAAGCAACTGAAGGAGATTGGCAAATTTTAATGACACGCATAGAAAATTAGCTCACATAAAGAGAAAAATAAGAGTTTGATAGTTCAATGCACTTGTTTGCTACCAATGATTTAGTTAGACTACACAACAAAATAATTTTAAAATCATTCAACCTTCCAATTGCAATCAGTGCTACAACAAGCACTAGGCATGGAATAGATAATGCAATTGATGACGAACAACTTGAAAAAGAAGTATTGCTTTGTAAAGGGCAATACATCATGCCCACATCCAACATATGGACACAAGAAGGCCTGGTGAATGGAGCTCTTGGTGAAGCTGTTGAAATCATTTACAACACTGGTTCCAAACCACCAGATGTTCCCATGTATGTTGTAACAAGGTTTGATACCTACAGTGGACCACCATGGAATGAGCATAACCCCAAGAGCATACTGATCATACTTGTTTCCTTGGGAAATAGAAGGCAGATACTGCTCAGGATGGCGTGGGCTATTACCATACACAAAGCTCAAGGACTAACACTGCAAAAAGCAACAATTGATATTGGTAAAATAGATAGGTAGGGACTAACATTTACAACCATATCTAGAGTTAAATCGTTAAATGATCTTCACATTCAACCACCATTCTCTTTTGAAAGATACTCCAAAATGCAAACCAATCCATTTGCAGTCATAAGGAAGCAAGAGGAGGCCTGCTTACAACAACTATGTCTCTCCTAAAACAAGGTACATGCAACTCTCATTCCTATCTACTTGATATCTCTCCCCAATTCCCATGGTGCATCATGTACAAATCATTACACAATGCAAACTTCAAAGCTTAAAATTGGTTCTACAACTTGATTGCATCAACGCCTATTCTACGCAACTAACCGCCCCGTTTCTTTTGTTGTACAGGTCTTGAAGACAAATCACGTAGATCACATAAGCTCATTCCCAAAAACAAATTGCACCACTTCTACATGTTCATAATATAATAACAAAGTATATCAGCCTATCGGCATAACCATTGCACCTCATTGGGGTGCAAGTACTAGTATTATATTATATTAAATTATAATATATAATATAATATTATACTATATTATAATATAAATATTATACTATATTATAATATAAATATTATACTATATTATAATATAAATATTATACTATATTATAATATAAATATTATACTATATTATAATATAAATATTATATTATATTATATTATATTTATAATATATATTATATTATATAATATATATAATATATTATTTATTATATAATATTATATAATAAATATAATATAAATATGAAAGACAACAAACCTATTTCCATCTAGTATAGGTTGAGGCCGGTAGAGGGTAGAGGGTTGAGGGTTGAGGGATTAGGGTAGAAATTTTACTTGGGTTTAAGGGTTTAAGGATTGAGGGTTGAGGGTGAGGGTAGAGGCTGTTTAAGGGTTTAGGGTTTAGGCGAGGTTTGAATAAGGGTTTAGGGGAGGGATTAGGGATGTGGAGAGGGAGGGATGTATGGAAGAGAGATGGAGGAGAAGTGAGATAGAGAGGAGGAGAGGAGGGACAAAGATATATGAGGGTTGAGGATCCAATATATGGGGTAGAGGGTTGAGAATTGAGGGTATAGAGTTGAGGACCTATAGGTTGATGGTTTAGGGTATTGGGTTGAGGGTATAGGTTGAGGGATTAGGTAGAGGGTAGAGGGTAGAAGGGTAATTAAGGGTTTAGGGTTGATGGTTAAGGGTTGAGGGTAGAGCACACGTTTAGGGTATAGGTTTGAGGGTATATGGTTGAAGGATTAGGGTTGAGGGTCCAATGTATAGGGTAGAGGGTATAGGGGTTGAGGGTTTAGGTTTGAAGATTGTCCTTGTGTTGTTGCACTTATATTTCACTTGCACAAAATACTTTCACAAGAATATTAAGAAAAATCAATGTTGGAAAGTAGTAAAGAAAGAAAAAGATCAAAGAGACACTCTTTTGTCAGTAAAATCAAAAAATTCATCACAACTAAGAGGGATTTTTGAAACTTACCTCTAAGATAACCTTCTCATTTGTGATATAGAATGGGAACATATAAAGGAAGGTGTGCAACCATATAATCAATTAAATAACTAAAATATTTTTTAAAAAAGATAGTAATGAATGTGTATACCTCGTAATATAATTTGTAGCCATTTTGACTAGGTGTACATGATAATTTGGAAAAGAGAGCACACGTGTCCACTCTTTAATGAATATCTCTATTGGAATCAAAGATGGTGAAGCCCTTGCCAAAATTTATAGAATTTGATAAAGAGAAATATATATATATATATATATATATATATATATATATATATATATATATATATAGAACAATATTCACAAAAATGGTAGGGTGGTAGAAAGACACACCCACTTAAATATTTTTTATAATTGAATCAAATTAGATTAAATGACAATTATTATGAAATCAAACATAAAATCACATCCTTCTTTTTAGAAAAATGAAATCATGTAGGACTTTATCCAAAAACTATAAGGTTCCATTAATGACTTCTACTGAGATTTTCTGCCAAGGTTCAAACACATTTAAGAAACACACATAGAACTAAATGATCATGAATTCATCCAACAACCTATCCATAAAATAAGATCTTAAATACAAAAATAATGAAAATTATGTTAAAAAATCATGTTCATTCAAATGGTTTACCTCATTTATTATGCATTTATTTTAAATATGGCACTCATGGATCAGTTTAGAATTATCATATTATTCCATAGAGTAGAGACACTAATGTATTTCAACATCATCTACTAACTCAAAAGTAACACTAATATTTAAGCATATTTGCTCATGCTAATATTTTAGGGGGGTATATCTCTTTGTCCATTTTCATACATTCAAAATCTAGTGAATATTTAATCCATTTTTTGTTCCTCTTTAGTGTTATTATTATGCATTATACCCCCTAAGGTGTGGCCTTTAATCCATTTTTGTGCCCCTTTAGTTGTGGTATTATGCTACATGGAAGAAATGCTATATGATATTTTGTCATTTAAACATCATGGAAGAAATGTTTGCAATCAATGTCTTATTAATGTAGCCTACAAGGTTTCTTTTCCTAGTTTTTTTTGGTCCTATTCTTGTTATGAATTTTTTTTTTACATTGGTCTATTACAATAATGGGGAGCATATCTAGTGAATCGATTCTTTCAGTCTCTTTGATTCTTATTCTTGTGCATAACGAGTTTTCTTCTATCCTATGATTCATTGATTGTTGGTTTAAAACACTTATTACAACTAACATGGATATGAATTATGATGTGGGTGTGAGAAGGGATTGTTATCTAGTTAATATTGACACATCTAAAGCATGTGAAACGCACTTTGGAGATATGATATGACATAAAGAAGATTATTAAGGTGATGTCAATTCTTGATCCATTAGGGTAGGAAAACATAGATGCATTGGTACAAAAGGTTCCATTCAACTTGGAGGAAATGGATAATTACCTAAGGGGCTAATGTGAGATTGGACCGAGTTTATATTATGATACAAATAGCTTGGGAAAAGGGATGATGGAATGGTTAAGTATGGGAAATTGTAGAGATAAATATAACACCAAGGGAAGAACACTAGAACTCATTTTAGCACTATGGATTAATCCAAGACTAAAAATTCAACTAAGAGGCATCCCTTACCTCTTAAATTAATTCCATAGGTGGCACTGATACATTTTGACTCAAATTCTGGTGAAAGTTAGTCAAAATTTTGACAAACTTTTGTTAGAATTTGAGTCAAAATGTATCAGTTTGGGTTTATCCTCCAATAAAGTGCCATTGGTTAGCTTATCATGTGAACTTTTTCTATAAGTAGGATTTCCATACTCTTTCATAATATGCACACGTGGTTTCAAAAGGTTTATATGTTTTTGTGAATTTGAAAGAAAGGCATTTTTTAACTTTTCCAATAGTTTTTAGGGGTTAATTTGACTTGGTTTTAGCATTAGAGTGACAAACCTTGTGGTTTAGGTTCCATAAACAAAATATACTTATTTTTTTAGCTTCTTATTATCATATTTATATTCAATGAGATTTTTAAAGATCATCTAAATATTCATTGCTAATGAAAATGCACAAAATTATGTGTAATAGATCCAAGGTGAGGCTCAGAGAGCCTAATCTTTTGAAACCATTAACCAAAGAAAGGCTAAGAACAATATATGAAAGAGACGAAGAATAAGGAAACTTGTTTATTAGGAAGGACAATATTCCTTTATATAGAATGACCTCATGTTTGAGTCTTGAAACCCTCCCATATCGTCAACGCATGCATCTAGGCTAACCATGTCAAGTTTCACTCCATACAAGCACAAATTGAAAAAATTTCAATGTTGGCCCCATTCACATGTCACTATGCGGGGTCAACATGAGGAAACACTAATTTTTTGGGAATGAAATAACCAAAGATATGATCAAATAATAGCTAATCATAAATAGTCATAGAGTAACTAGGATTTGATCATATGGAAATTTCTAGGAGAGCTACAATAGTTGTAACATCATGAATTAACATTAAAAAGTACATCATGAATTAATTATGTAATGGCATAAAAATTAAAAACATCATGAATTAATTATATAACCATATAACTCAAATATAATTCTATCAAGAAATAAATATCAAATAGATAATATAATCACATAACTCATACATTTCAATGTCATTGATCTTCTTCTTCATCCAACTCTTTTTCAGTATCATCCAATCCAGATTCAACATTGTAAAGATTGGTCATATCATCATCATCATCATTGATATCAATTTTGATAATGTCTTCATCCACACGGATATCATCTTCATGAACATTAACTCCTACATCATCATGATCTAGTTCCTCTTCTTCAAAATCTTCGTCAGGCACATCATCAACTAACTATTGATCCCGATCATCATCTACATCATCTTCTAGTTTTTTGGTATCTTCTTCTTCCACCACATTATACTTTACCGACCTTCCTCTTGGATCATGTCTAACAACAAATGACCAACCCGGTTTACCTGGAACCTTTGAGTAAAATACTTGCTCACATTAGCTTGGAAGAACATAGGGCTCATTTCTAGCTCACTCGATCAACCTTGTATTAACCATGGTAAATCCATTATCATGTTTAATAATAGCTCTCTCGAGATCATTTTCATTCAATCATAGCTTGTACCATTGGATGATGAACATAACTAATTTGAAGGAGTTAAAGTCACACTAAATTATATCATCCAAAATCCCATAGATTGTTGAAAGTATAGATAAATTGTCAAAAAAGTGACGAAAATCATTATTCATCGAAAATCACTGTTCGTCAAAATTTTGATGAACGTCGGGCACAAATTTTAACTTTTTTTTGAAAAGTACACATTAAGTACACATGTACCTGACGATTCATCTAATTGTACATCTTTCGTTGGAAATTTTATCGTATTTTGCAGTCAAATGAGTTAGTGCGGTGTTCTAGAGTGGGATGGTGCCATGGTTGAGGAATATTATTCTTTGATGAAGAATCATACTTGGGATCTTGTTCCTCTTCCTAAGGGAAGAAAGTTGGTTCGGTGCAAGTGGTTGTATCATACCAAGTTTGTAGCTGATGGTTCTATTGACAAGTACAAGTCTCATCTTGTGGCTAAGGGGGGCGATCCCACAATACTCGTTTATAATTTTTGGCCAAACTGGATATTGAACTAAATTTTTTGAAACTAAATCTTCACTTTCAGGTAGCTATGGTTGATAAACCATGAGGAATTTGAAGATGATGCAAACTAGTGATATGTGACATTTTGTCTATAGATTCTAAATATATATTTTTTAATTTTTTGAATCGGATTGCATTTATTTTTCCATCTCCTTTGAAAACTAGTTTTTATCAATTAACACCTAAAATGTGTAAAATTGTTTTGCTTCCCACCTAGGGTTTTAGACCCAGAAAGGACAATTTTCACTTTCATTCAAAAACAAACCCTTGAGATCTCAATGCAAAAGAGAAAGAGATCTTGCAAGAGGGTTGTTCTAGGGGCTGAATATGATCTAATGAGGGGTTCACCACCAAGTTTACACTTGGAAAAGATAATGAACTACAAGATGTAATGCTAAACCCTAATTGAATGTAAAGTACCATTAAATGACCTAGAAAAGTAAATGAAATGAAACAAAAATATGAAGACAAGAAGGTGTGCACCTGGGAAACTAAAGATGTCTGAATGAAGGTTTGAATCACTAGAAATTTTTCTTTTAATATGGGCTAGGACTCATTCACCAAGTTGGGTGAATCGGTCCTATTTCTAGGAAACTGTGCAGGAACATGAATCTTCCAAAAGGGTATCCAAATATGTAAAATCTTGAAAATTGACTGGAAGTTGGATTCATTCGCTAGAAGTGGTGAATCAATCTAGCTAGACTTTTATGAAGCTCTAAAGGTTGATCTTTCTCTTCTTTTTCTTCTCTGTCCTTCCTAATTGGTTTCCAGATCTGAATCTATGAATTGCAACCTGTAGGTCTTCTCCAATGTTCTCCAAGGCTTGATGACAACTTTGACAAGTTTGAATGATTTGCAACTTTTCTCCAATCTTTCTCCTTAGAAAATATGCAACCTAGACCTGCAAATCACACACAAAGGAGAGGGAAAAATCTTGTGGGGTTAGTGGATAGAGGTTTTCCTTGGTCAAACCCCGTTTTGGAAATCAACCCTTGAAATGAAATCAAATAAGAATGGAGAATGATGAATGAAAAAATAAAAATGTTGCAACTCAACAAACCCTAGCAATAAGGTGCTACAAACATGTATGCAATGGCTCCAATAGATGTAGACTTTGACTCTTGCTTGAATGATGTTGATCTTGAATGTAATGCTTGCTTGAATCACAAAATGCTACACCACAATTGTTAGCTCTAAAACAAGATGGTGCATGAACTCCTTGACATGATGATTGCTGCTTGAAGAATGCTCTAAAATGCTTGATAATCTTCCCTTGAATACTCTTGTGAACACTTGATTGCTTGCTAGATTTCTAGTTGAAAATACGAGTGAAAGAACCTTGTATTTATACTCAGTTATGCAAGAATTCCAGAAATTACAATAGTACAAGTCGACATCAGATCTAGGAGAATAAAATACCACCAAAAATTTGAATTAATTTTGATTTTGGGCCACACAGTCCACTCATTCGCCCAAGGTGACAAATGAGTTCCACTAGGCTTAATGTATGGGACCAAAAATCAAAAGTGCTTAGAAATGTGTAAAAATAGGTTCAGGACCCAAAAATCTAAGTGGGACTCATTTTCCAAAGGTGGCAAATGAGTCCCAAATCACTAAATTAGGGTCACACAAGCCAAAAACACCTTAATAGGTAACGATTGGTGTCAGGATTATCCTCGAAAAGATGTAATAAACGAGGCTTGTGGATGCAAAATAGGGCCAATTAAAGCATAGCAGAGCCCAATTATTAATGAAAATCCTAGAATAGTGTGAAAGTGTGTTACAACACTTTACAACACTTAAATAAGGAAAGATTAAGATTTATTTTGATTAAAAAGAGGTTTATTATGTTTAGTTAATTAATAAAACCTTAGAAAAATGTGAATGTGTGTTACAACACTTCACAACACTTAAGCAAGGTACAATTTAAATCCATTAGTTCACAAGGGCCCAAGACCTAATGTGAATGTGTCAACCACATTACAACACTAAATCAAGGCAACATTAAGCTCAGTTCCCCAAGGAGGGCCCAAACAAGTGTGAAAATGTCTGGATGACATTTTTTGACACTACAACACCATTTTTAAAGAGTGATGCTCACTGTAAACAACATATATTTTTTTTCTAAGAAGGATAAAATTATATTTTTTTTGAATTTAGCTTTGTAACTATGATATCTAACAAGTTCATTTGGTTTCATAGTGTTTTATTAAATATTTTTTTCTTATTCAAGTTTTAAAGTCAAACCAGTTACAATTTAGACATAGGTAGGCCATAAACAACATAACTTGTTTTGTATGTATCAAAATTCAATTTTTTTTTACTGGATCAAGAACATCAATACCTAGCCCAAACATATTTTTCAATTTTTTTTGATAATCTACTATTTTTCCATATGTGCAAAACAAAGAGCTTTATTTTTAGTAAAAATCCTATGTTTAATTAAACTAAAAATAATAATAATAAAACTAAAATATATTAAAATTATATTCAATGGATAGATCGTTCTGAGGACTACCATCATCTAGTTGGGTTTGTGAAGTTTCCTCCATTTTCATCCTCAACCCAAGCTTCGAAAGGAATTTTTTTGGAAAAAATTAATGGAAGAAGGGGAGAAGGACAAAAAAGGGGGGTTTTCTCAAACCCCCCCTTCAAGCGAACCTTCCTTGAACTTTTGAGCAAAGGGGGTTTTGCTCAAAGGGGAGTTCAAGTGAAACCCCCATTTTTCAAAATTTCCCTTTGTTTCTATTCAGGAAAACATGCAAAAAGTGGGTGCCATCATTAAAAAGGGTTCGCTCAAAGGGGGGTTTGAGAAAAACCCTTTTGTGTTAGAGTGAACCCCCCCATTTGTGCGAACCCAACAAAACCCAAAATTTTCTTCATGAATGGGGGTGTTTTTGTTATTTTCCTTCCTCAACAAAATTGTAAACAAGTTTTTTGGGATCACCCAAGGGATTTCTCAGGTTGAGGGTATCAAATATTCAAAGACCTTTGCTCCAATTGCCAAGATGAATTCCATTCATCTTGTACTTTCTATGGCTACATCTTAGGGTTGGTCAGTGTATCAGATGGATGTGAAGAGTGCTTTCTTGCATGGTGATCTTCATGAAGAGATCTATATGGATCAGTCACCAGTCTTTGTGTAGGACACTTCACTTGTTTGCAAGATTCATCGTTCATTGTATGGTCTCAAACAAGCCCCTCAAGCTTGGTATGAGAAGATGGATAGTTTTATGCTTGCTTTTGGATTCACTAGATGTCACTCTAACCCTATAGTTTACATTCAAAGGAATGGATGTGATCTTCTCATTCTTATTCTCTATGTAGATGACTTGATTCTCACTAGGAGTTCTCCTACCATGATTGAGAATACTTGGAGAGCTTTGGCGGAGCTGTTTGATATGACTATCCTTGGTCCTTTGTATTTATTCCTTAATCTTCAGATTCATTAGTCTTCTACAAGTATTTATATTTTCAATAGAAGTATGCTCTTGATTTGCTTCAAAGATTTGGGATGGCTGATTACAAGCTAACCCCTACTCCCTAACACTCAGTTGTGTTTTCTTCCTATTGCAGTACTCCATCAGTGGATGCTACATTGTATCGATAGTTGGTTGGCAGGAATTTTGTACTTGACACATATTTGTCCTAATATTGCCTTTATAGTTGGTCTTGTCTCCCATTTCTCTCAAGATCCTCATGAGAGCCATTGGAAGGAATCCAAATGTATCCTGTGGTACATTCAAGGCACTACACAATTTGGAATTCATTACAAATCTGGTGCTACTTAGATTGAGGGCTTCACTAACTCCGATTGGGCTGGTGATGTTGATGATTGAAAGTCTACTTATAGCTTTATCTTTTGTCTTAGTTCTGGTCTAATTGAATGGTCTTGCAAGAAGAAAATTGCTATTGCATTATCATTAATTAAGGTTGAGTATCGATGTGGTATTTTGGCTATTGATGGCTAAGTTTGGCTTTCTTGTCGATCATCCCACTACTCTTTGGTGTGATAATCATAGTGCTATACATATTTCTTGCAACCCAGTGGAACATCAGTGTACTAAGCATATTGAGATCCACATGCACTTCATTTGACACCTCATTCATGAGGATGTTCTGAGTTTGGAGTATTTTCCTATAGAGTAGCAGGTTGCAGACATCTTCACTAAACCTTTGGCAGCTCCTCGCTATATTTTGATGAGATCAATGCTTGGGGTGAAGGAAGTTATCCTTGGGGGTTCTTGATGAGCCCTCTTTCCTTTTTTTTTTCTATTTTCTCTCTTTTAGAGAGGGGTTTTTGTTAGAAAACTAGAAATCTGTTGCTAGACTAAAATACTTCCATAAGAGAGAGATAATGGCAAGAATGCTTGCTATATCAATATGCAAGATTGATTCACGATTAATTGATACAAATGTACAAGATGAGGCTTGCTTATAAAAGCAAAGATGCAACAACCAAATCTTATCTTGAGCAACAAGATAGCTCGATAAGATAAAGATAAGATCCTATAACTTAGGAATTAAAGATTGCCTAAGTAAACTTATGCAAAGTGTAATTAATAATTAATTACACCAACAGTTTTTTCCCATATGGTTTTCTCCTTTTCTTCGGTTGCGAGAGATTTCTTTTTTGCATTGTATTTGTGCATGGGTATCTAACATGGCCTTGTTGCTGAGACCCATCTTGCATCTCATTTTTCATTTTTAGTTTCCCTAAGTTACACTTAAGGGCGGGTGTTAGAGTGAATGGTTTTTTACCATTCACATCTTCTTAAGTTAATTTAGGCATTTATTAATTTATAGTTATGTCTTTAATAATGGTAACTATACTATGTCAGTTATCTTTCCCACACTGACCTTCTCATGCCTTTTTAAGGCATGCTTTGTACATTAGTTTTCATCTCAATTCATTCTTTTTCACTTCTCATGAAATAGCCTCTTTGTGTGTTGCTTCTCTCTTTTTTGAAGGTGTTGCTTTGGTCTATAGACATTCTTGGAAGCCTGCTCCAACAAAAATTCCTAATTTGAGAGAGATATGCACTTCACAATTTGACCCATTGAGTAAGAAAAATACCTTGATTCTTTCCCAATGTGTGCAATTATTAAGCTCTAACACATCTTGTAATGAAGCAACTTGCACAAGAGAAGTCCAATATAATAGAAAATATGTTACAAACCCTTGATAGCACTTGGGAATAATAAGCCTCTCTGAGGGGAAAAACCTCTAAAAGGCTTCAATAAGAACACAACTTGTAGTGTGATGATGATAAAATAATCTCTAGCTCTTATATATACCATTCTTATGCCTTGGATGACTCCCATGACTACTTAACTACCTATATAATACTTTATTAATGATTATGTAACTTAATGTAGAGTTAGAGTAGACACAAATGAACTACTCATAATCCCATGCACACTATAGGATTAGGGGTGTAGCAAAATAGTGTGTAATTTTATTCTAGTTCTCATAAATCCTCCCCCTTGTTAGACCTTATTACCACATTACACATTTATTTTATGGTAGTTGCCATGTGCATGATTAAAATATTGACTCCTTATTTTCATCTTTTCTTCAATGATTTGGATGGGTTCTTCATTATGGAGATTACATAAGCAAAGATGAGATATATTATTAATTGCATTGTTGAGAGAATTCCAACCTCCATTTCTATCTTTGTAAGTTTTGGGGTAGACACTTAATGAATTAATTTTTTATCTCATTTTAAATGACTTGTAGGTTACAATATATTAGATAACAAAGGAAATTAACAGTGTAACTCATTTCTCCTATCCCCATTAGGATTATTTTATGCAAAAAATAATGAGATTTACGTAGTAACCTACCCAAACTAACATAATGGGTTTCGATGGATTAAGAAATTCAACTATGTTATTAAAATTATTTAAAAATATATTTTACAAAGTAATGTGAGATAAAAGAATAAAATTTCTCAACTATTGAAAGGTATAATGGTCAAAGGTCCACTAATAACTTCATTCACTCAAAAATACTAAATAGTATCCTATTTCTATTGTCGAAGGTCCACTAATCATCTCATTCCCTCTTAAAAATACCAAATAGTCTTGTATTCCTATTTTGTAGCTTATTATTCCAAGACTATTCAATGTAAAAGATGAAAAGAAAGAAAAACAATTTTTTATTGCATAATAATATAAGAGACAAAAAATGACTTCTCTTAGCTATCTAAGGGTACAATAGTCAAAGGTCCATTAATCACCCCATTCTCATTCAAAAATTCTAAATGCTATCATATTTCCATGATGTAGCTCATTATTTCAAGACTATTCAACATATAAATAGTGACAATTTATATCTTTGTTTGCTAAATAATGTAAGAGACAAAAGAATGACTTTTCTTAACCATCAAAAGATATACTAAATAATATAATACTTTTATGATGTAACTCCATATTCCAAAACTATTTAACATAAAAATAATAATAACATATAATCTTAATTTGCAAAATATATAAAAAAGAAAAGAATAATTTTTCTTTTAACTATTTAAAAATGCAATAGTCAAAGGTATATCAATCCCCTCATTCTATTCAAAAATACTAAAAAATATCATATTATATTCTCATTATGTAACGTATTATTCTACGTACTCAGCATTAAAAAAAACATATTCTACCTACTCAACATAAAAAAAAAATGATAAACATATATCATGATACCAACACTTTTTGTGGCGACACAATCCAATTTATCTTGTAGCGCCATAATCTAATTTCACCATGGTTGATTATACTGCTAGATTTGCCTCTATTATGACAGATTGTAATAAAATTGTCCTTATGGAAATAGACGCTTGCCAATGCCACATTGATTTGTGTTTCAGTCATGCATGTAGATAATCATAAATGAAGGCAGTCTACCAGAAAAGTTTAGATAATGGAAGAAACTCATTAGAAAAGCAATCTAAACCATTCAAACCTCATCCACATTTACATCATATCATTCCATTTGCCAAAATGCTTGCACCCATTTGTGAGACAGTTCGTTTTTTTTTGTTAAAGCGCTTGCAAAATTGTGTAGTGTAGCCATGGGAAGCAGTAAATCTGTCAAATTGCAATATATTATTTCAGAAATTTAACGTCCAAAACTCAAGGAAATGGACTGATACGAAAACATAAACAAACCACCCATGTCTGTCATCAATCAGAAATTAACAAAGTTATCTGCTCTGTAAGAGCCCAATTCCTCTCCAGAATGGGTTTGATTTTTTTTAAAAGATTTGACCTTGGAAAAAGCTTGCAAACATTGCATGGATGGTTTGTTTATTGCAAAAGGGTTCCCTCTGGTGAAATTTTTGCAGAACTTGTGGTTTCTTTGAGAAATTCTTGTGCAATTCAAATACTCTCTATTTACGAACCGATTCTGTATGCTTCCCAGGTAAGAACTTCCCTCGCAGCGCTTTTAATCTTCTTACATCTGACATCCGCACAGGCTTCAAAATAAAGTCTTCTGCTCCTTCGTCCATACATCTGCTCAATTACAGACTCCATAGTTTTTTCAATTACCGTACAGGCAAGTAATCATTTCCCTGGAAAATTTGAGGATATGTTAGTTGTGTAATTACCTGCTTATCCTAGAAGGCTCATTCTCCGATGACATTATAACCACTGGAATCTCTTTCAGCTCTGATTGCTGCTATAAAAAACAGAAAACAAATTTTCATACAAGAAGCACAAGGAAAATTCTCCAGAGCTTAAATATATTCTATAGTAAGAAGAATTACCTTAATTCTCTTCAGCAACTCGTAGCCAGTCATTCCTGGCATGCAGTAGTCTGTGATTATCATATTCACCTTCAATTCCTGCGTAAGAAATAAATGGGATTCCATCAGAAGTAGCTCTAACAGATTTTATTACTGCAATATATCTACAAACAAAACTTTTATGCCAAAAAATTATAAAGATATATTGAAGCCTACATTTTTCTCATTTACAACATTGTTGTCATCAACTAATCCGAGGAATTCCAGAGCTCTTTTTCCACTATCAACTGTGGTCACTGCATTTCAAACATTGCAACAAAATGCATCCACCCACTTTAAATGTCACGCATGTTCGTTGGGAAGATAGCACAACTCTAAATCAATTTAGAAGGTAATAATGCACTTATGGATAATAATATTATTAATGCACTGTATGCTTTCCATACAAAATTGTTGGGTTTGATTCTATGAGTTTTTCTTTGATTTCTGATCAAATCCATTGAACTATAAAATTTATATAAAAAACTGGGTGATATTTAAACCCAATTCTCAAATGATCTTTTCATATAAACTTAAAGTTTAATTAAGCAGTGGAGTCCAACCTTTGTAAGAAGAGTTCTTCAGCAGCTTCTCTATAACTTTTCGATCCAGAACACTGTCATCCACAGCAAGCACATGAGGTTGGGATGTTCTCGGACTCATTTCGCTATGTTCATTAGAACTATTACCGTTCTGTGCTCCTGTAACAAACTCCATATTCTCTGAAACTCCTCCGCAACTTATCTCAATGTCCAAAATATAATAGCCAATAATGGTAAACTCTTATACCAATAGTTTCTTCCGGAGACCACTAAAATTGTAGATTTTCAAAGCCCAGGCAAACACAACAAAAATGACAGAAACAGAAATACTAAAGCAGTTACACAAGAACAGAGAAAACACATAAATCTTTTACACAAAGAGACAGCAGTCTTTATTACTCTGATAGTAGAATTCATTACATATGACCTCTTTTTATAGAGGTTTTGCATTACCAATACTAAATATAGTTCACGCATGTAGTTCATGCAAACATTGCATGCTGTTCATGCAAACATTGAACTAAAATAGTTTCTCTAAAAATAAGACTGCACATGAGAGTTACAGTCAACATGCACTTACAAACAGATTAAAATTAATTGCTTATTAATAACAATGCATGGCATCGTCAGTGAATTGCATGACTGTGAGGCTCATGCATCACTTTCCAACAAAAATCTCCTAATGGAAGATTTCAGTCAGTCCTGGCTTATAAAAAAAGCTAAACTAAGCAGTAATGCAAAGAATTACCCGCTATGAATTTATGTGTATTTAAAGATCCAAAATCTTTATGCAACTACATCGAATCCTTACAAGTAAAATTTCTCTGGTCAAACTACTGTCCATTGCCATTTAAATCTCCATCAAATCATTCCCCACTAAAAAGGAACAATTATACATATAAGAAAAAACTGACCATTGCAGAGTTAATAACACTGACACTTTCCTCACAAGTCTCACACATAAATTCTGAGTTCAACCTATTCACACTAAATATCCACCGTCGCAATTGCTGGATTTTAAGTATTTTTGTTGAAGCCCGTGGATTACTTTTTCCACCTCTTGAGCTCTCCCTGTTTTATGACGTCACGCCACTAAGAAACCCGTGGTTTTGCTAAGAGGATCTTCATGGGCATTGTATACAGAGGATCTTCCATCTGAGCTTTACAGTATTTGTCTTCGTGGCTATCAATACTCGATGCATATATGCCCAAGTAATAATCAATTAAAACTCAAAAACACATGGCTTGGATTTTTATAAATGGCCAACGAATTGTATGTACCATACAAAACTGATATTTGATTGTATTTATTAATTAATTAAAAATAAAGATATAATGTATTATTTATTTTCAATTAATTAATAAATACAGTCAAATGTCTATTTTGTATGCTGCATAGACATTGTCGATGACCAATATCAACTTGGGGAACTTATCATGATTAGTAGGAGGCCATCTACATCATTGAGAAGAGGGGTTAATGCCTAGTCTACAAGGGGCAAGGGAGGATACAGGGAGGCAAGGGTACACTACCTAATTTGTTGTTCAGTTTGTAAAGGAGAACAATGACTTTAAGAACAATGAAGCCTTTGTAGTGATTATATTTGTGGGGACTAACCATAAGGTGATGAAAGAGGAACCCAAGCCACCAAACAAGGAGCAATGTCCCAATGATCTAAGAGGTTTTCAAGGTGGCCCACCTTGAGATCCAATTTGTCAGTCTACATTTGAGTATGCATAATCACATTTGATATCACAAAGGCATGAAGTATGCATATTTTTTTGATTAATAATTTTAGGGCAAGGATGAATCCCACTAGATAACTCTCTAAATGAGAATGTGGATGAGTTATGGTGTATGCAAAATCTTATAAATAGTCAAGGAAAATAGAGATAAAGAGATATAAAGCTAAAATTATGAATTCAATTTTATTCATTTGCTCATTTTATATATGAAACACCCTTTAGAAAGGTGTATGGTTGTTTATGTTCTTTCTCCTATCAACTACTTAAATTGTGTTATACAGATGCATACATATATAAGCTACATAAAATCATGTCATAGAGGTCAAGAGTTGCTAGAAAATTGAATTGTCTCCTAGAAAAGTGGAACTGTTTCCTATGCTTAAATCTCATATCCTTATGGATGTGAATCTAAATCAATTTCCAATGTGTCCCTAATGAGATACTTAATGACTTGGCCTATTACAAGCCTCATGAGTGCCACCCTAGTTGCAACATTGACTACACTATCTAAAGTTTACAAAATGATGCTTAAGATGATCTAGTAAGAAAATTTAGGAATTGAACTTAGTGATTTGTCCTAAATGTGTAATTTACTAAAGCTATGGTAGAAACCATCGAATGTTTAGAGGAATTGTCTTGATCATAGAAGTACTTTTCATAGTGTACAGTTGTCACGTCTCAGACTTTGATGCTGTTTTGACCATGACTTTGTGGGGATTTATTATATGAATGATGGTGCGTGATTAGAGTAATATAATATAATACAATGCTTTGGTGTATGAAAATGTAGGAAAATATTTGCTTCTGGAATTATGAATGCATTTTATTTTAAAATATACAAGATAGAACAAAATAGAAGTGTTGATTTAATTATTGCTTTGATTTATATTTCTATATTGGTTACTAATACAATTTCGTTGTTGCACGCCTGAGTGCATTTAAGTTGCAAGTGGTCGAAGACCAAGAGTGTGATTGAGGAAAAAAAGGCTAGCTTCTCGATAGGGTAAAAGAGGAGGAGCTCTCGAACACACACACAACACCTAAAAATCATATAGTTGCATTTAGGCCATGTCTATTTCAATATGATTGTTTTGAATTGCTTACATATAGGTAATAAATGGTTTGAATAAGTAAATGATAAAAATAATAACATAGCAAAATTAAAATATAAATTAATTATCAATTAAAGTTGTGAAAAGATTATGATTTATTTTATTTAGTTTATTCCATTTTTTTTTTGTACAATAATAGAAAATCTGTTTATTAAATTTTATCTAATTAGGAAATTAAGAATAAAGTGAAATATTTTATATTTACATATGATAAGGAGGAAATATTCTGTCTGCATATTAAAAGGTGGAAATATCTTTGTTTGCATATGTTTAAAACCTTAGTCCAAAATTTGGAGAAGGAAAAAAAAAAATGAACAGTCCCAAGAAAACTTTGGGCTCTGGGAAATTCTCCTTAAAACCAACAATGCTCTCGGCGAGTGGCTACCTCTTTATTTTGCATGTAAAATTTATCTGTCATTTGGAAATGTTCTACATGACCCTCGGAAGGAGGAATAAAGCTTTAAAGGGAGAAAAGAGAACAGGATTCAGACACATAACCAGGGCTCTGGAAGAAGGAGACAAAAAGGTAATACTGGACATTTGCAACTGGAGAAATCTGCCAAGTTATTTCCATTCCTTGCTTTTAAACCAGTTTAAATTTTAGTAAGAAATTGGAGAAATGGGATGCATCATTCTTAGAAAATGAATACAAATATCTAAGAAATATCTTCTAGTTTTATTTTTGAATCTGGGTAAAAGCCTTTTTCTCATTTGTTGCACTATAGAGAAAATACCCAATCTCTTTCTTCTAGATCAGGGTTACATTCTGTTGCAAAAGCTGCAAATCATTAAACTGCTCTCAATTGTATTCTTTAATACCAAAAAATTTGTGAGAGAAAAGATCTGAAACCATATATATATATACACACACAGGAATCTGTATTCCTGTGCATATATACACATATATATGCATATAATCTTGCAAGAAAACCTTTATCAGACATTAATTCAAAATTCTTTTGAAATAAATTTAAATGCAGTTGAATACTGGGCAAAATCTTTCTTTTGTGTTATGAAATTGTTTAACTGTAGGGGGGGGAGGGATTTTAATCCCCAGCCCTTCCCACAGGAAGGGCATGGCTCTGTGGGGAGGCTCGTGCCTTCCACAGGCCGCGGCCTGTGGAGGGGGCGCGAACTCCTCACAGCCCGCGCCCTCCCCATGGGAGAGGCAAGGCCTCCCAGCACCTTTGTGGTGCTTAACACCTGTTTGGAACCCTGTATAATGTTTTTATTCTGTGTGCACGGCTAGAAAACGTGAGAACAGTTATGAAAATCAGTATTTCTTTTCTTTAAAGCATATATATATGTATATATATATATACACACTCAGCTGTATCTATATATATATACACATATATATATATATACATATACATAAATGCAAGTTTAAACAGGAAAACCATCTTCAAAATGTGATATGATTTCTATCAAAAATACACAAACATCTTAGTAATTTTGAAGCTAGAAATGAGATAAAGTACCTCTGAGAAACATGTAAACTGGAGATCTTCTTGATCACACTCTCTTATGCTTACATACAGATGTAAATTTCTGAATATTGGTATACAATCTAAAATTCAAATGCAAGTTTTTCCAAACCTCTATTTTTTCTGAAAGAATTGCCCTGTTTCTGTATATTACTAATAACCAGAAACCTGTAGTAAATTGAGAATTTCACTTTCAAATCAGCTTGAATTTGGAAAGAGTAGAAAGATATACATAAATCTATGAACACTGTTTTATACAGAAAATTAATTCCTCTACTTGTCAAAGTTATTAGATTTCCACAATCCATTAGAGTATGAATAGCTGTTTCTGGATTTGATTGTGTAAGCTTTTTTGAATAAAAAAAGCTTACACAATCAAATCCAGAAACAAATATTCATGCTCTTCTTGTGTTCATACACTGATAGTATCATGATGTACATGCAATTTTTACATTTGAACAAGAACCTTCAAGAGAGTAGCTTGGAGTGAAAACAGAGTCCTTTACCAAATCAGAGAAAATTACTAAGAAAAGAGTAGATGCTATTTTAATACTGAACTTACAACCTTTTTCTTTTGTCCAATGGAATTCAAAAGATGTTTTGAAACTCTCATTTGAAAATTCTTTTAGAATCAATAGAATGCATGAAACATGTATGGAAAATGCACAACTTTCTGCTCTTGCACTTTATTATGCTTTACTTTTGGTAACTTCCAGGACAGGATGCCGAAGGTGGATCCACAGAGACGGTAGTTTTACCTTTTCTGAAACTACCATTTGTTTATTTTATTTATGCTTGGCCAAGCACTTGTACCATTGAAATAGATGGATTTGTTTTAAAAGCCTAGAAATATATGTATTTGAGTCTCTGCCACCTCCTGTTGCAAGAAATATGTTTTCTCATGTTAGAAATGCATATAGGCACCAGGCATGCATCGAGAGTTCCCTCCTGTTTTATTGTGTCAGGTTGCTAGGCTCCTTTATGCAGGGCCAGGGATTCCTTCAAGTTAGGAAGGAACCCGGAGAAGTCATGTACTTCGTGGTTGGGCGAAAAAGGCACCTAAATCACCCTCTTGGCCCCAGCTTGCAAGCAGACCGATAGTGTCACGGCGGTTGGAGGTTTAGAGTTTTATTTGCCATTGATGTACTTATGTATCATTCTTGAATGGCTAGTAAAGCCCCATTGTATATGTATATGTATTTGACATTCATTATTGAAACTTTGAAATAGAAGTATTGCATGAAAGAGTCTAATGTAACATTGATATGTAGAATTTTAGTTTTATGATGTAGCATTGAAAAAGATGTTTCTATTGGAATTATTGATCCCTTCCGAGTTTGGATGAACATGTATATATGAAAATTCATTGATGTACTTTTACCATGTGCATAATCTTGATAAATTACAATGTTATTATTTATATACATAAAATGCAATTTAATTCTCTTTTATTGAGCTCATTTTGGAAAGTTTTTATGAATGATATTATTTTCTTGAAAACCATTTTGGAATGGATTAAATAATTTAAGATGCTTTTTGCTTATAATCTTTTGAGTGCTACATCTTGGAATCAGAGTGGCCAAGTTCAACTCTAGGACCTATTCCTAACTATGTATGACGTTGTGCTTTATTCAGGGTGACCTTAAATGGAGAATAGAGTGTACCAGCAAATTGGAGGATCTTGTGGAGGTCCCAATGATAAATTGGACCAAATTTTGGCCTTGCTGCAAATTCAGGGGGCTAGAATTGAAGAACTAGAACAAGAGAGGCGAATTGACCGCCAAGGATTAAATACAAATGAAACCGGTGGTGAAACAAATGTTGAACCACCTGGAAATGAAGGAAATCTAAATAAGGTGGCTGAGGAATTCGAAAAAGACCTAAGGAAGGTCGCTCCTCTGAAGTTTGATGGGAAAACCCTTGGAGATGGAGCAAAAGCCTGGGTTATAGAAATGGAGAGGTATTTTTCCCTACAAAATCTATCAGATGAAACGAAGGCTGAATGGGGTTCTTACCAGCTCACTGGTGAGGCTGCTACTTGGTGGGAAAATGAAAGGGCAGATAAGTAGTTTATGCATGGGAAGGTAACTTGGGATAAGTTTCTACAATTATTTAGGAAGGGGTGGTTACCACAATCTTACTTTGATAAGAAAATGACAAAATTCCAGGTACTCATACAGGGTGGCATGATAGTGACTCAGTATTGGGAGAAATTCTCTCACTTGCTCAAGTACGCACCCCAATACTAGCATGATGAGAGGTTTCGAGTCTGAAAATTTATTTTGGGGCTTAGACCTCAAATTGGAAATGAAATAGATCTGCATAATCTAGCCACCATGGATGAAGTTTTTGATTTAGCAATTAAACAGGAGCACAAGCTACAGCAAGCTGCTAACTATAAGAAGAGCAGGGAAGCCAAGTATGGCAATAAGAAGTTCCTAGGAAATCATCAAGGTAATAACAATCAGGGAGGTCAGAGCAAATAGGACAATCAAGGGAATGAAAATAGGCAAATCAGAAATCTGAAGAGGGATGGTAGTCCTCAGGACCGCAATGATGGAAATAGGAACAATAACAACAAGAGGGGCAATTTCAATAAAAGGAACGACAATAACAGGAGAGATTTTTCTGACAAGCCCAAAGCACCTCGTGGGGGTTGTTATACTTGTGGTGGCAAGCATTACGCCAATGTGTGCCCTCAGAGGAATAACAAAAAGAATAACAGGAATCAACATCATATTCATGCAGCGAATGACAATCACCAAGCAGATTATTAAGCCACTCCCATCCAGCTATCGGGTAAATTATTTGGATGCCCTGTTTCTGTTTTGATTGATACTGGTGCTACTGATATTTTTATAGATCCTCATGTTTTGACTGAGTTATTAGTTAGACCGAGTTTTATGGTGAATTCTTGGAAAGTTCAGTATGGAAACTGGGTAGAGAGGAAGGTAGAGCAATGCATGTATTTTAGTAAACTTGAACTCCCTAACCTTCAAACGCAGGTGAACTTGTATGTTGCACTGTTGGGGTCTTACGATGTGATATTAGGGATAAATTGGCTCTCTGAACATAAGGCTCTTGTGGATTGCGAAGAGAAGTCAATAAAGTGTCTTGATGACCAAGGAAACCATGTGGAGCTTTGTGGCATTAAAAAGCCTTTAGAGCTTAGGCAAGTCTCTGCCATGCAGTTGAAAAAGGAAAGTCAGAAGGGATGCACTATCTTTGCAATAAAGGTCAAGGACCTTGATGAGAAAGAATCCTCAATTAATGATCATCCCATTTTGAAAGAATTTGAGGATGTTTTTCCTACAGAGCTGACTGAGCTACTGCTTAGGCGTGTGTTCAATTTTTCTATTGATTTGACTCCAGGAGTAGAACCTCAGTCTAAGGCTCCTTACAGGATGAATACAACAGAATTATTTGAGCTTAAGGCCCAACTAGAAGAATTGTTGAAGTAGGGTCTTATTAGGCCAAGCATGTCGCCTTGGGGAGCTCCAGTTATTTTTGTGAAAAAGAAGGATGGGACCTTGAGGTTATGCATTGACTACATGATGCTTAACAAGGTCACTATCAAAAATAAATACATGCTTCCACACATTGATGATTTTTTTGATCAACTAAAAGATGCCAAGGTATTCTCAAAAATATATTTAAGACCAGGATACCACCAGTTGAGAATGAAGGAAGAAGACATTCACAAAAATACCTTCAGAACAAGGTATGGGCACTACGAGTTTACGGTGCTACCATTTGGGCTAAGTAATGCTCCTGCAACTTTCATGAACCTGATGAATAGTGTCTTCCGAGATTGTTTGGATAACTTTGTCCTAATCTTTCTTTACGATATCTTGATCTATTCTAAGTCAGAGGGAACATGAGAAGCATTTGAGAATTGTGTTGCAGCGACTGAGGGAACATAAGATGTATGGAAAGATGTCTAAATGTACTTTCTTCCAATATGAAGTGCATTATTTAGGACATGTGATTTCAGCAGAAGGGGTAAAGGTGGACGCAGAAAAGATTAAGGCAATTATGGATTGGCCAGCACTGCAGAATGTCTCTGAAGTTTGAAGTTTCATGGGTCTTGCAGGATATTATAGGAGATTTGTTTAGGGGTTCTCGACAATTGCAGCACCCATCACTGCACTACAGAAGAAGGAAAAGAAGTTTGAATGGAGTGATAAGTGTGAGAGAGCTTTTCAGCTACTTAAGGAGAAACTCACTACTGCACCCATCCTGGTTGTGCCAGATCCGAATGGCCATTTTATAGTTATTACTGATGCATCCGGGGAAGGGGTAGGAGCAGTTCTTATGCAAGAAGGGCAAGTGGTAGCATATGAATCGAGGAAGTTAAAGCAACATGAAATAAACTATGCACCACATGACTTAGAATTGGCAGCCATAGTCCATGCTTTACAGATGTGGAGACATTATCTCTTGGGAAAGCCTTTTGAACTAAAGACAGACCATGCAGGATTAAGATATATCTTCACTCAACCCAATCTTAATGCCCGACAAAGGCGATGGCTAGAATTCTTGAGTGAATATGACTTTGGAATTGAATATATTAAGGGTAAGGAAAATAGAGTGGCTGATGCCTTGACTAGAAGGAGGCACCTTGCAGCCATGGTTACCATAAAATTAGATTTCTGGCAGCAAGTAGTACAATCCTCACTTGGGGATGAACATTATGAAAAGGTGAAACAAGCCCTAGGGGTAAATTTCTTAGATCGTTGATATGAGGGTTATGCATTTGAATCGGATGGGCTCTTGAGATTCCAGGGGCGGATGTACATTCCAAGTTCTATAAACTTGTGAGAGTTGGTGCTAGAAGAATTCCATAATGCACCATACTCAGGACATCCCGGTATTACAAAGATGATGGAAGGACTTAGGCCACTGTACTTCTTCCCAAGACTTAAAAAGGACATTACATCATATGTAGCTTGATGCTTGGAATGCCAGCAAGTCAAGGTGGAGCATGTGCATCCGACATGACTCTTATATCCTCATAGGGTGCCAGAGTATAAATTGCAAGTTATCACTATGGATTTTATTCAAGGGTTGCCAATGTCTAGGAACCGACATGATACCATCTTAGTTGTGGTGGATAAGTTGACAAAGGTTGCTCATTTCATCCCTAGAAACCTCAAGGATGGATCAATGGTTTTAGCAAGAAAATTTGTTCAGGAAATCTTCCGTTTGCATGGAGTGCTAGAAATGATCATCTCAGATCGAGACACTCGGATGACTTCTAGGTTTTGGATCACATTGAACTCTTCCCTAGGAACTAAATTGAATTTCAGTTCCACATATCATCCTCAGACCGATGGTTAGATGGAGAGGGTGAATCAGGTAGTAGAAGATCTTCTCCGCATGTACTGTATGGAGCAGCAACATTAGTGGGAGGAGTATTTTCCTTTGGTGGAGTTTGCTTACAACAACTCCTACCATGCTTCATTGGGTATGGCACCTTTTGAAGCTCTTTATGGACGTAAATGTCAGAAACCCATTAGTTGGGACATAGTAGAAGATAGGGTTGTGATTGGCCCTGAGATGCTTAGAGAAATGGAAGACCAAATGAAAATCATTAAGGAAAAATTGAAACAAGCTGCAGATAGACATAAAAGTCTAGCAGACATGAACCGAAGCTTTAGGCAGTTCTCTGTAGGAGATAAGGTCTTTTTGAGGGTTCGGCTGCATAAGAGTTCAATCTCTTTTGGCAAGAACTCTAAGTTGGCCCCTAGGTTTGTTGGCCCTTTTGATGTTTTGGAGGTGGTGAATCCAGTTGCTTACAGGCTTGCTCTGCCACTAGCTCTGTCCCTGATACATAATGTATTTCATGTCTAAGTACTTAAGCCTTACCATCCAGATATTGCTCATATCCTTGATTGGCGTGAACTATAGGTTCAAGACCTAGGGGTGATACAAGTGGAGCCTATTAGGATCTTGGAAGAGCGCAATGTTAAGTTGTGGAATAGGGACATTATGCAATATAGGGTCCAGTGGGACCAGTATTCGGTGGATAATGCCACCTGGGAGAACGTTGAGGATATAGATAGAGTCTTTCCTCATTTAAGATCTTAACATACTCCTATTTTCTTTTATGTAGAGACTTTCGATATACTAGTATCTCAATTTTGTTATGTAACTTGCTTTTAGACATCGAGACGATGTCTCTTCCAAGTGGGGAAGGATGTCACGTCTCAGACTTTGATGCTGTTTTGACCATGACTTTGTGGGGATTTATTATATGAATGATGGTGCGTGATTAGATTAATATAATATAATACAATGCTTTGGTGTATGAAAATGTAGGAAAATATTTGCTTTTGGAATTATGAATGCAATTTATTTTAAAATATACAAGATAGAACAAAATAGAAGTGTTGATTTAATTATTGCTTTGATTAATATTTCTATATTGGTTACTAATACAATTTCGTTGTTGCACGCCTGAGTGCATTTAAGTTGCAGGTGGTCGAAGACCAAGAGTGTGATTGAGGAAAAAAAGGCTAGCTTCTCGATAGGGTAAAAGAGGAGGAGCTCTCAAACACACACACAACACCTAAAAATCATATAGTTGCATTTAGGCCATGTCTATTTCAATATGATTGTTTTGAATTGCTTACATATAGGTAATAAATGGTTTGAATAAGTAAATGATAAAAATAATAACATAGCAAAATTAAAATATAAATTAATTATCAATTAAAGTTGTGAAAAGATTATGATTTATTTTATTTAGTTTATTCCATTTTTTTTTGTACAATAATAGAAAATCTGTTTATTAAATTTTATCTAATTAGGAAATTAAGAATAAAGTGAAATATTTTATATTTACATATGATAAGGAGGAAATATTCTGTCTGCATATTAAAAGGTGGAAATATCTTTGTTTGCATATGTTTAAAACCTTAGTCCAAAATTTGGAGAAGGAAAAAAAAAATGAATAGTCCCGAGAAAACTTTGGGCTCTGGGAAATTCTCCTTAAAACCAACAATGCTCTTGGCAAGTGGCTACCTCTTTATTTTGCATGTAAAATTTATCTGTCATTTGGAAATGGTCTGCATGACCCTCAGAAGGAGGAATAAATCTTTAAGGGGAGAAAAGAGAACAGGATTCAGACACATAACCAGGGCTTTGGAAGAAGGAGACAAAAAGGTAATACTAGACATCTGCAACTGGAGAAATCTGCCAGGTTATTTCCATTCCTTGCTTTTAAACCAGTTTAAATTTTAGTAAGAAATTGGAGAAATGGGATGCATCATTCTTAGAAAATGAATACAAATATCTGAGAAATATCTTCCAGTTTTATTTTTGAATCTGGGTAAAAGCCTTTTTCTCATTTGTTGCATTATAGAGAAAATACCTAATCTCTTTCTTCCAGATCAGGGTTACATTCTGTTGCAAAAGCTGCAAATCATTAAACTGCTCTCAATTGTATTCTTTAGTACCGAAAAATTTGTGAGAGAAAAGATTTGAAACCATATATATATATATATACACACAGGAATCTGTATTCTTGTGCATATATACACATATATATATGCATATAATCTTGCAAGAAAACCTAAATATCAGACATTAATTTGAAATTCTTTTGAAATAAATTTAAATGTAGTTGAATACTGGGAAAAATATTTCTTTTGTGTTATGAAATTGTTTAACTGTAGGGGGGGAGGGATTTTAATCCCCAGCCCTTCCCACAGGAAGGGCACGACTCTATGGGGAGGCTCGCGCCCTCGACAGGCCGCGGCCTGTGGAGGGGGCACGACCTCCTCACAGCCCGCGCCCTCCCCATGGGAGAGGCAAGGCCTCCCAGCACCTTTGTGGTGCTTAACACCTATTTGGAACCCTGTATAATGTTTTTATTCTGTGTGCACGGCCACAAAACATGAGAATAGTTATGAAAATCAGTATTTCTTTTCTTTAAAGCATATATATATACACTCAGCTATATCTATATATATATACATATATATATATACATATATACATAAATGTAAGTTTAAATAGGAAAACCATCTTCAGAATATGATATGATTTCTGTCAAAAATACACAAACATCTTAGTAATTTTGAAGCTGGAAATGAGAAAAAGTACCTCTTAGAAACATGTAAACTAGAGATCTTCTTGATTACACTGTCTTATGCTTACATACAGATGTAAATTTCTGAATATTGGTATACAATATAAAATTCAAATGCAAGTTTTTCCAAACCTCTGTTTTTCTGAAAGAATTGCCCTGTTTCTATATATTACTAATAACCAGAAACCTATAGTAAATTGTGAATTTCACTTTCAAATCAACTTGAATTTGGAAAGAGTAGAAATATATACATAAATATGTGAACACTGTTTTATACATAAAATTAATTCCTCTACTTGTGTTCATACACTGATAGTATCATGATGTACATGCAATTTTTACATTTGAACAAGAACCTTCAAGAGAGTAGCTTGGAGTGAAAATAGAGTCCTTTACCAAATCAGAGAAAATTACTAAGAAAAGAGTAGATGCTATTTTAATACTGAACTTACAACCTTTTTCTTTTGTCCAATGGAATTCAAAAGATGTTTTGAAACTCTCATTTGAAAATTCTTTTAGAATCAATAGAATGCATGAAACATGTATGGAAAATGCACAACTTTCTGCTCTTGCACTTTATTATACTTTACTCTTGGTAACTTCTGGGACAGGATGCCGAAGGTGGATCCATAGAGACGGCAGTTTTACCTTTTCTGAAACTACCATTTGTTTATTTTATTTATGCTTGGCCAAGCACTTGTACCATTGAAATAGATGGATTTGTTTTAAAAGCCTAGAAATATATGTATTTGAGTCTCTGCCACCTCTTGTTGCAAGAAATATTTTTTCTCATGTTAGAAATGCATATAGGCACCAGGCATGCATCGAGAGTTCCCTCCTGTTTTATTGTGTCAGGTTGCTAGGCTCCTTTATGTAGGGTCGGGGATTCCTTCAAGTTAGGAAGGAACCCGGGGAAGTCATGTACTTCGTGATTGGGCGGAAAAGGCACCTGAATCACACTCTTGACCCCAGCTTGCAAGCAGACCGATGGTGTCACGACGGTTGGAGGTTCAAAGTTTTATTCGCCATTGATGTACTTGTGTATCATTCTGGAATGGCTAGTAAAACCCCATTCTATATGTATATGTATTTGACATTCATTATTGAAACTTTGAAATAGAAGTATTGGATGAAAGAGTCTAATGTAACATTGATATCTAGAATTTTAGTTTTATGACGTAGTATTGAAAAAGATGTTTCTATTGGAATTATTGATCCCTTCCGAGTTTGGATGAACATGTATATATGAAAATTCATTGATGTACTTTTACCATGTGCATAATCTTGATAAATTACAATGTTATTATTTATATACATAAAATGCAATTTAATTCTCTTTTATTGAGCTCATTTTGGAAAGTTTTTATGAATGATATTATTTTCTTGAAAACCTTTCTGGAATGGATTAAACAATTTAAGATGATTTTTGCTTATAATCTTCCAAGTGGTACAATAGTGCTATATGCTACTTTTTGGAGAGTCTCATTATGTTCTTGTAATAATCAAGGTGGTGCATTAATCTACAAAAGACCTAAGAAGCAACCCTATTGCAAGCCACAAAAATGGTATTGGTGTTATTATAGGTACCACTTTTAGTGAATTTTTCTAGAACCATCATCCTTCCTTGTGAAGCAATAATCTTAATTACATAGCCTTGAGTTCTAATTGTTGGTTAGTAAACTATTTGGCTTGTTGTGGAAGTGAATTTTTTTTATAGCTTTCTATAAAATAATACAATATTTTTATGTAAACATGGCTTGTAGAATTCTTTTTTTCTTTGTTGTAATAGCTCATTATTTAGTTGGAGGTGAGATGTGAAATACTAAGTATGAATAGTTATATAATACAATATTCTTTAAAGGTGGTGTAATAAATTTTAAAAATTAATTCACTTAAAAACCATGCATCTCTTGTAACCCATTGTCACAACTATGTTGTGAGGATTGCATTGTACTCACACTTATGTGTTAGATACACATGAAAAATGAGAGGGGGGGTGAATTAGTTGTGCATTAAACCTTAAAAACCTTATTGAATATTAGTATGAATGTAGAAAAATGAAGCAACACATCCACAATCATTCATAATAGAACACTAGATTTTTATGTGGAAAACCCTCTTAAGGGGAAAACCACGGCGAGGATTAAATCTAACTTAAAATCTATTTTATCTAATGAGATTGATAGGATATGCAATTTTTTTGACCCATGAGTATCCTAATTTCATGTTTTATGTGATTCATGTAGGATCCATCCTTTTGATTCACACTCTAAAGTAAGTTGCTCTGATTTCTTGTTTGCCTAAGATATTATTAGGGTACATAAGGTAGATATTGAAAAGTTACTTTAAAAATTAAGGAAGATAATGATCTAACTAGAATGACATGTGTACTTTGAAAAACATGATTGAAGTTGATATCTCAAATGAAGTCAAACATTATTTTTTATGACTGAGGACTAATGTTAATGATAATAAGGATATGCATGAAATTTTTGAAATCTATTTTGATATCTTTAAAATTCATTGCACATCACTAATGAATGATGTTTCTTTTGATGTGCATGTGCTTGATCTAAATGGAATGGTGTACCATGAGATGAGACCTCAAGAAGATGAAATCATATGACATGAGCTTGTTCTTGTAACTAGAAATGTTATAAATTAGGTGGCATCATTTCATTATCCTCCATATTTTACTTACTTTTAGTTTGAATATGATGTTAGGGAAGATAAGAATTTTTGGTGGATTAATTATGGTAAATAATAAAATTCAAAAAAAATATTTTTTAAAGATTTGTACTCTCAAAGTGATCCTATTCTACTTGAATTTTATACTTCTAAGTATAACTATGAATTTGCTAGCTTAGAACCTTACCTGGTAAGTTAATACCCCTACCCATACTAAAAATCTGGTCTATCAAATGTTCAAATATTCATAGTACTATTTTTTAAGGCTTAGCTTTGAATTAGTTTATGAGTAGCTTAGGGTTAGTTAGATGTTAGCTTAAGTTAGTTTTTATTTTATTTTTTCATTTTGTTTACTTTTTCCTTGTGTATTTTGTGTTGTTTTTATTTGTGGGTGTTTTTATTTTGTCTTCTTTTCTTGGTTATCTTATTTCTTGGTTTTTGTTCTTATTTTTCATTTTTTTTTGTTCATTTATTTGTGTTTGTTAGTTTTTTTTTGTTTTGTTCCCTCCTCATTTGTCCTTTTCTTCTTCTATAGGTTCTCTTGATGAAGGTGGAAACTAGGTTATTTTATGCAAGTTGTATCAAAAGGTGAGTCTATTGGGAGTCTACTATTTTCATTTTCAAATACCCAATCATTCAGTTGCCTTAGAAATTTTGGTTTACCTTCATCCATTTCAAGCGTGAGGATGCTAGCATGAATTAGAACTTGGTGCATTATAAAGTTTGTAGGAGTCATTGAAAAATATAGAACATCTTACATATCTTGAGAAATCCATAAGTTAGTTTATATTGGGTTGGTAGCTCTATTCCAAGTAAAAATATAAAAGGTTACATTTCTTTCACGAAGTCTACTATGGTTCTCAACCCAATATTTAGGATTCATTCTTTGAGAATTGAGAAAAATAATAAAATATACTTCATAAGAACCAATATCTATGAGAAAAGAGAAATGAAGGAAATATAAAAGAAAACTCAATTCCTAAGGGTGATTCAAATATCTCTATCAAGGCTATAGATGCCTAGCTAGTGGTAGAGAAATGCTTAGAGAGAACTAGAGATATCACTATTGGGATTATAGATGCCTAACTATTAGTAGAACTATGCCCAAGATATCATTGCACATTAAAAACATAACTTAAACCATGTAACTTTAAAATAAATTACTCTATTTTTATCATAACAATTCTTTATGGAAGGAAATAAACCATTTACACACATAAACAAATTTCAGCTTCAACTTGGATCTCTATGTTGTCTTTTCCTTAATTTTGTTCAAAATTCTTAGGTTTTCTTGAATGTGTGTAAACCAAAGATTTTGAGTATGTGGAGGGTTACATGCCTCAAAAATATTAGAGCATTTTCCTCACCGAGCTGCCATTTGTTATGCCCTACAAACACACCCCCAACTTTTCACTTGTCCAAGTTGGGGACCTCCTCTCTTCTCCTTCATTTTTTGTTTTGTTTTGTTGTGTTTTTTTCTTTATTTTCCTCCTTGATCTTTTCTCATTTCCCTTCAATTCTGTTTTGGGAATTTCCCTTGCATTTTCCCCTTTTTGGTCTTGTCCCTAAGTTCCTTGAAAACCCAAGATCTTGGGTGTGTGGGTTCTTTATGGGCCCCTTTAGTGGTTTTTCTTTTCACATCTCGATGGAGTCATGGGTCTTGGGGGGACATTCAAAGTTTATCTCAAAACTTGTTTCCTCTCATAATCCCATTCCTCACTCTCACCTTTCTCTCTTTTTTTCTTCATTGTTGTTTTTTGGTCCCTAAGGTCTTTTCTTTGCTAGACTCTTTTGGATCTTCTCTGTTAGGTTTAAAAACTTTGGAAGGATTTCACAATTTTTCTAAAAGTTTGAGTTCCTCCTAGATCCTTGATCTTGAATCATCTCTTCTTTTTGGGTTTCAAAAATCCAAAAGGATTTTAGATTTTTTTCCAAAAATTTGAGTTCCTCCCAGATCCCTGATCCCAATTCATCTTCTCCTTGTTAGACATCAAAACTTGGATCAAATTTTGCACTTTGAGATTTCATCTTAGGGTATGCCAAAGTTTGGTTCTCTCCCAACCTCTGTACTCATTTTATTCATTCCTTTCTTGGATCTGATCAAAGTTTAGAGTTCCAAATGAATTTTGGGTGTTGTTTTAATTCCAACATCCATTTTTGTCTCGCATCCCCAATCTTTCCTTTCTCTTTGTTTATTTTTGTTCCATTATCACCACTTTGGTCCCAGGCTTGTGATTTCTTCTAGTCTATGTTTGTTGTTTTATGTTTATTTTTTTATGTTTATTTGTAGATCTTAGGTTTCAAATATTAAAAAAATGTTAAATATTTTTTAATAATAAAAGAAAATAAAAAATTGAAAAAATTGAAAAAAGAAATAAAAATATCCTTTCAGGACCCCAAGTTCGAAAAGGACTTCAGAACCATGTTCAAAAGTCCTTTGTCCCCTTGAAATCTTGAATCTTGCAATAGAAAAGTCATCAAATCTCAAAATCTTAAAGAAAACAAGATTATCAACCATCTTAACTCACAACTCATGAAGTTAATAGGCATAGAGAGGAAAAAAATAACAACTCTCTAAAAGTCCATAATTTTCTAAATCCTCAAAATTTGCATGCCCCCAAATTTTCCAAAATCATGAAAATATTAAAACCTTTATCACTCTATTGCTTACATATCCCTTTAGGTTCTTAATTTCTAACAAGACATATTGGAGTAATGTCCAAAGTCCCTCATCCATTTTTGGATCTGTCCATCATGCATCTCAATTGTTGGAAAAAATAAATAAAATTAAGAAAATAAAATCTTTAAAAATTCAAAAAGAAATAGTTGAGTATGTGCAGGATCATGATGGGCCAAAAAGTGGTGATATGATGGGTATTTGTAGGGTATGTGGTTGATGAATTTTTTTTACTTAAAAATGATAAAATGAAAAGGGTTTTTAAAGGAGATTCTCAGCTTTCCACCAATATAGATTATGTTTTACTTTGAATTTAAAAAATAATTATTATTCATTTTCTATTTAAATTACGATGAAAGTCCTAATTGATAGGTTGATTGAAAAACATCTATAGTTTTCAAATGGTATCATATTCTATGCTTCACATACTATAGGATTAAAAAAGAAAAATTGAATTTCATGAAGTTTTGACCAAGTGAAGGTGGCCGACATACAAGTTTTTATATTTTTAAAAGTTGTAATAAAAATTCATAATTAATTATTTACTTGGAAAAAATTACAAAAAATATGCATCACATGGACATGAGTCCTCTACTTATTTCTAAAATGTTATAAAAATAATTATCATTTTATTGTGGTTAGGGTGATCATTACACCTACTTCTTATTTTTTTCCTAAAATTTAAGTACTACTACATTGAAATTTCAAATTTTCACCAAATAGATTTGAAAAAAAAAAAAAAACCTAGTAGTTTAGAAACTAAATTCAATTTTCTACAAATTATATTCTTATATATTTTTGAAATAATATAGATAACTTATTCAAATTTTTACGTCAAGTTGCCTAACTCTGATTTTTTTGAATTTTTTGCCACTTAAGGGCCTATTTTTTCCATGATGATCTTGCACATACCTAGTCAAGAGAAATAATCCATCCATTGGTGAAGAATAATTTAGTGGCACCTTGGTCAAGTACCATCTAGTGAAAACCCATATATAGTAACCATATGTAGTAGTCTCTTTTCCATCATCTCATCATCCACCATCACTCCTATATATTCCCATATCATGATTAAATAACACCCATCCACACATCTCCTCCATCATTTCCCACCCTTCCCCATTCTCCCCCCTAAATTATGTCAAGGGTTCATTTGTGTATATATTTAATGAATTATTCTTCAAGCCTCTTGCATTTGCATCCATCTTTACACATCTCTTCATCCCACAATTAAAAAAAACATCAATCTAGTACATCATTCCTCACCCCACGCAATCTCATCCTAAGTCTCATACATCATCAAATTTTATGTTACCCAGACTTACATTTGAATAAAAACCAAACATTGCATCCAACCATCACTCCTTATCATGAAATCAGACATGAGCCTAGCCAAGGAACACTAACTAGTAATTATATCCCTTTTCCCATCATCCAATCATCTAACCAATCATCAATTCCCATGAGAACTCCTAATTTTGTCATAATCATAATTATAATCATTATTTTATAGATCATGGCACCATGGCATGCTTAGTAGTGAATATTTTATTTTGATTTGTTTTTTGACATATCTTTTAACCCATGACTACACCTACTTAAATCCACCTAAAACTATTATTTATCTTGTTGTGGTCTAACTGGCATAGTGTGGGGCATTGTCTTTGTCTTGTTTTAAGTGTTTGTTTTATTTTAATATCAAGCCCATGAAAATGTCACCTTGTCACTTTGGTTCCTTATACCTTGGTCCATAATTTTATTTGCTATATCAAATATTAGGATTTATCTTTGAAAGAACCATGAAAGACAGAGATTCTAAACAAGCACAATGAAGATAATATGCATAAACTCAACCTCATTAATATTAAACAGTCAAGGGTCTCCTTATAAAGGAGAAATATCCAAGAACTAGACAAAATATCAGGAAAATATCAAGAAGGAAAATATCAACTAAATATCTCCTCTATGTCAATGAGCCATGCATCAATAAATGCCTAAGTAGGCTTAGGTTAGCCTGTGTGTAGGAAAACATTAAATATAAACACTGACACCCCCCTTATGCATAGCTTAGGTGGGCATGGATAAAATGGGTCCCAGTTACTAGCCTGGTTAGGTACCCATGCACAAAGGAAATCTCTCTAAAAAAAAGAGCAAGATAGAAAACCCAGTGGGAAAAAACTATCCTCAAAAAAGAGAGAGAAGGGGAGAAGACTAGAAAGCACCCCCCAAGGATGATGATGATGCCGATATAGACCACATGCCAAGAAGAGCTCATAGATGAATGAACTTGGTCTCAGTGAAGGGTTTGGTGAAGATGTTAGCAACCTGCTCTGAAGACTGGCAAAAGACTAAGTCGATGATCTGACCATGAATCAACTCTTGAATGTAATGCATATGAGGCTCTATGTGTTTGGTTCATTGATGTTGAACCAGATTCCTGCATATCTAAGTAGTACTTTGGTTATCACAATAGGTGACTATAGCTTTCTTGAAAGGAGTACCAAACTTAGAAAGAATGCCTTGAAGCCATATAGCCTCAGTAGCGGAATTAACAACCCCCCTGAATTCTGCCTTTGTGGATGATAGAGCAATAGCATTCTACTTCTTGCTAGAACAACTGATAGGACCTGAACCAAGTGAAAAGATGTAACCTGAAGTGGACTTATGATGCTCAAAATCACCAGCCCAATCTAAATTTGTATAACCGACAAGTCAAGTGATGAACCAACTCTATAGTGAATCCCAAACACAAGAGTACCCTAAAGATAGTGAAGGATCCTCTTTGCTGCTTTCCAATGTAGCTCATGAGGTTCTTGCATAAATCTTGAAACCATGCCTACTACATAGGCAATGTCTGGCCTAGTATGAGTCAAGTATATAAGACTACCAACAAGTTGTCAATACAATGTAGCATCAACCAATGGTGTAGTACAGGAAGTCTCAAGCTTGACTCCAGAAAGAAAGGGAGTATGAGATGGTTTGCAAGTATTCATATGAAACCGTGCAAGGAGATCAAGAGTATACTTGGGTTGTGCAAGAGTAATCCCTGAAGCTGACTTTGAAATCTCAATTCCAAGGAAACTTGTAGTGTAATAAACCCAGGTCTGTCATGTCAAATCTATCTTGAAGTGATGTCTTCATTGCTACAATGGTAGATGAAGTACTCCTAGTAATTAAAAGATCATCAACATATAGAACCAGTATCAAAAGTGAAGCATCCTGCCATAGTAGATACACATTAGGATCAAAATGACATCTAGTAAAATTGGAAGATAGGAGGTAGGAGTCCATCTTGGCATACCATGATCTAGGAGCTTGTTTAAGGCCATAGAGAGATTTCTTAAGTCTAAAAAATAAGGATGAATCCTGAACAAAACCTAGTGGTTGTTCCATGTAGATTTCCTCCTTTAGGTCTTCATGAAGAAAAACACTCTTCACATCCATCTGATGTGCATTCCATCCATGTGATGCAGCTATTGCAAGTGTGAGTCTAATGGAATTCATTTTAGCAATTGGTGCAAAGGTTTCTGTATAGTCAATGCCTGCAACTTGTGAAAAACCTTTGGCTACCAATCGTGCTTTGTACTTATCAACTGACCCATCTGCTACAAATTTAGTTCGATATATCCACCTACATCGAACTATCTTCCTTCCCTTAGGAAGTGAAGTCAAATCCCAAGTGTGATTTCTAATCAAGGAATTATATTCCTCATCCATAGCAATATCCCACTCTGGTATGCCTGATGCCTCTTTGAATGTTTGTGGATCGAGAACTAAAGCAAAGAAGGCATGTGCCCCCCTTGAAAATTGACTTGAATCAGTTTATATTCTATTGAATCCTGTACCCCTATATCTATCCTATGTATAGTGTAAGATGTGGGTGAGTCTGATGAAAATATAACAACTTATAATGTAATCCCAAAATTAGATGAAGATGAACCCTCATCACTATGAGAACTAGAAGAAGAAGACTCTACACAAGGAATCTATTGAGAATGATTTGAATCATTAGTATTGTAATCAGGATCTGAAGAGTCCACAATATGTTGAGAAGTGTCAAGTGTAGTTTTAGGAGATGTTTCTTGAAACTTAACACTTCTCTTAATAAACAACTCATGTGTGGTAGGGTGAAGTAGGCGATAGCCTTTTACACCATCTGGATATCCCACAAAGATGCAAGGTTTGGATTGTGGATCCATAGCCTTGCGTTTCTCTTTTGGAATGCGTACCATGGCTTGCAAGCCAAAAACTCTGAAATGATCAACTGTAGGTTTCCATCCTTTCCAAGCTTCAAAGGGAGTGATACCCGTTAAGGCCTTATGTGGAACTCTATTTTGTATGTAACATGTGCAGTTGATTGCTTCTGCCCAATATGATGGTGTGAGGCCCTTAGAGTGAATTATACAATTAGCCATCTCTTTTAAAGATCTATTTTTATGTTCTGCAACACCATTTTGTTGTGGGGTATAAGGAACTTTTTGTTGTAGGTCTATCCCCTCTGATACACAAAACTGCTCAAAACTATTGTTAACATATTCTCTCCCATTATCTGTTCAAAGAACCTTGATGACTTTCCCTGATTGTTTTTTGACAAGAGCTTTGAAATATTGAAAAGACTCAAACACTTCCAATTTTTGTCTAAGAAAGTAGACTCATGTAAAATGAGAGAAATCATCAATGAAGGTGAGAACATATCTAGCCTTCAAAAAAGATGGATGAGGAAAGGCCCCTGAAACATCACTATGAACAAGTTCTAAAACTTGTGTTTCCCTCCTTGATTTACCTTTGTCAAATTTTGCTTCTGGGTGTTTGCCAAGTGCACAACCCTCACAAAGCCCTTCAGAAAATTTAACCTTAGGTAATCCCTTAACCATATTCTATTGACATAGTTGTTCAAGATATCGGTAGTTAAGGTGGCCAAACCACTCATGCCATAGTTTGCTAACTTCATTTGAATGAGTTAGTAGTGCTTGTGGAGAAATATCTATGGAGAAATTGGAGAAGGCATATAATCTGGTTTGGTGATTTGCTTCTCCTATTGCTACCAAATTGTTGCTTTGTAATTCTCTTATCTCAACTAAATCTAGAGAGAACTATACTCTCATGCCCTTCCCTAAATGAGTTATTTGGTACACTAAAAGGAGATTATTTGAGAGTGAAGGTACACTTAGAACATTGGAAAATGTTCCTCCAACTTCAACAGACCCTCTCCCTTTTACCAAGTTGGAGTATCATCACCTAAGGTGATTGTGGACATACTCGATGGTTCTAAGGATGAAAAGACAACCTGTGAAGAACCCATATGGTGTGAAACACTAGAGTCTAGAATCCATGATGGAGATAAAGATGATTTAGCAACTAAGGCTTTTCCCTTTGATTTCTCGTTGTCCTTAGTATTATCTTGATTTGATGAAGATGCCTTAATAGAATCAGGTAGCCCTATACTATTCTTTTTGATAATTTGTTGTAGAACTTCAATCTTTTTCTTCATGCAGTGTCATTCATCATGTCCAAGATTTTTACAAAAGGTGCATGAAATTCTCTTTTTACCTTGAGGGTCCTTTTTGGAGTTGTCAATTTTGTTTTCTTTCTTAATTTGCTTGTCCTTTTTAGTGTGCTTCTTCTCCCCTTTTGAAGTTTGTGGCGTTTCATTCCCTACAAGTAGGGCATGAGGTTTCGTAGACTTCAAAGTACCCATTTGAATTAACTTTTCTTGCTCCCTTGTGAGGTCAGCAATGAATTTATCAAGTGTGGGCATTGACCATGAGGCTCCAAGAGCCCTTTTAGTAGAGTAGAAAGTTGATACAAACACAGAAAATTCTGGACCTAGCTTGGAAAGTACAGAAAGGATTAATTGATCCTCTTTCTTGTCAATTCCACAATCTTTTAAGTGCAATTTCAAGGATTTAAACTTAGTAAAAAAGTCTTGTAAAGTTGAAAAATTCCTAGGACTAAGACCTAAGAGTTGATTTTCCAACTCATGGCTTATAAGTTCATCAATTTTCCCAAAAAGTTTGTCAAGACCTTCCCAAACTTGGTTGGGTGTTTTAAAGTTCTCAACATGAAATAAAAAATCAGGAGATAAATTTAAACATAGGAAACCAAATGCTTGATCACACTTATTGAAAAACTTTTCTTTGTCTTTAGCTGCATTAGGTTCTTTCTCTATTCCCATAGTAACCCTGTATAAGCCTTTGTTCTTAAGTACAAGAATAACTTTCACTTTCCAATCATGATAATTGAAAGGTGTTAAGGGCACTAAAAAAACATTAGATTCCATACTGTGTTGACTAAGATAGTTATTTTGTAGAAATGTGGAAAAGAAAAGATAGAAATGGATGCAAAAGTGAAAAACACAACTAAGCAAGCACTTCTCGAGGAAGTGTGAAAATGAACCACATGAAACAACCCCCTTGATTATTTGTTCCCCCCCCCCAAAAAAAATTTGGCACTTTATAGAACGAGTGCATGTAATTGACCCAAAAAAGACACAAACAAGCACTTTATAAGAGTGCAATTTTATGTTTTTTTGGATTTATGGCGAAAAGAATAAATAGATATATACTTTTGCAAAAAGTATGAAACTATTTTATTTTTTCACCATTTACAAATAAATTGGTCCTTCTTGCAAAAAAAAAAATTCTGATTGATAGAAAGTATTGCAAGCACCAAAATATCAGAATAGAGGAAAAAACAAAACATTAAAAAATAGGGAAATTGTTTCCACCCAAAAAATGACAACTCTCAACACCAAAGGTGAAGATCTACGGAAAAGAATATGCCTTTGGTATGAGAAATCACACCTTTCATCCTCCAGATAGGGCTTTCAAAGAGGATATCGCATCTTTTAAACTTGCCTCCAAATAGCAATCACTCCAAATCTCATGCTTTCAGACACGCTCTATGTTGACTATTGTGAGAGGATTATGAGATCAGGCTAATCACAAAAAAATTGGCTTTAATCAAGAAAAACATGCCTTCTTGCAATTAACATTTAGTCCCTTCCACACTTGGATTGTGTGTAGGAAAATGTACATGCACTCCAAGTGCTCTATTTTGAGGCCGCACCTACTATACACCGAATGACTGCTCACGTTGCATATTTTGGAGTAGATTTAAATAACCTCCACCATATTTGGGCCTCTTTGCAAGTCTTCAAACCCCTTTCAGCGTTGAATAAATCAGTGACTTCTCCAACCTCCAATCGCCCCTCAAGCCTCAAGGAAATCAGCCCTGCAAAGCAAGAAGACATCATGGGTAAATCCCACTATGGTCGCCATGTGTGAGCTGTCCAAAGTAAAACACGGGTCAGAGAGAAATAAATGCCTTCAAAACACCTCCTTCATATAGTTCAGGCCTCTCAACAAGACTCTTAAGATGCTCACAATCATGCCTTCAAAAGTTGAGTACGCGCAGCCTTTAAACAAATTCTCTTGAGCACTAGTTTCGTAGTTCCAAAGGATTTTGAAGCACCGTACACAGAAAAGAAATGTGATTTAGCCAAAAATATTGTTGTTGTAGCCAACTCTCAGCTCCAAAGGTCGAATTTCATCATCTCTAGGTGATATGAGGTAGACATAGGTAGATTTGAGGCAGCTACAGGTCAAAAAATGCCTTTTATAGGAATGAAACGTTGCTGCACTCCTCCACTAGTCAAAGGGTCTCACACCGGTCTCAAATTTCAATCAATGCCCAAACACCAGAGAGATTGCACCGCCTACAAACAACACAATCTACCTTCCCTCTGTAGCTTTGAAACATAATTTTTGAATGACCCCTCTCTGTTTTGAATCAGCTCACCCTCTACCATGGCAAATCAGCTTCAACAAAAAAAAGGGCCTCCACATGATGCATCGACTTGAGATGGGTAGAGAAGAGCATCGAATTGATGGTCTCAAATGGAATGTTGGGAAGAGAGCACCAACACCGTTGCTTTATGCAACCTATATGCAGGTTGAGAAAAGCCTATTCACTCCCTGAATACATGATTCAGTGATGCATACCAATTAGAGCCACCAATCATAGATCCGTATCAGACGGTGAAGGGAAAATGCAAAAACTATATGGCTTGAGAACTCTCTGTTCAGCTCTGATACCATGAAAGAACCATGAAATACAAAGATTCTGAACAAGCATAGTGAAGATAATATGCATAAACTCAACCTCATTAATATTAAACAGTCAAGGGTCTCCTTATAAAGGAGAAATATCCAAGAACTAGACAAAATATTAGGAAAATATCAAGAGAGAAAATATCAACTAAATATCTCCTCTATGTCAATGAGTCATGCATCAATGAATGCCTAAGCAGGCTTAGGTTAGCCTATGTGTAGGAAAACATTAAATATAAACACTGACAATCTTTATATACTAGAATGACCAAATTCTCCTTTCTTTTCATCCTCCTTCATCCTATTTCATCTTCCAATTCATCTTCTTTGTAATACTTATCCCCTATGATTCCCTTGCATGTTGATATCACACTCATGCTCTCTTAACCCACCTTTCCTCTTGAGGGGTCATTATCCCATTACCTAATTGTTATCCTTCTTCATCCCTTTAGTGAAAGGGGCATCATGCCACTAGCATTTATCTCTTCCAATGCACTAAGTTTTATTCTTCTTTGATACAATGCTACTTTATGACATTATATCAAAGAGGGGAAAATCTAGACACCTAAAATATGACCTTACCTAATCATGCACCTAATTTTACCTTATCCAAATCCATTAATTAAATAAATATTTATTATTTATTTATTTAATTTCACTTTATTCTTATCCTTCTCTAGTTAATCCTAGCCATTAGACTTGTTCACATTGATCACTATCTAAAATTTTCATCATCAGACCAGTATCCCCATCACATGTCTAACTCCTTGTCTAGATTAATTGAACCTAGTCAATTTGCTAAAAGTTAAGCTAACTTTCCATTTAATCCATTCATCTAATATCCCGCATCTTAATCCTATCCATTCACATAATGATATTTCCCTAATCCATTCCTCTCATCCCTCTATAGTGTAGAAAAATGTATCTCTTTACATTTTCACACTTGTTTGGGTCCTTTCTATTACTATTTGGTTCAATTGGTCCTATTATGCATCCACGAGCCTAATTAAATGCATTTTTTAACAGATAATCCTAACACTTAATAAATGACAAATCATAATTTAATGATTTTGGCTAAGTGTTGCAGATCGAGGGATCTGGGACCCATATGCCCATCTGGGTGTATGGGTCCTCCCCAGGTCTCATACACCCAACTTGGCGTATGAGTCTCACTTTAACCTAAGACCTATTTTAATTCAAATTATTTGTGAGATTTTATTATCCTTAGTCTTAATTCTCAAATGTCGACTTGTAGTGTTGTAATTTTGGGAAATTAGGCATAAAAAAGTATAAATACAAGGTCATTTCATTAATTTTCTCCTAACAATCTAGCAATTTTGATTCAATCATCCTAAAGAGCATTATATAGTTTACAATAGCATTCAAGTGCAAATCATCAAGCATTTTGAGCTACATTCAAGGTTCAAGAATCATGTCAAAGTCTTCATGCATCATGTGTGTTTGTGAGCTAACATTTGTGATGTAAGTTTCATGATTCAAGCAAGCATTCAAGATAAAGTTTCAAGCATTCAATCAAGAGTCAAGATCCACATCCATTGAATCCATTTCACACGAAGTTTGCAACCTTCATTTCAATGGTTTGGTGAGTTGCAAAGTAGCATTAGTTCATTCATCATTCCTTCATGTTATTTCATTTCATTTCAAGGTTTGATTACCAAAACAAGGTTTGACCAAGGAAAGCCCCACTCCCTTACAAAAAAAAGATTTTCTCTCTTGATGTATGTTTATAGATCTAGATGAATTGGAGCTTGAAGATCCTTTGAAGAAAAAGTTGCAAAATTTGTCAAAAAGTTGTCATCTTCATGGAAACTCACCTACAAGCCAGAATTTAGACTTTCAAACTTGAATATTAGACAAGAAGGAAGCTACAAAAGATCAATAGAGGCTACAAAACTATCAGTCAAACCCTAGCAATAGGACTAAATTTCCCAATTGGGCATATTAGTCCTAGTACACCCCTTTGCCACTTTTCTATAGATCTTGCTCAATCATTAGAAGATTCCAGATTTTTCCCAGAAACCTTGTAGTAGGACTAATCGCCCAACCTAGTGTATCAACCCCAATGTACTTCAAAATAAAATTTCCATGGTTTATAGATCTTGTTTTGGCCTCTCCACTCCTCTGGGTACTTTTTTATTTCATTATGTTTGACAATCTAATTTCATGCTTTCAAGTTTCTAGGGTTTTGTGTAAAAGTGTTTGCATTTCTCCTTCGAAACTTTATTTAATGGTGAACCCCCATCCAAATACAATAGGAACCGTTTAACCATCCCCAATTGAGCCACTTGGTTGAGGGATCTAGGTTTCCTAATGAACTAAAGCATGAAATAAGTCCAATTCCATTCCCAAAAGGTGCAATCACCCATTTACCTTGTGTTCATTTTGGTGAACCCAACCTTTCGACCCTTGAATTTTTAATTTGGAGAAAAATTGTAGTCCTAGATCTAGATTGCATTAACTTTGTATTAGATTTGCATTATTTGAATTACATTTAGGACTTCTAAACATTGCATTAGTGAAAAGTGCATATAGGTTGCATTTATACATTTTGCATCATTTAATTTCATTAGAAACCTATAATTGCAAATAGTCAATTGAGCATACAATCTAGACAACATACAATCTAGACACATTAAAATCAACTCAGTATTTTTTGATTAATTATTAAAATCCCTAATTTGGGACTCATTTTCCCACCTAGGTGATTTAGTCCATGCATAGGTCTCTTTTCTAGACTTTTGGGTATTCTATTCTCTATTTTTCACTATTTGAACATGTCGAAAAACCATAAGTGTTACCCATATACCCAGTTGGCCATATTATTCCTTGGTTAGGTTTGAATCTGCATTTTACATCATTAAAATCTTATCATTTGTGCTTCTAGTTGATGTCTTTACATTACTGTTTCAGTTTGCAGAATTACTGTCATTGACAATCTTTTCAAAATTGGTTTTATTTCAAGTGCATTTGTAAACATAAGTATTGGAATTAAAACATATCATTTATCTTGTGTTCATTACATTTATCTCGCATTCATCATCCTTCCTTGATTGACCCTTGTATGAGCTTTACAACTTGGTGTCCTATTGCTAATACTATAGTGAGATGTAGTTTGAGACTCATGTCATCCTGCATAACACACTCATTGTGGATCTTGGGTTATCTATCTCTTTCACTCATAGTGTTAACACTAGTGCACTAGGTATGTGTTGGTTATTTTTTAAAAACCAAACTTAATCTCAACCATTATCTATGAATTTTCCATAATTCAATAGTCAACAATAGCGAGGATTGGCCAATGAATAGGTAGAAGCTTGCTAGGCTTTACCCCTGCACTTCGAGCTTTATAAGACCTAGGAGGGTGATCCTTACAGTGTTTTAAATGATAATCTTGTGTCACATTACCATGAACATTGTGAATAACAGATACATTCCTATAAGTTACTAATTAGACACAATTCTTCAAAGATTTGGGGTATGTGCAAGATCATCATGGAAAAAATAGGCCCTTAAGTGGCAAAAGATTCAGAAAAATTAGAGTTAGACAACTTGACGTAAAAATTTGAATAAGATATATATATTATTTCAAAAATATGTAAGAATAGAATTTGTATCAAATTGAATGTAGTTTCTAAACTACTAGGTTTGTTAAAAAAAAAATATATCTATTTGGTGAAAATTTGAAATTTCAATGTAGTAGTACTTAAATATTAGGGAAAAAACAAGAAGTAGGTGTCTATCTGACCACCCTAACCACAATAAAATATAATATTTTAGATATAAATAGAGGACTCATGTCTCGATGTGATGCATATTTCTTTTTAATTTTTTTCCACGTAAATAATTAATTATTAATTTTTTATTACAACTTTTAAAAAATATAAAAACTCGTATGTCTGACCACCTCAACTTGGCCAAAACTTTATGAAATTCAATTTTTACTTTTTTAATCCTATAGTATTTGAAGCATAGAATGTGATGCATATTTTGGATTCAAAAAATGTGATATCATTTGAAAGCTATAAATGTTTTTCAATCAGCCTATCAATCAAGACTAGTCATAATTCAAATAGAAAATGAATAATAATTACTTATTAAATTCAAAGTGAAGGATAATTTATATTGGTGGAAAGTTGAGAATCTCTTTTAAAAACCCTTTTCGTTTCATCAATTTTGGGTAAAAAAAAGTCGCTAGCCACATACCCATCATATTGCCACTTTTTGGCCCATCATGATCTTGCACATACCCTTTGGCTAATCCTTTAACACATTATTATCTAAAGCAAGGAATGGGTGATTCCTCATAAAACTCTACAACAATTCAAAGTGTGTAAGTGAGTTTTATTAATATTTTTTTCTTTGACAAGCATGGGGCTTACTCATTGACATCAGAATTGATCAAATTAATAGAGAAATGCCTTATCCACATGGGTGATGGATTCATATTTACAAAAAACTGTAATACATCAGTAATAAGACCTAGCATTCAAAGACTATTCTTATATTTCTTTGTAATAAAGAACTCAATATATCCAATAAAATAAACTACTTATTAATCCTTGTACTTCATTGCACAAACCTATGATTTCATTAAAGCATTTAATTAGTTCTTTAAACTAAAGGAAAAATAAAACCAAAAATTCAACCAAAATGATTGAAGACAAATAAAAGATCCTTAATCATTTTATTCATAATTTAAGAAATAGAGTACATAGGAGATAAATTTTTCAAAATTTGCAATTCTCATTCATATGACATTATTGCTAGAAAACTATTACGCTTATTACAAACTGGAATTCATACCTTATAAGACTCAAACCTATTTTATTCATTTGTGGTTAATTTGAAAAATTTCTCTTACATGAGTTCAAAACTAGACCAACCAAAGACCCATGCAATTGGCCTTGAATTATCATTTATAGAAACATGGGAGCAACAAGATTTGGGCCAAATTACACTTACAGTCACATTTTTAATTTTTATATTCATTTGCATTTTAATTTCAAAACTCCCCAAGTGTTTATATTTACACCTTCAATGAGGGGGAAAACATATAAGACAAAAACTCTTTCCTTTTTCTAAAGAATATTTTCCCGCCTTCCAAAATAAATATTTCATCATTATAGCAGCATCAAAACATCTTCTCCATGAGCCAAAAATTTCTTCCACATGCACATCTACTTAGCAAAAAATTTAAAACAAGAAAGCAATTACAAAGAGAGAAGAAGACCTGTCCACATGAGTACATTTTTCATTAATATTCATAACTGGGAGGAGATAAAATTTTGCAATACTTCAACATAGGATTAATTTGTAAAATTTTCAAGCCATGTGCTAAACCCTCCTCAGTTGGCCACTACATACCCAACAATTTTTACACCTTTGTATTATACTGGTTATATCTTGCATCAATTAATATTGGGGCCTCCTTGACAAATGTATCCATTATGACCTCTATTCCTGTGATGTCATTAATGGTTGCATTCAACATAGTATAATCAGTAAGGCTGATGGCTTCCTTAAAATGTGGGAGGAGACCTCACAACTCATCTTTATAGGCAGCAAACTCTTTCAACCCTTTATCATCCAAAATATTTGGAATGCCACTCTTTTCCATGTCTCTAAACATTTTCAACTTATTTTGTAATTCTATGCCCAATTTTCCATGTAATGTTGTGATTTCATTTAAAAAATCAATAACCTTTAACGGATCAAGGATATTTGTGGGAGCCTCAAGGTCTTCCTGCATATGAGGCATCATTTCCTTGAGTGCAACTACCCTGGTACTCCACTTGTTCCATTCATTTTGGAATGCATAATGAACCTACACATATTGTGCATTTGCTTCATGGATACTCTTGTATACACCCCACACAATATCATGCTTGTTCACCAATTTTGTAACCCTATGTTTTAACACATCATCAAAATATTATATGCAACCTTTGCAGTAGCCTCCTTAGCTTTTTTGACATTTTTCTTCTCTGTTTTCAACTTCTTCTTCAAGCTCTAAATTCTCAATACCAAATTCTCTCTATCTTGAGTTGACTACTCTGAAGAAGATGAGGAAGGCGAGGGAAATGCTCTTATTGATTGACTAGCCTGAGCTATGGATCTCATTTTATTACATTCATCTAAAAAATATTATAATCTTTTAACAATGCATCATATTTCTTTTGAGAAATTTGTGTAGTATCGACACTAAGCATTGTAGTGTGCACAGTCAGCTTGGTAGTTTGAACATGAGTTATATTCATGGGCCTCTTCACCACAACTGATCTAATGGCCTCTTCAATAGATCTAGCAACTTTAGGTTTTCTCATGTTAGGTGTCATGGATCAAATTACAAGAGTGTGCAATTTTGGGCTAAAACTTGATCCAAAAACTTGGTTGTCAAAGTGCTCCTCTAAGATAGAGGCTTGTGGATATTTCCTTATTGCATCCAGTGCAATAGTTGAGTTAAGTGTGCACCTTGGAAGCATCATTATTCCACTCTCTATGACAAGTTTGGCTTCAACATGGGTAATAGATACTACCATAATATTTTCTTCTTCTATTTTATCTGCCTCTTCCTACTATGAAGGATCCACACCAGCTCTAACTTGTTCAATTCTTTCTTTTATGTCTCTCCTTCTCTACTGGATGGTGAACTCTTTAAACTCTTTAGTTTGCATGAAGGAATCATCTGCAAGAAATTCATCATAGACCTTGATCCTTGGATCATCATTAGCCCTCTCATCATACTACCATTTAATAATCAAGTCCTCGAGGACCTCTATGTCAAGAGCATAATTATTTTAGGTGAGGGGAATCTCATCTCCACTTGCTCATCATCTACAACATGATTTACAATATGCTCTTCCCCAATTATCTCAATATCACCTCCCCCAATATATGAAGGCTACTCAGGAACATCCATTACCTCATGTTGTTCCAATAGGGCTTGTGCCTTTTCAACTTCTTTAACTTTCACTTTGAATTCGCCACTCTAATAATCATTCAAATTTTTCATAGCCCTTTCCATAGGGTTCTCAATTTCATCATATGGGCTGACATAAAATGCATTCCTCTTCATAATGTCTTCCTCAATGCCACAAATGGTAGTCCATTTGTTCTTCCTTGATTCAACTATTCCATTAGATTTTAAATTCCTTATTACATCATCCATATATAGAAACTTATTGGAAAAACTAGAAAAACCTTTCTTTCTCTTCATATCATTGAAAAAACCGTCTAGATCAAAATTGCTAACCTCATCAATTGGAATTTTGAGGTTATTCAACATTAACCCAAATTTCTCATAGGCTTCCTTAGTAGTAGCTTTGAAATATGCAAAAGCACATTGTGGCACTATCATCGAGTCTTTCCTAAGAGTTCTAAACTACTCCTTATCCATAAAATCAAGTTGCCACATCAATTCCATGAATGCAATTTTTTTAGAGATATACAATGGTAGACAATGAGGTGCCACCTTGGCTGCATAGGCCCTGATTAATGTGTACTATGAATGTAGAAACAAATTGGACCAATTATGATTCTCAGGTGACCCTTCCACATCCTTGGGATGCATACTATCTCTAATGACTCTTGATAGTCTATAGGTGGGCTCCAATCCCATACTCTACAAAAGACCAAACCTTATGAAACTACAAAATAACAAATAATTTGAATTGGGACAATTTTGGTCCCAAATATGTGTTCACATTTGGATAGGAAAATGGATATTTTCATCATCAATATTCCTTCAATTTCTTCTTCCATTTTTCTTGTCTAGCATAGAGAGGCATGTGCATTAACAAAGAATAATGAGGGAAAGATAATGGGACATTTCCCTCCTTCAAACTAATCAACCCCTTGTGCATTTTCTCTACAATATAGGCACCATAGTAAAATCCCTTGTTGGAATTCCAATTTTGTATATCAATTATCATTAACAATAGATTAGTTGCTATTCTTGCATTAAAAATGTGAGACAAAACCTAATTAAAGCAGTAATAAGTATTCTTGAAATAATTGAAAATTTCCTCACACTCAAAGGACTCCAAATCCTTAGGACCAAATCCTCCCTTATCATCTTTTTTGTTCTTGGAAAACAAGTTCTTCTTGTACCCATATATGTTCTACTCATATTGATTGTATAAATCTACTTGATTGATGTTGACTGTATAATTGGGATTCAATTTGAACACCTCCACAATTTTATCTTTGGAAACTTCAAGGAGTAAGGTTCCATTCTCACTCTTTACCTTTCTATTCTTGGGATCATAGGATAAAAGCACAAACCTTTGTCACACTCTATGAAGGAATCAACCAACAATAAAAAAATTATAAACTTCGACCACATAAAAGTGGTCTTTATGTTTTGAATTTCAAAATGATGAAAACTAATGAAATGTATAACTTTTTATAAAGTTTATTCCTGTAAATTTTCATATTTAAAAAAATAAAAATTCATTACTTTTTTATCAATTTAAGAGAAAATTTTGGAATGCTACAATTTTTAGAAAAAAGTGACTTTATGGGCCGTCAAGAAATAAATTGAAGAAAACTTCATTTCTCCCTAATTTTTCTTTCCCCAAATAGGAAACTTCAATATACTGTCAATGCAAAAAGAAAAATCAAATTTTTATGTATATTTTTCTCCTTATAATATTTTAAAGTCAAACTTGTAAGAATTCAATAGTTTTCATGGGCTATCAACTATTGTCTATTTTTTTAATCATTTAAAAAAAAAAATTATAACATTTTGAAGAAGACTCTCTCCTCTTGTACCCCATATATATTTTAAAAAAAATATTTTACTATTGTTTTTTAATTTGTAATCAACCTCTTTTTTAACATTAACAACCTACTTGCATTATTTTAAAAATAAAATATATTAAAACTAATCAAAAGATTAACTACTTGAAAAATCCCTTTGAACGTACATTGCACTATTTTCCATTTACAATTTATGTTATATGGCCACCTTTCATAACACACTTTTCTTGCTTGTGGAGCCATCTTGTTTGTTCATGATTTTCAAGTGTACGAAGCTTTTCTTGCCTCATGAAGCTTTGAGTTCATTGTTGTGTGGTGCCTTGTCAAAGTTTTTAGGAGGTATACCTTTGGTATGGTTGTACATGTGGGAACCAAACTTAGGTGTGACTTTACCATAGCCACCTACTTGTGTGTGTGAGCACATACTAGTTGTGTGCATATGTGTCTTACTTCTCTGGGGGATCACCTAGTGGATGGCTTGAGGTTCCACTAGCCCTTGTGAGAATGCATTTGGTTTGCATAGTGGACATCATGTTCAACTTGTAAGCCATTTCTTTTTGGATACACACCTAGAAGATAGCCTAAAGTTTTGTTGCCTTAGAGTGATAATGCATATTTTTTGGACAAATAACTTAGATCTAATCCACAACGTGTGGGACAAATGGTCAAAGCTTGATCCACCTTTTCTTTCTTTTTATTTTGTCTTTATGTCTGACATTGCATGTTTGTGTATCTTGATGTTTCATATCGTACACCTTGTGTGTGTCTCCCTTTTTTCTTATGTTGGTTTGATGTAGGATCTTGAAACCTAGGGGCTTGATCACCCCCTTAATCTTTTTCATCCTAGACCATCCACATCAACACACATGGACCCCTCTTGAGTGTCTACTTTAGTGTGATTTTGAAGCAAGTTCCTCCTCTCACTAAAGTGGGGGCTAACTGTAGTATAGAAAAATACAACCCTTTACATTTTCACACTTAATTTTGGAATAATTAATGCTAAATTGAATCTAAGGTTGCCTTGATCTAGTGTTGTAATGTGTTTTACACATTCACATTGGATTTAGGGCCCTTTAAAGCTAAATAGACCTAATTTTCCCTTAATTTAGTGTTGTAAAGTGTATTTATTACACCTTCACATTAATTTTTGGTCCAGGCTCTTGCATTTATGACCTTCATATCATCATTAATAGGCCCCTAAGACCCTTTATTGTGCATCCCAAGGCTTGTTTACACTGAGATCCCGATATAATCAAGAAATACACTTAATATCTTAACTCCCCAACATTTCCTCTGCGTAAAAAGGTTCGATGGGACCCATATTCCACCTTGGGCATATGAGTCCCACCTAGATTGAAAGGTTTGTATGCCACCTTGGGCGTATGAGTCCCATTTGGCCCCTTTTTAGGGTTTTGAGTGAGAAATCAAGGTTTTGAATTCAAATTTAATGAATGTTGGCATTTGGGATCTAATAAATAGTAAATTTGATGGAATGCCTATATAAAAAAGGTTTCAAATAATTATAATTTCACTAAGAAACTATATGCAAGCATCCTAAGAGTTCACAAGAGAATTATAGAGCATTCAAGTGCAATTTTAAGGCATTCAAGGGAAATTTCATCATCATTTGTTGCAACAATTCAAGATCCATCATCATGTCAAAGGAATAATGCATCAAGCATGTTGTTGAGCTAGTGTTGTGATGTAGCATTGAAGATCCATTTGGAATCATTATTTCATATCCAATTCAAGATCAAGATCTGCATTCTTCATGGCCACTTCATGTTAAATTGTAGATTTACATTTTAAGACATCATTCAAGGTATCATTGTTCATGTTTCATGGTCATGTTTCATTGTTTCATCACAAGGTTTAATTTTCTAAAGGGGGTTTGACCAAGTAAAACCCACAATCGCTAAAAATCAACAAGTTTTTCTCTCTCTCTACATGTGTGTTTGTAGATCTAGGTGTTTTGCAACTTGAAGGATCTTTGAAGAGTATGTTGCAAGATTGAAGAAAGTTGTTGAAATTGTCTCCTTATTTGCAAGATCACAAAAAGTCACCTATAGGTTGCAAATTAGGGTTTTTGACTCTAAGATTTGAAAAGAAAGAAGTTACAGGAAATCACTAGAGAATACCAAAATTTTAGCCAACCCCTAATTCTAGGACTAAATCACACTTGTGGAATATGAGTCCTAGTGCTACCTTTTTCTAGATTTTAGGAGATTTAGATTAGTTACTAATAGATTCCAGTTTTGGCATAGAAATCCTAGTTTGGGACTAAATTGCCTAGACTGGTGTATCAGTCCCATTGGGCATCAAACAAATTTTTTTTAGGGTTTTGAACCTTGTTATGACCACATACATCTTCTAGGTACTTTTCATTCTTAGTTTATTACTTTGATTTTTAGTTTCATTTCCTAGGTCATTTAGTTAGAATTACATGTTACATTTCATATCATTGTATTTCTTTCTTTCCAAGCCTTTTCTTGGTGGTGAACCCCCTTTTATTCTTTAATCACATCCTAAAACACCTTATTTCATATCTCTTTCCCTCATTCCATCCCTTGATTGAGATCTCTTGGGTTTCCTTGAATGAAACTTGAAGAAAATTGGTCTAGGTCCCTAAACCCTAGTTTGTGTTCCACCTCCCAATAGGTGGAACACCTGTTTTCTTCATATTAGGATGATTATTGTAACAATCATGAAAAAATAATTTGAATGCAAGAGTTGTCAGAATTTAAATTTTTTAAAATTAATGAGGAAATTCAAATGATTATAATTAATTTTTGGTGCATAATCTATCAAAATTATCATATACATTATGTAGATCTCTAAATCACCTTTCCAGTGCCTATAAAAATCAAAATTTTGATAAGTAACACAAAATTTATGCTCGTTTTACTAAAGTGTTCTTTTGGGAATTTCAAAATGGATATCCATTTTGAAAACATAAAATTGATGAGAATACTTGTAGGAAATGGATATCCATTTTTCTAGCAAAGAAAATATTTATTTTGAAAAATTAAAATTGATGAAAATAGTTGTGTGAAATGAATATACATTATTAATTAATATCCTTTACTAATTAATATCCATTTTGGTATGGTATCACCAAACCAAAACTAAATTTTTTCCAGCCCATTCAAAAATTCAAATTCGCATTTTGCAATTTTGGTTGGAAGTAAAGCATGTTTATTTTTCCTATTACCACCTTTTGTCCCATCATGGTCCTACACTCACCCAAATAACTTTTCAATTTTCTATCATGAGGTTTGTGCATGATTTGAATGATTCATTTTTTAATTTCTTAAGAATATTGTTAATTTTAATTCTAAATTGAATTCTTACACATCCATATCATACTATAACATTATCACATCAATCTCCATCCCCATCAACTTGTACCAATTTTAATTTCCCTATTTTTACCTTGATAAAGAAGTGGACAATATCTTAAAATATGTATTTTTAATCATTGAATTTGTGCAATCATAACATCATACATGGCGGCATACTTTAATAAGAGAATATTATTCCTTTGTGACATAACCCTTCAAATCCCTGTACATATATAATCACATCCTTCCATCTACCCAACACCTTCACCTTTGTGATAGAATAGGTTTCTCCCCTTAAACAATTAAACACCAACCAATCCTAAGCACCCCATGTACTAAATCCTAGCTTAACACGAGACCTACAATCCTACATTCCAAATTAAAACTCAATTATTGTGATTCTCTACCTATTAATCAATCTACATGGCCAATTACATCAAGATCCTATTCATAAATCCAATCCAACATTCAAAATTTCCTAATTATCCACACTCCACACAATAAGCATTATAGAGGAATATTGCTAAATCTAGACACAGTCTAATGCATATCCAAAAGCATACATAAGATTCATCCTTGGTCTTTCCAAAATTTAAACCTTGTTAAAGATACCAATCATCATCATTGGGGTATATCATTCCCATATCAACAATGTTATTATCATCATCATCGTCAAATCAATCAATGTTGTATTTTATCTTGATCAATGGAAATTTAATTTTTGTCTTGATCTTTTATATTTTATATATTCTTTTTTTTCTTTTTGTATATTCTTCTTTTTCTTTATAGTAAATATCATGGGACACCATAGTTCCTTATACTATGTTGCATCTTGAGGATATGATCACTACAACATAAGTCATGTAATTTATTTTTATCTTTATTATTATATTATGTTGCATCTTGAGGATATGATTGCTACAACATGAGTCATGTCATTTATTTTTATCCTTATTATTATCTTTATTTTATTTTATATTTTGATTTATTTGTTTCAAATTAGTCCTTTGTACATATGATGCATTGTCACCATAATCCAATACATAATAACACACAATATCTATGCAAAATCAAATTTATTGCTCAATCATACTATAATATATTTGTAGATTCAAAAAATCTAGAAAGATACCATGCACCTTCACTTCTATTTCTAAAATCATAAGCCATAATAAAAAAACCTCATATAAATAACTCCATCAATACCTATTCATCCATTTTGAGAATAGATCCATGTTCTTCAAATATGCACATCCTCTCGAGGGGGTATACTATCATCCCATTATCCATTCAATCATAAATTCATCTAATCTCAATACGAATCCTTTGTATGCATCAAGTCATCCTTTAAGTCCAATCTCAATCAACCCTCACATTATTCTCAAGATATATCATTCCCACATTAATAATATTGTTAATAAAATAATCCTTAATATTTGATATCCCAAGCATCTTCCATAATAAGTACCTATATCTACTTTCCTTAAAAAATTTGGCATAACTTCTTGCAGTCACAAAATCACTTCAAAGAGGGGAAAAAAGTATAAAATCCAATCTTGCTAATGCCATCACACCTAGAAAATACTCACTAATAAAATCATTCACCTCACTATTAATTATCATTAATCAATCCAATTAATCAAATTAAATAAATTAAATGATTCTTATTATTTAATTAATTTAAATATTCCATTATTCATAAATTCCTAAAATTAATAAATGAAATCCATTTTTAAATGTAATATGCACATTAATTTAATAAAATATGAATTAAAATGTAATTAGTTAACTAATTACTCAAAGTGAAAAAAAATCTTTAGAAAAAAATAAAAAAAATAAAGCTAGTTTTTTTTTTAAAAGAAAACGTGGATAGAATTTTTATCGAGAATAAGCAAAAAATTACAACAGAAGGGACAAAAATCCCCAACACAGTAGAAAAATATCCAAATTTGGCCCTAAGGAGAAATCACAAGTATCTAAAAATCCCCCACACCAACCATCCTTGCAACACCAAAGAGCACACAACCAAACTAACTTAGCACATCTAACCTTTATGATCCTCATGAATAAATTATGCAAGTTGTTGAATTTTTTACTGATCAAGCTGACCCCAACTCCAAATAGACCATACCCCCATCTCATCAGAAGCCCATTTATCTATGCAATCCACCACTTTGTTTCATTCCCTTGGAATATGCACGAAGGAAATGGAAACAAAAAATGAATTTGTCTAGCTAACACGACTAAACTCCATGAATAATTCTTGAAATCCTGTTTGTAAAGTAGAGAAACAAAAATCATTGAATCCATCTCACATATCACCTTCCTCCACCCCAACTCACAAGTTTTCTCCAAAGTGTGGAGAATTTCCCATGCCTCCATTTGATTATTCAAATGCACTCGCATATAAATGGAGAAGATAAACTTAACACAACCCTTACTATCCTGTCCCACTCCACCAATACCTACAATACCAATATTACCATGAGTATACCCATTTGTGTTAATTCGTAAGAAAATAGTCATAGGTGGAATCCACTTGCCCACCTGATTCACCTTCTTGGATGGCTTCATCCTAGAACCAAGTCAAGACTAGACCACCGAGGTTCTAGAAAGATCCATAAGAGAAAAGAAACTAGAATCATTTGAGGAAAAAGGATCCCTCAGGTCAAACTTAGCCTCAATAGTCTCCTTCAACATACATTTAATATCAAGAGCCAAATTTGGAGGGAAACCTACTTACAATCCTAAAAAAATCTATCTATTTCTCTCAAACCAAATCTACCAGATAATTAAAGAAGGACCCAAATCCCAAGCCACTACCAATAAAGAAGCAGAAGTTGGAGGAAGGCCTGGATTTTACCAAAGATCATATAAGGATGAAACCAAAATAAATGGTTGGGTATGTGTGGGATCATCATGGGAAAGCATGCCCTTAAGTGGAGAAAAATTTAGAAAAATCAGAGTTGGGCAACTTGACATAAAAATTTGAATAAGTTATCTATATTATTTCAAAAATATGTAAGAATAGAATCTATAACAAATTGAATGTAGTTTCTAAACTACTAGTTTTTTTAAAAAAAAATCTATTTGGTGAAAATTTGAAATTTCAATGCAATAGTACTTAAATTTTAGGGAAAAAATAAGAAGTAGGTGTTTGTTTGATGACCCTAACCATAATAAAATGATAATATTTTTTTATAAGATTTTATATATAAGTAGAGGACTCATGTCCTGATGTGATGCATATTTTTTTTGTAATTTTTTTCAAAGTAAATAATTAATTATGAATTTTTTATTACAACTTTTAAAAAATATAAAAACTCGTATGTTTGACCACCTTAACTTGGTCAAAACTTCATGAAATTCATTTTTTTTTAAAAATCTCATAATATGCAAAGCATAGAATGTGACACATTTTTTGGATTAAAAAAATGTGATACTTGTTGATGCAAAAACTTGACAAGGTAATAGTGTCTTATGGGAAACTCAGTTTATGGAGGACCTTTTACACTAAACTGAGTGACCTCCATTTTTTTAAAGAAGCCAACTTCTTATATAATGGTTTTTTAGAAATGGAAAAGGAAACCGATATATAAAATAAAATCTAATCTAAGGCGATGCACCAAGACTTAATGATAGGCATGATAAATCGTAGATCTAAGGGCTCGATTGCTATTTGTAATGTTCCAGGAAGGTAGAAACTGAAGATTAAAGTATAGATAATCCATTCATTGACATAAAATAACATTGCATACATTCTTACTACCAAGAAGAGTCATAAGACATGATCTAGATCAGTAAACTTGCATTTAATAGATATAAAATGTCTCAAATGAAATATCCAGACAATAGCAATGTGCAGTTTAAAGTTTAATCAACTAGCATAAAAGAACAAAAAGGCCAAACAATTGGAATAGTGTCAAAATATTTTGCAATAAAAATAAAATAGTAATAAAAGAATAGTGTCTTTTCCTAAAATCAATGTTCCTTGAAAATCCAGACCCTTCCCTCAAAACAAAGAGAAGTATATATAGCTGAAAACTCCCACCACCTCAGAGAGTAGTAATAGAAAAAGATTTTGAAAATATTTTGCAATGATGTAGAATTGAAGATTCCCTTCAGCCGTTGCAATAGAAAGACTTCAAGCCAAAGCATCTAGTCACTTTGGTCTAGGTGCATCCTCTACAAATGATGGCAGTGGTCCAACAGAGCCTCATGCAAACAAGTGTTACCCTTTGAGATAGGTGGTTAAAACACGTAGCCGAAGTTGTAGCTTGTGATTCACTTCATCCTCGACACTAAATTAGTGTGTGCAGAAGAGATGTGTGGCAACATTTCATTGCCCGTGGTCGCTATTTCATCCTTTCGTTGAAAGCTTGCATAAAATAGACATGTAGTAAAAGTGCATCACAAATGCCAATCATGGGGCCTGCCAACTTTTTTTGGGAATGAGAGCTATGTGTCCCATGAGCTAGGCCTGATGAGGAAGAAAAAAGGAATGATCAAAATGGCTTGCAACTACAACATGTGGAAGCATAGCGGGGATTCCCGAAATGTGAAGGAAATGAAACCTTCAGGGAGCACTGAGTAGACATGTGGAGGGGGCAACAGACTTTGACAAAAAGGTTGAGTGGCTTATTTGTGATTCATGGTCCAATACTTAGAGCAAAGATATATGCGAAGGGAGCTTGTTGAATATTTATTCATAGCTTTTGGCAACTACTAGGGGCATTTTGCTTGAGGAACAGAGAACCCAAAATTTCTTTGGTTTCATAGACCAAAGTACCATTCACTAGGTGATAGAGTCAAAGCTTGGAAAAAGTCACCTATAGAGGCAACCAATCATCCTGGGATGGCCTTACTATGTTGCACAAATTTTCTTGCGCTCCACCTAAGTCGATCATTTCCTTATGAGGCAGCGCATTAGGTAAACCAACCCTTGCTTCACAATGGAATAGTAGCTGCACAAGAGGATGAATGACTCCTTCAATGTCCGCTACAATAAGAGGATGGATAAAAGTATGGAAAGCATTAGGGTCATTTTCCTTCTCATCTATTCTTTCCATGATTTGCTTGGTCATAGCAATAGATCCATCTTCAAGGAATGAAGATGATAGACCCGTCTCATTTAACCTAGAGAAACTCTTGCACATGTTGTCCATTTTCTTATTCAGAGTAGTAGTGACTGCTTTAATGCGCTGGAAGGAAAATTGGAAATGGATAATCTTGTTTGTCATCTAGGTAACAACGTTTTGATCTTCAATTCCTACCTTGGCGAGGTCTTCATTAGAGACCAAATATAGCTTGGTGAGTAGATATTTTTCTTCTAAAACCCTTTCCAAGATAAACCATGGGAATCACTTAATTGTATCATGAGCCTCTTGGCTCAGTCTTGATGCTTTGGTGATGAACTAGAGTGTGGATTGTAGTGCTAGGAAAAATGTTTTAATCTTTTCCCAATGAGAAATATACAACTACCTAACCAATGGAATAAGATCCGGCTATGCAGGGGAGGATAGGAGTGATCTTTTAAGAGAAGCGATCTCTGTGTCCTTTGATTTAATGACCTCATCCAATTATGCACTTTTTCTTTTTCTGTATGCTAGTTTTCCTTAGCCTAAGAGTGGTTTTCCAAATGCATTTGAAGAGAGGACTTTGTCTCTTAAAGTTCTTTTTCTAATTGGGACTTTTGGCCCTCAAACTTGACATCTTTCTCTTGTAAATTTTTCTCATATTGAGCCTACGAATGCTTTAAAGACTCATTCTTTTGCTCTATCACTTGATCATATTCAATGCAACACCGCTCTATCTCCTCATTCCTTAGTTGCAAATTCTAATCTACCTCTAGATTCTTAGTACACAACTCATTAACCATAGTAGGGTCAATAGTATGAACCCACACAAGCTCTCCCTAAAGTTTGTTCCTTTCATTCTCAGCTGCCAACACCCTTTCTATCAAATGTGCAACATCTATTTCCAGGTATTTCTCCTTTTTCTCCAAAAAACTAGCCTTTTCCTTTACTGATTTAAGCTACTCATCTCTTTTCTTCAGCTAGCGACCAATTTTAAGGAAGTTGAAGGTGACCACCCATTGTGTTTCCTCCATATGCTCAACCTTATCCTGTGGTTGACCCACCTTCATGTCAAGCCCTACCACATATATCTCATAGTCTTCTAGATGCGTCTCCCCCTATAGCTTGGTTATCATCGGGTACATGGTTGGAAACTTCAACTCTTGTCAGGTCTCATCATAGAGTGTTTACATTTTTGGCTCAGTAGGCATACTATCATCCTTTGCCTTATGATTTTGCATTCTGTTTGTGCATGCTTGGACCTTTCTAGAGTCAATCTACACCATGAATTGGGCTAGCAATGAGACTATCCCACTTGCAAGAGGAGCACCAAAAGGTAGGGCATATGGATAGGTAATTTTGATAGGCCTCGGCATTTTCTTTTTTGGAGAGTGACAGTTTGTAGGGACAAGGGGGTACATTCTAAAGCTTGGTTTGAGAACCTGTAGAAGGGCTTGCCACTTGCCATGACTCAATTGGTGAACTAGCTGGAGGACTCATAGGCTGGAACGGTGAAGGAGTTGTCATTGTGGAGTTGGCCTACTATGAAGGAAGAGGAGGATTTGTAGTGATAGTGGAAGTAGGGGTGCCAACAAAGGGTACACCTTCGGAAAGTGAGGCAAGAAAGGATTGAGCAGTAGCAGTTGGCGTAAGGGTTCATGGAGGAGTAAAGGCGAGTGAAATGACCTGTGAAAACTTGGTGAAATGTCCCACATATGGTGGATCAAAGGTGGGAAACAAAGGACTAGCACTCATGGCAGGGATTACTGCAGAAATAGTAGATGATACCAAGGATTGAGAAGCAAGAGAAAAAGGAGAAAAATTTACTTGTTGAGTGGTCAATGGCAGCTCCTAACTCATTAGCAATTCCTCCCCTTCCTCAGGCTCTTGGCTAGCTGCAAGCACTTGTCTTCCGATAGGTTATTGCGAACTCTCTCCAATAGTGGCCTCCATACTTTGCCACTTTGGGGATGAGGTTTCCCTAGCCTCAAAAGTTACTATTGGTTGCTACTTCTATACTCTTGCTCCCTTAGAGGCCCAAGTGAGTGTATGCGAGGCCCTTGATACATTAAACAACACATTTTTGGTTACATAGGCAGGCTATCCAGAGCTTTTATCTAGTGGTGTGGAGGATGTAGAAGTTGCCATTTCTTCTTGTTCTTGTTCTTCAAACTCACCTTCTTAGTCATTTCCTTTATTGGAACTAGATTCAGGGCTGGGATTATCCTCATCCCACTATTTTTCAAATTCTTTGTCCTCCTTCAAGCTTTCATAAGGGGCATTCAACTATCTTATCTCTTGGTGATATTTCCAAAAAGCTTCTATCTTCTTGTTAGTCCATTCCTCATCCTTTCGCAACTGGTTGTACATGGTGTGTTCCATCTAGACACTATCCTTAGCTTGAGAGATAATAAAGTAAAACTTGTGCCATGGATCTCTATTATCTTGTGTGGGAACACATGCTAGTTCAACAAAAAATTCATCCTTGTCTGCCCACGAGTTGTGCCTCTTTTCTTAATAGGGTCGAGAAGCATGAGTAATCTTCATGTGTAGCTATGGTAGGTCATTGAAAGGGTTGTAATCCTATTTATCTAATACCAAAACTAACCCTAAATGAGCCAGTTTATCCTGCAATAGCTAATGCGATTCCTTCTTTACTAGAGTCACTATTTTGAAATTCTTCGGACAAGTGAAGAATCCTTTCCTCTTGATGCTTTGGCTATTGCAGAAGGTATAATCAATGATACACACCTACTGATATATTTCAAGCACAAGCACCCTATTTGTGATGTAGGCTGGGAGTAGGAATGGTTGATCGATGAAGCCCCACACCCAGAGAATTGTGAAATCCACTTTGAAGAACTAGTCACAAGCAGGATTGAAACTTTTCATTTATTTGGTCTGATCTATGTTGAGCCAGACTATGTCACCTCCTCCTTGTAAATATTGCAAGACCGTAGTTATAAAATAATCCAAAAAATGCATAGTAATCATATGTCATGGAAAGAAAGGGTGTCCATGTGGATATTGGCTTCCTCTTTTGCTTCTCATCAAAAATTGACAATTCAAAATATTTGCCAAAGAAATAAGGGTTTTGATGCAGGAACATGTGAACCAAGAAGGAGAGAAATATGAACTTTCCCTCCACTGGGTAATTTTCTATTTGTTGTATCATTTCCTCCACTAGGAATTCGGCGAATCATACTAGAAGATATTATGTTGTTTGTTGAATTGGAAAGCCAACCCTAGTTGAAAGGCTTCGACCATCTCATCAGAGTCCTGACCACACACAAACACTAGCATTGACAAGGAATCCTACATGTCTTTGGGAAATGAACTATGTGGCAATGGGATACTTGGTAGCTTAGCACCTAGGATTCCCTTCTTACCAATTTTCTCCATCAAGAAATTTGAGCTATTTTTCATCGCCTTCCATGTATTTTCTCCTTAAGCAGGAGAGAAGGACTCAATTCAATCCTTTCTGGTAGTTGGGTTTGGGATGCATAGCATGTGCCAAATGGCTTGTGAGCTGATGTGAACACTTAAGGTTCGACCCTCGATGTAGTGGGTGCTCGGGTTATAACGTTGAATGGTGGCATCAACTATTTCTAGGAAATAATGTACCAATGGGACCATGTATTGCTGAAGCCCACTGTACCATACCTTTTTTGTTGTCTATATGGTTTCTCGAAATACCTTCATCCTTACATAGGCTACTTCTCTTAAAGACTTAGGGTTTTTTGTGAGGCATGGGTCATGAATATTATCCCATTCCTCCTCAACCCTTTTCTAGTTTTTATAATCTTTAGGCCTATCCATATGTATTGTATTTTCCTTCTTTGGATTGCTTGGTATACCAGGAGTAGCATATGATAAATCTTCATAGACATACACAAATTTTGATGACCATATAACACTAAGCAAGTGTTGGCCAATCTCTTGAATTTGCTATGATGAACTCGCCAACATTTTTTCTTCAGATGAAAGCTTCTACAGGTTTTGGATTCTTCACAATTTTTATTCGGCTCTAGATATGCTAAAAACTTCTCTTCACTTGGCTTGGCATATTTCAAAATACATTAAGCATTAAAATCTTTTTCATGCAAAATTTTAGCTATCTTTTCTCAAGGTGGTAGAGAAAGTAGACTTTTGTATTTAATCCGACATGTACTGCTAATTCCTTGGCTCGTGCGAAAATGAATTACTTTCCATTTCGAAGTGGGAAGAATTCATTATTGTGTTTGGAAACCATGTGATATGCTATGATTTCCTTGAAACTTGGGAAATAAATTTTCTTTCTAGCCTTGTATTAGTACATGCTAGAAATTAATATCCCGAGAAAAATGATTAAGCCAAAGCAAACAACCACCACCTAAAAAGATATGAATCCTACCTTGGGTTCTAGGATGCACCTATGAGGTGACACAATAGCCTATAGAATTTGTAGCTTATTGCCAATGAGTGCCACCATTTTAAATCTAATTAATCAGCTCTGATTAACTTAGCACACATTGAGTTGTACTTTTACAGACGCAACTAGTTAGGAAATGTGAGTAAATGTAGGAACACCTTTCAAGTTGGCACTTGGTTATCATCACATTTTCTCGAAATAGATTAGCATGGCTTTTTCTCATTTTTTCTATAAATAGGCCTCTAAATAGTGAGGAAATCACACTTAGCATTTGAGAAAATTTTTAGCAATAGGTCATTGGCACAATATTTAGCTTTAGTAAGTGAGTTTTCTCATTGGCTAGGTGGTAGGAAGGTTTTAGTAGTTAGAAGGTAGTAGCATTGTGTCAGTACCATGGACACTCCTATTAGGATAATTTATTACAAGTCACATATAGCTTTCCTCAAAGATATCTCAACTAGGCAATTGAAAAGGATTACTAAAAACAAGCACTCCCTAGCTTTAATAGCCATGAAATGGGCTTTGGGTAGGGACTGCATAGAGTATGAGGACAAATACCATGTAAACACCAAAATTTGCTTGCACTTTGTTGCCTCAATGTTGGATACTGGAATCCCCAGGCCTCTAATCCTAAAGTTAGTCAAGGAAATTTTTCTAAAGAAATACCTGAATGGTCTAGGTGAAGTCATTGCTCACACTGCATATGGGGTAGGCTTGCCAACAACCAATGACCTTTGTTGCTATATCGATGAAGAAGCGGTCATTGCATGGTTGCCATTTCTTAGTGGATTCCACCTCTAGACACATGACGAGCACCAACAGAGGGTTACCTAGGCTTTGCAAATTCTATTTTTGCATCTACAACATAGTTCCATCCTACAACATTGATTGGTACACTGACCTCAAGAACCCGGTGTTCCCTCTGCCAAAGGCAGTTGCTCCAAATGATTCTGCTTCTGCTTTTGAAGTACCTGCTGATGAAGATGTGGTAGGCATTGTTGTTAATGCGTCGATTGCTACTATCCATGCTCTTATATGAAATGCCTCTTTGCCTCTTTATTTTTTGTTGTTAAGAATACACCACCCATTTTTAGTTTTTGTATATATGCCTGAAAAAGGCCATAGATATAACATATATGAAAAGAATAACACGTATAACCATATCATTTTTAATTACAATTCTCTTAGCCATTTTCTGCCATGTAAAAATGAAAGAATACATATAATGACATATATCTTTATAAAATCCACGAATCTCTCTTCTTTTTGCATATTTGTTGTATGGGTTATTTTTCATTAGCATATTTACTTATTTCCTTTGCATATGGATGTATTTTCTTAAATATTTTTGTAAAGAAATTTTATTGCTCTACTCTCTGCAATGATGGGTTGATTTTTTCCAAAACACAAATTAATTTCTAAAAAGAATGGCCAACACAAAAGGAAAGAAAATAAAAGCATATTAACATATGTACAATAATAAATTTTTTCACTTAATGGAACAACTTAAGATGAATCTTGATTACTAGAATTCCCAAGGCTTCTTGTTCCATGCTTTCTAACTCAGAAGTGTTATGTTCTTTGGACTTAATGATTTTAAATGGACCTTCCCACATGCTATCAAATTTTCCATGCCAAGCTAGCTTAGCATCCCTTTCATTATATTTCAGCACTAAGTATCCACACTTTAGGCCTTGGTCGGAAGCCCTCTTGTCAAACCATCACTTGACCACCTGCTGGCAGTTTGTCATGGCTATTAGGGAATTCTTCCTTTTTTCTTGTACTTCTAAAAGTTCAGAAAATTAAATCTCCATGGTGCCATTTTGTTCTGTCTTGAGGGATTTCAACAATTGAAGCACTGGAATCTCCATAGATATAGGCAACATTTCCTCTTTCCCGTATACCAAATCATAAGGAAAAGTTTTAAGGACTTTCTTAGGAGTTATGTAGTTTTCCCAAAGTGTCACTTAAAGGTTTTTGTGCCATTCTCTCTGGTGCTCTGAACCAATTGTTTTAAGAAGTCTGACCAGGTTCTTGTTCGTTGACTTTGCTAGGTCGTTTCCTTGCAAGTAATAATTCGATGATGTCTTAAGGAATATGCCATTTTTTAATGCAAAGTGACATACCTTTGCACCTAGGAAAGCTTTGGCATTATTAGAAATGATAGTCTTTGGAGGATGAACCTTATCACTAGCTCTTCGAGGAAATCCATTATCTTCGCCTTTGTTGTGTTTTGAAGTGGAACGACCTCTATCCATCTTGTGAAGTAATCTGTAGTGGTTTGAATCCACTTGTGCTTGACACTAGAAGTGGGATTAGTCATCTCGATGAAGTCCAGGCTCCATTGTGAAAATGGTTCATCTGTTACTGTAGGCTTGAGAGGCATTGGAGAATTCTTCCTTCTTCCTATGAAGAACTAGCATTCTTTGCAATATTTTACCAAGGAGTGAGAGTCATTGAAAAGTGCAAGCCAATAGTAACCTATGCACATGATTTTGATGTCAGTGGTCTTAGTAGAGAAGTGTTCACCTACAACATTGTTGTGAAAAGTGTCAAGGATTCTCTTCACTTGCTTTGCAGTAATGCATTGCAGGAGGAGACCATTAAAATTCCTTTTGAAAAGGACCCCTTCCACTAGCGCATATCCACAATTATGTAGCTGATAGTATCTCCTCTTTTGGGAGGAAAGACCTAGTGGATACTTTCTTATTTGGATAAACCTAAATCTATCTATTAGCCAACAACCCTTGGACCCTGGCTCATTTATTAGAACAAGCTCCTGTTGCTCTTCTTTAGCGGGTATCTCTTCATCATGTGCCATGTATTCACATAGTCCTCTTCCATGGACAATTTTAGTGGGTTTGACCTCAATGTCATATTCAAGGATCTTGGTGATCCAATTAGCTCTTTTTTATGTGATTTCTGCCTCCATGATATATTTGTGTACACTAGAATGCACGACATAGAAAATCACCTTGTTGCAGGAAATTAGATGGCATAATTTTTTAAGTCTCTTTACTATTACAAAGGCTTTCCTTTCAATGAAATTATAATTCATCTCATATTTCTTTAGGGTCTAGGAGTAAAATTCCACCAAATTTTCTCCTTTTCTTTTATTATCCTTTTGAGTTAAGATAGTAGCAATACTGGACTTGCTACTGAATGCATACATTATAAAATCCTTAGATAAATATGGATTAACCAGTACCAGAGCTACGGAAATAGCATCCTTAACTTTTTCAAAGGCTTCTCTGGCTTCCTTTGTCCACTTAACTTCTTGACCATTTTTAAGCATCAGGGTGATTGGCCTAATTATTCCTATGAAGTTAGAAATAAACTTATTAACAAAATTTACCTTTCCAAGGAAAGAATGAATTCCTTTCTTGTTTACTGGAAGGGGAAGTTCCTTGATGGATTTCACTTGGTCGGGGTCGATTGAAACTCCTTCTTTGGACACTACGTGTCCTAATAGCTTGCCTTGTGGCACTCCAAATACACATTGTTTTGGATTCAAAAAAACCTCAAAATCCTAGCATTTCTGAAAAACCATTTCTAAGTGACCAAAATGATCATCCTTAGACTTAGAAAACATAGTAAGATCATCTAGCTCACTGAAAGAAATGTCCATTTCCCACTTGAATGTTGCCCCTGCATTGGATAAACCAAAAGGCATTTTATCATATGCAAATGTTCCCCACTTTGTAGTGAATGTAGTCTTGTGTTGATCCTCTTCTTTGACTCATATCTAATTATAACTAGAGAAGCCATCAAGCAAAGAAAACATTTCCAATCTTGCTATTGTTTGCAGGATTGTCTCCATATAAGGTAGCAGATAATGATCCTTTAGGGATGCTCTATTTAGGTTTAGAAGTCCACACATAAGCAGATATCTCCATTCTTCTTTTGGATTGGGACCAAATTGGATACCCATGTGCTATGCTTGATTGAGAAGACAATCTATGACTCAATTAAATTTGTTAGTTCTTATGGCACTAGTGCTTCAATTTTGGGGCTTACTGGCCGTTGCTTTTTTCAGATTGGTTTTGCACCTTCTCTCAGCTCAATTTTGTTTTGATGATGTTAGGATCATATCTCTTTAGGTCATCATAGGACCGGGCCACTACTCCATATTTCTTGTAGAAGTTGATGAGCCTTTCTTTATCATGGTGCAAGGCATCTTTCCTGACTCAAAGGTTTCTGTTGTTTGACACCCAAAGGTCTATGTAGTCACTTTTGTTTACCACAAACTTTCGTCTATCATTTCTTGCATCATCACAATAAAAAAGGTTTTCGAGAGTAACCAATCCTTTCAAAATTTTGTTAGATTTGATTTGCATGATTTTTCCTTCATAGGCCTCTACGATCTTTGGTTGGATTTGATTGGCGAACTCCCCTAACTGTTGGATGAATGAAGCAATGTATTCATCACTTTCAAACACCTACTAGCTTTGATCATTATCAAGAACTCTTGGTCGAACTATTACTTGTACAAAGTGTTTGTTACGTATAAGGTCAGAAGTAGGATTGAATTGGGATCCGATTGTTGCCATGTGGTCCACATGACCATTTTGGTCTCAAGAAATAGTCTGAATGTTGAAGGATTCAAAACCCTCAACTAGGTCCTAGACTTGATGCTGATAAGATCTCATGTAGATATTCCTTGCTGCAAAAATTCCCCAAACTTGGTTGACCACTAGTTCAGAATATCTGAGCACCATTAATTACTTAATGCCCATTCGCTCCACAAGGCTTAAACCCTGAACTAATCCTTCATATTTGGTTTCATTGCTCAAACAAGTGAATTGGAAGTGAAAGTACCTTAGTATATTTTCATTTTATGGGGATATAAAACATATCCCACTCTGGAACCTACTTTGCATCTTTCCCTGTCAAAGTACAATGTCCATAGCTTAGGTGCTTGACCACCTTAGAACTCTTTGGCAACCTTTAGGAGCACTTTTTCTTCATAATAGATTGCATAGGTTCCCAATCCTGTAGTATGGTAATTGCTGAAAGGGTCATTGTCCATGTGTTCACTTAACAGAGCATCCTCTCAATCATTCTGCTCTCTGATCATGTTTTCCTCCTCTAGTAATTCAACACCATACATTTCGTGCTTGGTAATAGAGGTATGCATGACTTCAAAATTGATCATGGCTTCATCCGCTACATGTTCAGAATGTAACACTTTCAATTATATTTTCATTTTTTCACCATACTTGGTTTTGAAAATCAGATGTGACCAAACCAGGGATAGGTATCCACCCACCTTTGAAGTAAATTCTTAGGATAGAAAGAGGTCGAACATGGCAGGAACATCTATGATCACAGTGTCTTGTGGAATAGTGATACTAGGGCAAGAAAATAGAGTTAAAGGAAGTGCCTTGATCACACCTATGGTTTCAACTTTGTTTCCATCAAGCTACACTACTCCCCTTTTCATAGGTTAATATCTAAGTCCTAAAGCTTTAGCTATTTGTTTAGGCATAACCATGGTGCTAGCACTAGAATCAATCATAGCATTATGTAATAACTTCTTCCCTATAATGAGAGTTAAGAGGAAGCGTTAAGGCTTGAACTTATCTCTAACTTTGGTAGGGTATTATTTTTTGTTGTTCATAAGGACTTTAGAAAGAGATAGTTGATTAATAGCCTTTGCATTGGCTAACTGCTCCATTGGTGCTACGTTGATATCTGCTTGAACCACCTTCTGTAATAACATCTTCTGCTCTGAGATAGCTAGAATGTCCCATAGAGACACATTAGTAGATGATTTCTTCAATTGTTCCACCACGTTAAAAGGTGGAAAACTTGGAGGTTTCTACTCTTTTTCTCTTGTTATGATAATTTCCTTCTACAGTTGGTATTGCGTCAGTGCAGAGGAAGTGATAGATATCTGATCAAAAGCACCTTTAGGTTGTGGATTGGCTAGTTACAGAGCAACTGATTCACCAGTAAATCTCTTTGATAGAGTGTTATAGTCAGATTGCACTTGCAGTGTTTTTGATATGGACGTATCATTAGCAAACATAGTTTCTTCCTCTTCCATCCATGAGAAGAGCATGTGATCAGAAGCAATGTTATATTCTTGTTCTAGAGATTTCCCTTGCATTTTCATGGTAAGAACCACACTCTCTATTTGTGGCGAGGAATATACATATAATATGTGGTATGATGTCACACCTTGGTTGCGTTGCTCCGCCACCTTTTGCTGTTAGTTTCCATATTGATAGTTCCAGAGCATATGCACATCATTGCAAGGGAAGAACCATGGATTGATATCATCAATGAGGTTATTCTATCCTATGGTCAATTCCCTACTCGAGCTTGGTGAAGCACTCATCGGCGGAGTAGGCACCAACACTATTTGGTTGGCCGTCGGAGCTGGTGGATTAGTACGGGAACCACCTTGGTACTGATTCTGCTGATATGAATACTGCCCACATTGATAATTCCAATAGGTAGGCTTTAGAGGCATTGATTGGTTCTGCTTGAGGGTGGTTATATCATTTTCCATAGTCCACAACATTTCTTTAAGATCTCTCATTTCATCCTTGAGAGAACTGGATGTAGAGGTGACATTTTTTGGTGTTGCTGCATCTGTGTACATTGATTGGGGAGGTGCGGGCGCACTTACCAAAATGACTTCTTGTGTGGGCATCAATATTTCAAGAAATATTGACATGATGGGCTGAGGAGGCAACTTTCTGCAATTTATCAAATGATTCTCAGCTTTGACGATGATACTGTAAGCATCTGGTAGAGGGGTATGTGCAGGATCATCATGGAAAAAGTAGGCCCTTAAGTGGCAAAAAAATTAGAAAAATCAGAGTTAGGAAACTCAACGTAAAAATTTGAATAAGTTATCTATATTATTTCAAAAATATGTAAGAATAGAATATGTAGCAAATTGAATGTGGTTTCTAAACTACTAGATTTTTTTTAAAAAAAGCAATCTATTTGGTGAAAATTTGAAATTTCAATGCGTAGTACTTAAATTTTAGGGAAAAATAAGAAGTAGGTGTCTATCTGACCACCCTAACCACAATAAAATGATAATATTTTTTATAATATTTTAGACATAAGTATAGGACTCATGTTGGATGTGATGCATATTTTTTTGTAATTTTTTCCAAGTAAATAATTAATTATGAATTTTTTATTACAACTTTTAAAAAATATAAAAACTCGTATGTTTGACCACCTTAACTTGCTCAAAACTTCATGAAATTCAATTTTTCTTTTTTTAATCCTATAGTTTGCGAAGCATAGAATGTGATACATGTTTTGGATTTCAAAAATGTGTTACCATTTGGAAGCTATAGATGTTTTTCAATCAGCCTATGAATCAAGACTTTTGTAGTAATTCAAATAGAAAATGATTAATAATTATTTATTAAATTCAAAGTATACTCTATATTGTTGGAAAGCTGAGAATTTCCTTTAAAAACACTTTTCATTTCATCAATTTTGGGTAAAAAAAAAGTCATCAGCCACATACCCTACAAATACCCATCATATCGCCACTTTTTGGCCCATCATGATCCTGCACATACCCAAAGCAGCTCCTCCAAAAGAATTGATCATCATAGAAATGTTGAGGTTGATGGAATTCAGATAAAATATGAATACCAACTCAGGAGTTAGGTGTATATCAATGGGGATCCTCTACCAATTTGTGTGGAATCAGGCATTGAAGTCCATCATAGCCTCTTAGGGAGCTTGTTTTATGATAGATAGTTGATGGTACAGTGAGGAGTGATCTTCGTCATTTGAAAATATCTCATAAAATAGATCTCCAAGCTTTTCTTAGGTGCAGATAGTGCTAGGTGGTAGTGTTCAGTACTAATCTAGTACCTTTCCTTTGAAAGATGCAGCGAGGAGCCTTAGAGCTACATTTTGTGTAGTGATCCCATGCACTAGAAACACATCCACCACATCTTGTAGATGTTATGTGGGTGTTCTTGAGCCATCTCTGGTAAACTTGGGTATAGATTTCATAGTTGAGACCGGGATAGTACCCCAGACAGTGGGTGCTACTGGAGCTACTAGGGGACTTCCAACATCCCATGCTACGTAATTTTTGTTGGCGGCTGGCAACATGGTTAGAGGAATGGGTGGAAGGAGCGGAATGGTTACCAACTAACTTGCGGTCTGCACTATTCCTAGTGGTAGTACTAGTAAACTGGGGTTGTTTGTAGTTTGGGATCTAGTTATAGGCTGATGGTTCATACACCCTTCTAAAGTGAAAATTCATTTAAGCTCTGTCCCACTAGGCGTGCTAGAAAAAGAACAAATTGTTGATGCCAAAAATTGACAAGGTAATAGTGTCTTATGGGAAACTTAGTTTATGGGGGACCTTTTGTGCTAAACTGAGTGACCTCAATATTTTTAAAGAAGTAAGCTTCTTCTATAATGGGTTTTTAGAAAGGGAAAAGGAAACAAATATATTTATAAATATAATCTAATCTAAGGCCATGCACTAAGACTTAATGATAGGCACGATAAATCATAGATCTAAGGGCCCGATTAGTATTTGTAATGTTCCAGGAAGGAAAAAAACTAAAGATTAAAGTATAGATAATCCATTCATTAACATAAAATAACATTGCATACATTCCTATTGCCAAGAAGAGTCATAAGACATGATCTAGATCAACAAACTTGTATTCAATATATATAGAAGTTCACAAATGAAATATCTAGACAATAGCAACATAGTTTAAAGTTTTATCAAATAGCATAAGAGAATAGAAAGGCCAGACAATTGGCATAGTCTGAAAGTCTTTTGCAATAAAAAACAAAATAGTAATAATGGCCTAGTGTCTTTTCCTAAAATTAGCATTCCTTGAAAATCCGAACCCTTCCCTCAAAATAGAGAGAAGTATATATAGCTGAAAAATCCCACTGCCTTGAAGAGTAGTAACATAAAATATTTTGAAAATATTTTGTAATGATGTAGAATCAAAGATTCCCTTCAACTATTGCAATAGAAAGACTTCAAGCCAAAGCATCTGGTCGTTCTGATCCAAGTTCATCCTCTACAAATGATGGCAGTGGTCCAGCAGAGCCTCGTGTAGACAAGTGTTGCCCTTTGAGGTAGGTGGTTAAAACATGTAACCAAAGTTGCAGCTTGTGGTGCACTTCATCCTAGGCGTGAAACTAGTGTGCATAAAACAGACATGTGGTAGCATTTTGTTGCACGCAGTTGCTATTTCATCCTTTCACTGAAAGCTTGTGTAGAGCAAACATGTAGCAAAAGTGCATTATAGATGTCGATTGCGGGGCCCACCAAATTTCTTTGGGAATAAGAGCTATGTGGCCCATGAGTGGGGCCTGATGAGGAAGCAAAAAGGAATGATCAAAATGGCTTGTAGCTATGACATGTGGAAGCATAGTGGGGATTCCCGAAATGTGAAGGAAAGGAAACCTTCGGGGAGTGCAAAGCAGGCATGTGGAGGGGTAGCATACTTTAACAAAAAGGACAAGTGGCTTATTTGCGATGCGTGGGCCAGTACTTAGAGTGAAGATATACTCAATGGGAGCTTTTTGAATATTTATTCACAATACCATTTGAAAGCTATAGATATTTTTCAATCAGCCTATTAATTGGGACTTTAGTCATAATTCAAATAAACAATGAATAATAATAATTTATTAAATTCAAAGTAAAGCATAATTTATATTGGTGGAATTTTGAGAATCTCCTTTAAAAACCCTTTTCGTTTCATCAATTTTGGGTAAAAAATCCATTAGCCACATACCCTACACATACCCATCATATTGCCACTTTTTGGCACATCATGGTCCTGCACATACCTGGTCTCTTCCACAAATTCCACCACATCCTCCAATTTTTAGACAAGAATAGGCATTGAAAGAAGACATTCTAGAGTTTTCCTCATTATTTCCACACATAAAGCACAACGAGGGGCCACGAAATCCCTTTTTCTTGATATTCTCCCAAGTGAGGCATTTATTATTACTCAAAAGCCACACAAATAGATTACACTTGGGCCATCCATTATTATTCCAATTTTTTTCCCACCAAGGACACTCCAAGTCTCCAAGTTACCCACATAGAGCAACATAACCTTGAGCCACCATGTATTTCCCCTTAGGATCATTACCCCATGCCAACACATCCCTCCCCTCCAAAGAACAACATAGGCATTCTATAAGGAGTGAAGCCAAATAACTTCTCACCTCCATAGATTCCCCACCAAGCCTGGTAAAAGGGTGTCTCCATTGATACACCAAAGAGGTCCCCATAGAGGATGAGATCTTAAAGTTGTCAACATTATACCATCCAACCTCCACCAAAAGATTCACTTAAAGCCTAAATATGAGGGTGAGATGAAAGGATAGGCGAGTTTCCATCCCAAGAATCAGACCAAAAGTGAGAAGAATTTCCTTTATTAATAATCCAAAAGAGACTTGCCTTAATAAGTGTGGAACCTCTATTTAAAGTATTCTATATCATGGAGCCTTTTCTAGTTAATTCCATTTGTGGAATGTCCTCATCAGCCACACCACCTAGATATTTATAATTCAAAATACGAGCCCATGACTAATCAGAAGAGTCCACCATCTCAAGAATAATTTAGTAGCAAGAGTATTATGCTATGACTACCTAAGACCCAAACCACCACACTCCTTAGGTTTACACACCTAGTCCCAACTGACCAAGCTCCACTTTTGATGATCCAAATTTTTGGCCCATAAGATTTTTTGAGAAAAAGAATCATATTCTTTGAGAAAGCCCTTGGGAGTAGACAAAGCCATGAATCTGTAAAGAGGGAGAGCCTGCAAAATGGATTTAAGGAGATTCAATTTTCCAACAAAAGATAGCCACTAAAAAGTCTAGTGATTGAAATTTGAGTAGAATTTATCTAGGATCACCTATCAATACCTCTTATTCATGCTTCCCACATGAAGGGGGATGCCCAAATAATCCAAAGGAAGGCTACCAATCTAAAAATGAAGAATGTGGGAAATCCTATTTTGAATCAATCTAGGAGTATTAAAGAAAATGATGCTAGGTTTTCCCTCATTAATATTTTGACTAGAAGCATCCATATAAATATCAAGATCAATTTTAAAATTAATTACTTCATCAATTTTTGTCAACCCCATCTATGCAATATCATCAACAAATTGGAGATGAGTAAGGGAATCAAGTTCCTAGTTTCAGTTGCAACCCTTAATTAGGCCAATATCCTTGTATCACCTCAACAATCTCCACAAGACCTTAGCCAAAAGAATAAAGAGGTACTAAGAAAGAGGATCTCCCTACCTAAGACCCCTTGAAGTTGAAAAGGTAGGAGAGGGAAATCCATTAATCAAAATAGAGAAGGTGACCGATGACACACAACTCATGACCCAATAAATCCAGTTTGGTTGAAATCTAAAGGTTGCAAGCATACATTGGAGAAAAGACCACCTGACTTTTCCATAGGATTTGGACATATCATTGATTTAATAAACATTGTTTTCTCCTTAGAAGAGGACATGGAATACAGTGCTTCCATTTCCACCACAATCCCATCAAAAATCTTCTGACCTTTGAAAGAACCCCCTTGTTCTAAAGATATCAAAGAAGCCAAACAATGTTTTAACCTTTCTACCATTAGCGTAGTGATAATCTTAAAAGCCACAAGTTACATAGAGCAATAGGCCTAAAACCATCAAATGAATAGGACCCCTCTTTTTTAGGGATAAGAGCTAGGAAGGTTGAGTTAAAAGCACAAAGCATCTACTTATTATCTTGAGACTCTCTAACCACTTCTAACAAATAAAATTTTAGGATTTCCCAAAACTCTTGGAAAAACTCAATTGGAAAGTCATCAGGTCTAGAAACATTACCTTTCTTCATCTAGAAAATGATGCTCTCAACCTCCTCTAGAGAAATAGGCTTTACAAGAAAGTTATTCATCTCCCTGGAAACCATCAGAGGAATGCACTCAAGGATAGAATCCTCTTCTGCCACCGCCATTGGAGAATTCTCATTGAAAAGGGAAGAGAAGAAACTAATTGCCTCCTCCAAAATAGTTTGAGAAGAAGAGAGAATGTCCCCATGACTAGAAACAATAGAAGTAATTAAGTTACCATACCTTTGTTCTTTAACAGAATTATGGAAAAAAATTGCGTTCTTATCCCCTTCCTGAGGCTAGTCAATATGGGATTTCTATTTCCAAAAAATATCATCCCACAACCCCCATTCAGTGAGATCCCTAGAGAGTCTAGTCTCTTCCTTAAGTAGATCAACTATCAGTCCCTCTTCCTTAATTTTGAAAGTGATGCTATCCAAATGAGCATAAATCTACTTTTCTCTAGGAAGACATTTCCAAAAGAAGCTCTATTCCATCTTTTGAGCCCGTATTTAACATTCTGAAGATTTTAAAAAAAGAAAACATAGCAATACCAAAAGAAGGCTTCCCTTCAAACCACCATCTCACAACCAACTGGAATAAGCTAGGATCACGAAGCCACATGAGTTGAAATTTAAAAGGAGGATTCCTAGGCATAACAAATTGAAGGGAAGAAATCTTGATTGGCCAATCATCTGAACCCTTCCATCCCAAGACTTCAGAAGAAGTCAAACAATCCCCAATCCAATGTTCTAAAACCAAGAATCTATCCAGTCTCTCAGAGATAGACCCCTCCCCACATATTTTTGTGTGCTAAGTAAAAAATTATTCATAGGCTTCACACCCACTAAATTAAGGGAAAAAATATTATCACACATCAAGTTTGAAGCAGAACCCAAATAACCCACCCCCTAGATTTTTCCTCAAGGAAAAAAATAGAATTGAAGTCTCCTGCAAGAATCCAGAGACAAAAAGGTACCAAAGATCAAATGAATCCAATATGAGACCACAAAATAGCCTCACCTAGAAAATAATTTTGCGCATAAACATTGGAAAAGAAAGATACTACACCCAAATCAAAGTAGGATGCAAGCACCGATAGAGAATTCTGGCTGGAAACCCACCAAAGGGGAACAATCTTACATGGGTTCCAAAGATAGGAAACACCTCCGACCGATCCTTGGGAACCAACACTCTGAAAAAGACCTCTATTCCATACCATGGAAGAAATTTTCCTCACATCATCCAAATTTTTTTTAGTTTCTTTCAAATAAAAATAATATCAGGATTGTGATCACAGATCAAATCAAGGGTAGCCTTTTGTCTATGGATGTTGCCCAAACCCCTTGCATTCCACAAAAGCACAATCATTTATGGGATTAAGAATAGTGAGAGTTTAGTGTCTTGACAATACCTGATTCCACTAAAGACTCGCCCATAATCTTCATCTTTTCCAAATCCTTTTTCCTACCCACCTCTTTCAACTTATCCCTTGCCCCTTTCTTTAAGCTCTTTTGATAAATTCCCAGATGAGGAATATTTTTCCTTTTACTATCTTCCTTAGCCCCAAAGTCCAAATCCAAATCATTAATTACCTCATTATCAACATGTTCCAAAGGTGTTTCATATAAGAGGTTTGAAACCATAACAACTCCTGGATCACTATCAAGCCCATTAAAAACCTCTAAGGTCTCAACAAGAATTGGTGCCTTTGAACTATTATCCTCTAAAGTTTGAGATGAAACCAATCCATGTATAGGAACTTGGGGGGAAGAGAATACTAGTCCATAGCTTGCATAAATTGATCCCCAAGAGTAAGCTCATGCTCCATTGAGTCCAAATCCTAAAATTTTTTGAGGACAACAAACCTATTACCGGAAGTTCCTTTTTGCATGGATTTTTTTTAATGAGAAACACTGCAAGCCTTTCATCTTCCTTTCACTGGAATAAACTCCTTTAAATTAGTCCCCTAATTTTGAACTAGGGCTTTACCCTTTGCTTTAGATTCAGATGCATGTCACTCAAGCTGAGGATGAGGATTGCTATCTCTTGACTTGTGACAATTTCTTTGTAGGCGACCATACTCATGACATAATCTACACTAGAAAGGTAATGCTTGATAATCAACCTACTGTCCATCCAACTCATATCCCCCAATCTAATCTCAATAGACTTTGGCAATGGAATAATTAGGTTTATTTCCACACAAAGTCAAGTAAAGGTGGTCACACTATGGTTGAGGGTTTGATGAGAGGGGCCCAAGGGTTTCCCCAAAGTAGTAGCAATAAAATGAAAAACATCCTTTCACTAATACTCCATTGGAAGTCAAGGCAACCGGACCCACATAGGGATCTTTGATAGGAGCTCTTCAGAGGGATCAAACCCCAAATGCCATGGCTTAATAAAGATCCTAGCCTGATTGTGGAAATACAGGTTGCCTTCAAAAACCATATTTTGATCCTCAAGCCTAGAAAACACCACAAAAAATAACCATTCACTCCCAGGATGATCTCCATATCCCCCTCCAGGTTCCAATTTCTCTCTTCCCAAGTCTCCAAGAATGGTCCATGAACTTGCAAATTAAAGCATGCTCCACTAAGTACATAGCATCTTCCACTATATGTTCAAGTTTGATCACCACAATTGAGTGATCCTTGCTTCTTTCCAAGTAACCTATTGGTATTGATATCATTTTCAAAGAACAATTAAGTCTTGATTCTTCTACAACACACAAAAAAAAGTTCATAGCATCACCATGTCCTGAGGAAGAAGAGTCTCCGTTGAAGGAAACATTTTAAAAGAATTCCAAGAGGGGTCCCTTGGACCCCTAGATGGTGCCATGTAGCCAATAGCCCCATCGCACCACAACATAGACCCAAAACAAAAATAAATACAAAAAAATCAAGGATAAAATGAATGTAGATCCAAGAATAAACCTCTGCCTATTTTGCATGCACAAAAACTAGACATAACAAGGAAAAGAAAAGGCGATAGAGGCACATGCATCAAACTCCATAGCTAGAAGAACACCAAACATGCCTCTCAAGTGAGCTGCACAATAGTGACGAATGCCATCCAAAGTCCTCTCCCCCAAAATAAAGATATTTAACCATTGATGAAAAATAGGTAAATAAATGCAGTAAATCATGATAACTGACTAATAATAGCCATCTCAGCCTTACCTACTCTATTGATCCTCATCCTCATCATTGAAATTATTTAAATTGATAACAATCCTTCATCTTTGATAGTCTATAATTCTAGTTGAGCAAGTAAATGTTGCTACAATGACCAAAATACATTATCAATATAGGGCTAATCAATAATTCTCTATCAAGAGTTTTGCATGCATGTTAGAGAAAATAGTTTTTCAATTTGTTTCAATTCCTATTTTATTTATTATAACTTGCATGAGCATAAAAATTTGGTTCATTTGCGTTGAGCTTGATATTGTTTAGATCCAAATTGGATCACTATATTTATTATAAAATAGATGGTAATAAATTATTTGAAATCACATTGTACATAGGTGATGTGTTAAATTTTTTAGTTATAATAATGATATATTTGTGATTTAAATTCTCAAATTTTAGCATAATTTGACATGTTCCTAGGGGATACCAAGCATATATTGGGTATGGATATCTAAGTATATTAGGAACATAAAAATATTTGGTTGGGTGATAGTAAGTATATTAACTCTATGTTGGATAGATTCAACATCTTAATTTATAGACCATCGAGTTTTCCTATTTTGCTGTAAACTAAGTTATTTTTAGGGTAGTGTCCATCTACACCTAGTGAGATATATCAATTTCTTTATGCTAGTGTTATTAGGAGGTTAATGTATGGTATGGCTTGTACAATACCAAAAATTACCCAAGTAGTGGGAGTCCTTAGTTTATTCATGGTTAATCATGGTTGATATCATTAGGATGCAGTTAAGTGCTTCTTTACATAGTTGTGAGACACCTCCAAGTACTCTATTTATTATCATGGTGATTCTAGAGTAGACCCTTATTTGATAGATATTCATGAAGTCATCAATTTAGATTAGAAAAATATATCAATAGTAGAAGGTCCATCAATGGATATGTGTTTATTTTATTTGGTAGCATGATTAGCTAGATGAGTAAGTATTAATTTTTGGTTGCTTTATCCACTATAGAGGCTAAGTAAATGGAAGCTAATTATGCTTGCAAAGAGGCCATCTAGCTTAAGAAATGAGTTTTAATACATGTAGGGCTAAGTTTTGGAGTTATCAAAGTATTTTGTATTGATCAAATTAATTTATAACAATCAAAGTGTTATATGTCTAGAAATGAACATGAGCTTTTATACAATGTTGAAGTAAATAGATATCTAGTATCATTCCTTCATGAAATTGGTAGAGGATGGGAGTGTGATGCTAGAGAAATTTAAAACTTTGTATAATTCTGTAGACTCTTTTATGAATGTAGTCAACACAAATAATTTTTGGTGGTGTAGTAAGTATATGAACCTCTTAGCCCTTGATATATAGTTGATGGTATATTGGTATTGAACCCTTTTCTTCTACAATCTATTCAAAAAAAGTGGGGGAAATTTTGGAAAATTATCTAAAAATTTTAATTCTTAAGAATAAAAAATATAAATTTCAAGGCTTTAGAGGTTGATTTTAACCCCAAAAATATCACAATGGATCTTAACTAAGGCATTCTAGTTATGTTAATATGGATTGATTTTTAAAATTTTATAGTAGACATAATCAACCTGCTTAATCAAAATTTATGGTCTTAAGAAGTTGGGACTCCCAAATCATAAGTGTAAGAGCATATACTATGTATAAGAGAGATGTAAGAGGAAGTTAAATTATTGGTGAACTTATGACACATGTTATGAAATATCACAAGGCATCTTTGAATAGAGATAATGGAATCAAAATAAAATCCTCAAGTGGATGAGTGGATTATGATGATATTATGATAGGTTTTAGGAATATTTTATTTTTATTTTATCGACTAATCTTGGGATTCAGTCATTATATTTTGACTAGTGATTTGAGTGTCACATTTTAGGTGCTTTTAGCTTATAGTTTTGAAACTACCATTTGATTGTTTGATGTATCATTTCACCTATTTATTAGGTATTTGAGGTAAGGTTAGATAGCAAGTTTTGTAGGCACTATTATGCTACCAAAATTTCTCTAAATCTACTATTATTGATATTCTTATAAATCCTTAGATTATGTAAGATTATTGTAAACATTTGATTATTGGATAATACACTGGGTTTCTTGGGATTATGTGATTTTATCCCTAAAGGGTTCTCACTATGTAAATAATTGTGTGATGGTATAATGAATTTACATTTATTTTATTTTAACTGCACGATTAATTTAATTTTTGCACATACATGCTCTCATAGATTAGTGTAGGAAGCATATTTCACATATTTTCATCTTATCAATAAGAGATTATACATTGAGGGGGCATGCATGGTTTCTCTTATTCTCTCTATTCTAGGGATAATTTTATTTGTATGGGATTTGATCCTTTTTATTCTTTCATGTGGGGTCACCTAGCCCTACTTCCAATCTCTTATTCCTTTCTTGTGGGGAGTTTTTCCTTATTGTTTAGGGTAGGGGCTCTTATTATGATCTTTATGGGGGACCATTTTATCAATTGGTATCTAACTTGACTTCACAATTTTTTGGAGCCATCCATTCCATCTAACCATATCCACCTAAGTTATGCTTACCTTGGGGTTTTGGTTCATTTATATTTCATTGCAATTAGTTTGATTATTTTGTGTATCAATGTGCACCCAAGATAATCTTACTTATATAGTTATCTACTTGGGTAGATTATACTTGCATCATGTGGCTTGTGCTTTCCTTATTTGGTGGAGATATGTGTTCTTTCCTTGTGTTGATGGAGATATGTGTGTTTTCCTTTTATTTAGCCATATATATTTAGCCCCTATTTTGATTTTAAATGCCCAATATCCAATGCATTAAACTTACCCATACATATGATTCTACACCTACCCATATATAACTATTACATACACTCATATTCAATTGTTTCCACACTAAGGATCATTTTTTTTACATGAAGTTGATATTATCATTGTGGAATTAAACTATACCTTTCTAAATTTTCAATTTTAAATTGGCTAACCAAGCCCTATTATTTTCTCACCTTGAGTTGACTAAGTATACATTTTTCAAAAAATGATTGTATGTGTTAATATTTAAAATTCATTCATTAACATTCCTTTGATAGCTTTGAAATCCAAAAATCCTCTCATTCTAGTTCATTAAGGAGAAATCAATAATGAAACAGTATATTTTGTACACTAAAAGGAGTAACAAATTTGTATATATCATTATAGGGCACTTGTTTGTTGTCCTTAAAATATTCCACACTTTTTGAGGGTTGACCTAAGAGAATGTGTCTCCTTGCAGCACAAAATCAATCTCTTCTAAGTAAATTTAAAAATTGTCAAGCCTCAAATAATATATAAGAGTAGAGTAGACAAAAATCAACCAAGAAAACCACTAAATAGAAATCCACATTACACATGGTTAAATCCAATATAGAGGACAAATTTACAGCTATATTCTTGACCTAGACTCACAAACTTGATCCCATATAAAATAAATATTCAATACAAGATTACAAAACTTTTACGAACAAAAAAATATATTTCACAAACATATCACAACAAAATTCTAAAATCTTTATTAAACATCTACATTCTTCAATCATGAAACTAAATAACTCTTTCAATTATATTTACTTAGAATAACTATTATAATAAAATTAATTTATCAATCCCAAACTTTAATTATGAAATCCAAACTGATTTATACTTGAATTGACTACATTACTTTAATTAACCTAAATCAAATCCTGAAGGAAAGATCATCTTCGTTTTATTTAAACAAACCACGTGAACGAACTTGAAGGATTGGCAAAACGTACCCGGGGTTTACTTTTAACGGTAGAGAATGGGAAGGGCTGAGAAACCCTTTGACGTTTTACAGTCTAAACTTTACCTACTTACATGTGACGTCGAGAATGGAAAAAATCGTTTAACTTTGTTACACGGCCGTCAGGTCATAATCAGGCCAATCCTGGATGCTCCTCGCAACCTCGCTAAGATTAGCAGCTGCAATATACACAAAATCATCTTGTAATGGCCAAGTGTTGAGTACATACGCCCACGTAATGTTCCCCTCCGTCAATCGCATGAAAAAGGAATGAGCTCCTTTGGCCGCTCCCCTGTGCTGAAAGTTTCTTATTTTCCCCTCTCCATCCACGCTAACAAACACAAACAGTCCCTTCGAGTGATCGAATAGAATATCCCCTTTCAAATACCTCTTCGCAGGCATGCCTGCGTTAAGCATGGCGGACACCATATCCTTCTGCAGAATGGCCGGCTGCCGGAGCCCATCGATATGGTCAACAAATCTCACAATGTCGCCGGCGCTACCGATCCAGCCGGCAACGGAATCCAAGCTACTGTAGTCCAGGCTGCCGTAGCTCTTGTTGACGAAGCCCTCGCCGGGAAATATGGAGACCCACAGACTGTCTTCTCCGTTGCGACCGTAGTACATAACCTCCTTCTCCGCCCGCCGGTGCACCTGCTTGTGCCCCAATTGTATGCCCTTGATTTTCAAGGGAGCAAGAATATTCTCCCCAACGTAGCGCCCGTAGGCCGTGCCGGTCACATGCTCGACCACCCGCCCCAGCACGATGTAGCCGAAGTTGGAATATTCCATTGCCGACCCGGGCTCGAAATCCAGCGGCAGGGCTTTCATGAAGCGAATGGCGTCTTCGGGTGTAGGAGGCGGCAGCTTGTCCAGGGCTTGAGCGGCGTATAAGGTCGCCGGCTGCGAGAGAATGTCGATGCCGGTCGACGTCCGGTCCCAGCCGCCGGTGTGCTGCAACAGGTTCTGTACCGTGATGTTCAATAACCGGCTGTCGGTGGTGGCGCCCCTGGGCGGTTTGAGATGTTCGAGAAAACTGAACGGTTTGTCGTCGAGACTGAGCTTTCCTTCCTGAATAAGCTTCATAATGGTGGTTCCTGTGATGACATTGGAGATACCGTTATATCTCATTGTATTGTCCGTCAAGAGCGGGGCTCCCGTCTCAAGGTTGGCTACTCCGAAGGCTTTCAAATATTTCAGTTGGCCTCCCTTTGCCACTGCTAATTGGGCGCCTGGGACATTGCTGTATTGCATGAGCATCTTCATTACTTTGTCAAATCTTGCCATCTCTGGGAAATCTCTGTGCGCGTCTGAAAATCCAGAGATAGACTTTGAGAGAAACAGAGGGAAAAGAAGGATCACGAGATTGACTACCATTTTACTCGATCTGAAAGATATTTTGTAAATCTCGCTCAGGACTTTGAAACTTCTCCGCTTTTGGGTGGAGGATTGGTTAACTAAACATGCTTGATATGCTATTTGGGAGCTAATACGAGCAATCTTTCTGAGGCCATGGTATTAAAATGAGCATGTTTGTCCTATGTCACAAGCAACTAGGCGTTTGGTTGTTTCGTGCTCCAACTCGAGAATTTGAAGTTACTGTTTAAAGATTTAGGTAGTTATGATTCACATAGGACAAGTCATTACGAATATAGGACAAATTAGCATATATATAATAGTTTTTAAGTGGTTATCTCTTTAAGAAAGGCTCTAAATTATGTACACGATTTAAAAAAATAAAAATTCTTGTATTTATTATTACTATTTCACATATTTTGATATTCAAAAGGTTGACCAAATAATGCCATTAATTTTATTTCTAAATTAGGATTATAAATTCATTATCACACATTTTATTAATTTTGAAATGTCTTTTTTCTTTCTTTTTTAGACTGCAAGAAATGGATAGCCCTCATATGAACTACAGTATGTTTGGTAAACCTTTTTCATGTGATAGGTGACGTTCGTATGACACACCCTCCAATACCATAGGGACTGAGGGGAGACTATACCTCGTGACCTCGTGCTTGCAACAGGATGCTTTAGCCGATCGACCTAGGCCCTCCGCCCAATTTTGAATTATGTTTTATTATCAAATAAAGTTTCAATAATTTTTTTTTTCATATTTATCAATTTTGATACTCAAACTCTAAAATCTAATATACCACTCTTTTTCTATCTTAAAATACAAGCATACCTACTAACAAAGCCCTCTCTTGATGACCTTCATAACAACCATAGTAAAGAAATATTATGAGGAAACCACTTGGTTTTAGGCTACATGGAATGAGATCAAATGGATCCAACTTTGAAAAGCAAAACCATAAAGTTGCAAAGCAAGGATATACAAGAGCCCCTCTAGTGCACTCCCTACCTTGTCTTTTGTTCTCGTAGAATGTAAAAAAAAGTTGATGAATCAATTAAAATTTGAACCTAAGACATCTTATTAGCTATTAGGTTGCTCTACCACTAAGCTATCAAACCATGTCGTGACCTATCCATATTTGGTTTTACTATGGCTCATTTTCCAACATCCCCCTTGAGCCACATTATAGGTGCTCAAGGCGTTTTGGCTTAGTCTAACTCTAGTAACCTAGCTATAGTGCCATTTTGAGCTTTTTCATGTACTAGCTAAGACTCAAATGAAAGAGCTTTATTTTTTATTGGGGCACTCTTCCATTAAAAGTATTAACATCTATCATATTTCTTAATCGGTATACGATGTTGGTTTGAGGAGGATTCAAGGATATCATGCTACTAAATTTTCCCACCCAAAGATGATCATCATGGGTTATTCATGGTTTATTTGCAGTCAAGAAATGCTCCTTAAATGAGATCCCAATATATTTTAATATGATGCTTCAAATATCTTTATCATAAGGAATGTTAGTGTTGGTTATACCTAGCCTCTAGATTATTTAGGTTAAAACGTAGATTGTCTATGTGACTCCCTTGAATTTACACAAATTTGTAGGTAAGATGTTGATCTTAGGGCATTATATTTCCCTCAAAATGATAATTAAAAATCCCTAGATCTATTTGAAGATTTAGATTTAAAAAATACCTTGTGATGAAATTATTGAGTCCCTATTTAAACAAGTTAAAACTATTACAAGGTCACTCCATGAAATCCAAAAAATTAGATCCTATTTATCTATACCTAAACTAGTTGGTAGTTATTCTATACCCTTGCATCCTTTACTATTATACTTAAAAAGATTTTAGAAAATATTATAATGATATTAAAAGAGTAGATTATTAAAATTACAATTTAAAGCAATTGATTTGATCATAATTTCTTACACATCTCTTCATGATCTATAACTTGTTAGGTATATTGTACATTAAGTACATGGTATACGATTAGATGCTCTTAAAGCATGGGAAAGAAACACAATTTCCACATAATGTCCTCACATAAATGTGAGTTAGATCTAAATATGCATTACACTTTTACCTTTGAGGTTTTCAAGGCTTCATCGTATCATATTCTTGGCCCAATAAGCTCACTAGAAAAAAACCACATCTTGCACAAATCATTTTTTTATTGTAAGTTACTTCCTATAATGTCAAGGAGCCTTTGGGTGATGTTATCTAAGAATCTAAGTATTATAGAGGTTAAATGATACAAAAATAATAATCAAACTTCAAATTCAACCAATCAATTTAATTCAACCAATCAATTTAACTTAAGATGGAAATATCATAAAAGACATATTTATATTTATCTCAAACCTAAATTCTTTGCAAATATATAAGCTATAATAATTTTAAAGTTTTATATTTATATAAATATGTTAATTTTTATATTAATATTATTTATATTTTTTATTTAATTGTAAACTTGAGGGGAAACAAGATATGATAATTGTATGGTACAACTTGTAAGATATGTGTTTTTACTTTTTATTGTGATTTTTTGTTATTCTTACAAATTTTGAACCCCTTTACTAGAGCATGTCCACACAGGTCTCATGAATTATGGAAAGGGAAATATTAATGAAATGTCAAAAATTACATCTTGGTTTTTATATATTTATTTTTGTCATATTGACTTAATATAATTATCCTTTTCATCTCACACATCTTCATATTATGACTTATATAAATATTTTAACATTTTTGTTATAACATAGTGTTGGTTCACCTTATTGGTTTCCTATTAGTGTGAATATGTAATAAGTTTATAAGTAGAAGAGTATTATAGAGAAGTGTAATGAAATTTTGTTATGTTCTATTATGTTAATTGGGCATATTCCTCAACCTTTTACCTATCTCTATATAAACATATTCACAGATATTTAAGTTGCTTGGTTGACTAAGCCCCTTTAATTTTCCACACTAAGTTGACTAAGTATATATTTTGCAAAATTTAATGCTAGGCGCTAGTATATAAAATCCATTCATGAGCATTATTTTGAGAATTAGGAATCCACAAACCCTCTCATTCTAGAGTATTAAATGAGCAATCAATGGTGAAAGATTTATATTTTGTACACTAAAAGGGGTAACAAATCTATATACATCATTCTAAGACCTTTTCTTGTTGTCCTCGGAATTTTCCACACTTTTCAAGGGTTGTCCTAAGAGAAAATATCTGCTTGCAATGCAGCATCATCCTTTTCTAGATAGTTTAAAATAATACCACACTCAAATGACACAAAAGAAAAAGTAGACAAAGATTAACAAAGCAAATCAGTAAGTAAAATTTCAAACTACACTATCTAATTTAGAGGACAAATACCTAGAATCACAAATTTGATCCCAAATAAAACATAAATTCAACAAAAGACCAAAAGCACACATTCCATTGACAAGAAAAAACATATTTTACAAATCTATCATGCAAAATAATAATCTTTTATAAAAGATTATATTCTTCAGTTAGAAAACTGAATAATCCTTTCTATTATATTTACTTTTCTAAAATAACTTTTATAATAAAACAATTTATCAATCCCAAATTATAATTATTAAATCCAAACTGAATACATTACTATAATTAACATACTGTAATTAACCTAAATTAAACCTTGAAGGAAAGATTATTTTCCTTTTATTTAAGCAACCCACATGATCTTAAATAATTGGCAAAATATGCCAGGGGTTCTATCAGAATGCGAAGGGCAGAGATACCCTCGACGTTTTACAGTCTAATTTTTTCTAAATAAGTACCCAGATTAAAAAACAATGGTATTCCTCATTTTACAGCCTGAACGTTTCTTACTACTTGCATGTGACGTCGATTGTAAAAAAATAGTTAACTTTGTCAGACGGCCGTCAGGTCATAATCAGGCCAATCCTGGATGTTCCTCGCAACCTCGCTAAGATTAGCAGCTGCGATATACACAAAATCATCTTGTAAAGGCCAAGTGTTGAGTACATACGCCCACGTAATGTTCTCCTCCGTCAATCGCATGAAAAAGGAATGAGCTCCTGTGGCCGCTCCCCTGTGCTGAAAGCTTCTTATTTTCCCCTCTCCATCCACGCTAACAAACACAAACAGTCCTTTTGAGTGGTCGAACAGAATATCCCCTTTCAAATACCTCTTCGCAGGCATGCCTGCGTTAAGCATGGCGTACACCATATCCTCCTGCAGAATCGCCGGCTGCCGGAGCCCGTCGATATGGTCAACAAATCTCACAATGTCGCCGGCGCTACCGATCCAGCCGGCAACAGAATCCAGGCTACTGTAGTCCAGGTTGCCGTAGCTCGCATTGACGAAGCCCTCCCCTGGAAATATGGAGACCCAGAGACTGTCCTTTCCGTTGCGACCGTAGTACATAACCTCCTTCTCCGCCCGTTGTTGCACCTGCGTGTGCCCCAATTGTGTGCCCCTGATCCCCAAGGGAGCAAGAATATTCTCTTCAACGTAGCGCCCGTAGGCCGTGCCGGTCACATGCTCGACCACCCGCCCCAGCACGATGTAGCCGAAGTTGGAATATTCCATTGCCGACCCGGGCTCAAAATCCAGCGGCAGGGCTTTCATGAAACGAATGGCGTCTTCAGGGGTAGGAGGCGGCGGCTTGTCCAGGGCTTGAGCGGCGTACAAGGTCGCCGGCTGCGAGAGAATGTCGATGTCGCTCGATGTCCGGTCCCAGCCGCCGGTGTGCTGAAACAGGTTCTGCACCGTGATATTCAATAACCGGCTGTCGACGGTGGCGCCCCTGGGTGGTTTCAGATGTTCGAGAAAACTGAAGGGTTTGTCTTGGAGACTGAGCTTTCCTTCCTGGATAAGCTTCATGATGGCGGTCCCTGTGATGACTTTGGAGATGCTGTTATATCTCATTATGTTGTCTGTGCGGAGGAGATCTCCCGTCTCTTGGTTGGCTACTCCGAAGGCTTTTGAGTATTTCAGTTGGCCGCCTTTTGCCACGGCTAGTTGGGCGCCCGGGACATTGCTGTATTGCATGAGCATCTCCATTACTTGGTCAAATCTCTGCATCTCTGGGAAATCGTTGTCCGTGTCGGAGAGCCCAGAGATGACATTTGAGAGAAACAGAGGCAAAACAACGATCGCGAGTGGGACTACCATTGTACTCGATCTGAAAAAAAAATCTGTTAAACTCCCTCAAGACTTCGAAAATTCTCCGTTTTTTTGTTTTGGAGGATTTTCTTGCTGAACATGCTTGATATGCTCAAGTGAACCTTATTGAAGAAAATTTCCGCAGAGCTGCAATATTGATAATAATATAATAATATTATTAATATATATTATTATAACAATACATATTCATCACATTTATATAGCTCATCTGAATCGATCACGATTAAAATTGTATAGAGTATTAGAGAAGCATCATAGTATATATATAACCACATAATACATTTTGTCTTTATTTTGGTCAGATAAGTGAGTGTTCATTAAGAATATTAGGGGTGATAAGCATCTTTTTGTCTTTTGTGGTGATCAAAAGGCTGGAAGATTTGACCGTATTTTTTAATTAATTAAAATTCAAAATGATATATTTAAATTCCAGTTGATTAATAAATATTATTAAACGTGCATTTTGAATAGATATAATGTCGAATGAAGGAAAAAACAAAGCTAGTATTAAATATGTATGTTTTAAAATGTTGTTGGAAATGGCATTAAATTTTAATTTTGAAAGAGAGGGACAAAATAATTTATGATTATTAATTTTAAATTTTGTTATTTTATTTTTTTAAAGTGAAGTGTTTATATTATCATTTATAAAACAGTATTATGCATGTTTATAGAAAATGTGGGTAGAGAAAATCACACCTCAAAAGTTCTAATGAGGAAGAAGCTTGAAACGAAACAAAACACAATTACATAAAACCACTACATGGTGAGAACAAGAGCACTAGGGGAAGGACTTGGATCCCAACCATCCAATTTTCCCCATCCATCAACAAGATCCAAATTGTCCATAAAATGGGTCCACCCATAGTTATCTTCATTAACTTTACCACCATTTTTATTAAAAGATTATGATGAAAATAATATATAAGTTAATTTATATGGTCTCTTATATTTTGATGAACCTTCTTGTCCTATTTCCCTCCTACTGTTTTGAGATCAAAGAGATTATTTAGGGTTCCAATTTAATTTTCACACGTTGAAAATTAATTTTTAATGTTAAGTATTTATATTTTATAATTGATGGTTAGGGACATACAAACAAAATTAATATTAAAATTTATTTATTTATCTGTAGAGTTAAATGTTAATGTTCTTTGTTAAGGTTGTATGGTTTAAGCTTCACCTTTTGATGTTTTGAAATTCAATGTAATGTTTATAATTCATTGTTAGAGAAAGATCAAGAGAGATAGGGTGAAGGGGGCAGAGAGAGAGTGTGTTCAAATTCAAATTTAGTTGGGAGTGAAAGAAAGATAAAGAGAGAGATTTAAGAGAGAGGGGGAGAGCAATAGAGAGAAAGAGAGATAAACCATTATGTCTAGGTGGGTGGGTTATTTCTTTTGGACGTGTGATTTTGGTGCCCAAGTCTAAATATTTTTAGGTTGCATTAGACTAACAAAGTCCCTCAAGAGCCTTTAGATTAAAAAAAGTGTCAATATTTTGGATGGATATGTTGGAATTAGAACATAAATATTGATCTAGAGTTAGAATTAGGGACTATGTCACAATAGATAGAGTGCAACTACTGAAATAGGAAACATATATGGTGGATTGAATTAGATATGTTATTCAAACCAAATTTTTGGAAAAGCTAAATATTTAGTGTTTTCAAACAGTTTCACATAGAAAGAAATATTATTTGGACTTAGGGGCTTTTAGTATTTTGACATTTATTGATATAGGGAATGAAAAATGTCAAATATTTATACAACCATTAATTATTCAAATGGGAGTGACACATCTTGTGGGTTCACACTATAAAATAAATACTATCTACTAAGTGAGGGATAGATAGGGAGTGTTGTGTTAAACAAAATCCCTTCATCGAAGGTTATATTTATCTCAACACTTGGAGGTGCATTATGAGTAACTTATTGAATGACTCTTTATCCAAGACACCATAAGAGATTGGTTGAAGGTCAAAGTAACTAAAAAATATAGTCTCTCTACTTAGGTATCTTCAAACTACGACATGGTTATGCAAGGGCTAGTTTGTAAATACTAGCCGATCTACAAGCATGGGATCTTTGTAAGAAAATATTCCTCCACCTTGTGTCCTAACAAATTAGGGGGCCTAGGAATGTGCCAAACATGATGATAGTTAGATTAGGGTACATTAATTCTCTCCTTTTGTATACCTCATTAAAATGCAATGTTGAGTTAATCCTCTAGGGTATTGAAATCCTTGGAAATAAATCTTGAAGGGAAAGAAATACTAGGAACTTTTGATGTCAAATATTACATGGTGTGAGGAGAGAACATATGCAAATCTAGTACTCTTAGGTTTTAATCCCAAAAATGGAGTGTAGAAAATTTGATCCCTAAATTGAGCTAAGGCTGCAAGAGGAGAGCATATGTTCTAAAAGCTCCCAAGACACAACAAACAATTAATTTCCCAGTACTTTAGTTTGCTGCAACTAATACTAGTGAAAAATAAAGTCTTTGGACCAATGCTAGGAGAAGGATATATTAGTAGTTTTAATTTTGTTTGGTCTTCAACTTAAGATAAAGCTACCAATTTTTTTATAAATATCACATCAATCAAACCAACCAAATTGATACATTAGAATTATGGACAAAGATTTTGGCTCCACAAGACTCCCTAACACTTCTTGGGTTTTTCACCTAAAAGAAGAGAGGTAGGAAAAAATGTGCAATGTCCCCACTCAAAACTAATGCAAATATGGTTGAAATGTATCTAAATGGAACATCCTAAATGAAGAAAACTGATACAATAGATCAATTATTGAATGAAAACTAAAGAAATGCAAGATGTTTGAAAACACAGTATTGTATGCAAAAGGACCTAGAAAGATGAATAGAAATGCAAACAAAACATAACAGGAAAGAAAAATAGAAAGTATGCACCTAGAAATGTGTTGAAGACTGGAATTGTTGTTGATCCTGAAATCTTGATCTATTGGGACACTTACACCATTTTGGGAGACCTAGTCCCAAATTTGGAAAACTACATCGGAGCCTATTTCAACCAAATGGGTATCTAGATCTATAGAAGCATCTGAAAAAAATGTGCAGTGGGACTAATTCACCACTAATGGTGACTTAGTCCACTTTAGATTTTTTAAAAATCCAAAAGTGGAAACAGAAGCCCTCAGTTTCCACTTTTTATTCCTCCAAGTGTCCGATTTTGAAATTATGATTTTTGGCACTATAAGTGACTTTTTGTGGATATTTTGACCTATCCAACAAGGAGATGTCTTCATCAAGTTTGCAACTTATCCTTCAATGATTTCTAAACCTTCAAAGTGCCTAAATGTATAAACACATAATGAAAGAGAGAAATGCTGAATGTTAGGGCATATGGGGGTTTGCCTTGGTCAAACCCCTTTTAGGTAATTAAATCAAATGAAGAATTGAGATGAAGCATGAACATGAAGTGAAGGGATTATAAACTTTCCATGATGATAGATCTTGATTTTTTGCAACAATGGATGAAGAATCTTCCCTTGAATGTCTAAGAAATCTATCTTGATGACTTAGAATGCTAAAATCCCTAGCTTACTTGACTTGAGATGGAGAATGAATGATGAATGAATAATGAATTAGGGTTTAGAAGCTTGCATTTATAGGCAATCCACCAAATTTTCCCATTAGTTTGATCCCCAAGGCCCTCATGAAGGAAAAGTAAACTTAAAATCCAAATTTTCTCGCTCGAATGTCGAAAGTAGCCCAAATGGGACTAAGTCACCAAGCTGAGTGACTTAGTCCCACCTAGATGGGACTAATTCACCTAGATGGGTGACTTGGTCCCGCAGGGGTTCTTTTTCCAACTGTATTGTCAGGGAGTGAAGAAATCAGGTTTATATATTTATTTTATCAGGTCTTTGATCAAATTAAGCCTTGGGATGCACAATATGAGGCCATATGGGCCTATTAATGATGATGTAAAGAGTAATTAGGGATAGGGACCAAAATTTCAATGTGAAAGTGTGATTAAATAAACTTTACAAGATTAGAATGAGGTCCACATAGCCTAGAAAGGCACAACATCCAATTTGAATGTGTAAAACACATTATAACACTAGATTAGAATTAGGTTTAATTTACAAGCCCTATAAATTAATGTGAGAATTCTATTAAATACATTTTACAATATTGAATTAGGGGAGAAATAGCTCCATTAGACTTAAATGCTCAATAAAAGTCTAGAAAAGTGTTAAAGTCTTTTACAATATCTTTACACTTGACATGTATTTTACTCATTTTTCTAGGGCCCAAGACCTAATGTGGATGTGTAAAACAACTCACAACATTAAATCAAGGAAAAATGAAGTCCAAAATCATAAGGAGGGCCTAAACAAGAAGAAAAAGTAGAAGGGTTACTTTTTTCGTGTCCACATTTAGCCCCCACTTTAGCGAGAGGATGAACCTACTTCAAACTCACACTAAAGTAGACATTCAAGAGGGGTCCAATTTTACCAATGTGGATGGTCTAGGATAACAAAGATGAAGGAAGCGATCAAGCCCACAGGATCTAAGATCCTAAGTCAAATCGACATATAAGCATAAGAGGACACACACAAGGTGAATGATTTGTAGCAAAACAAGATACACAATCATGAAATGACAAGAACTAGAATGAGTAGAAGTAAAGAGGTGGGTCAATCTTAGACTGTTTTTCCAATATGATGTGGATCAGATCTAGGTTTTTTGTCCTAAAAAATGCATACTCACTCTAAGGTGACAGAACTTTTGGTTGTTCATTAGGTAAGAAATCCTAGAAGGTGAGAATCATACACTCATGGTTGGTATGCACTCACACACACGCAGATGGCTATGTGGAAAGTCATGCCTTGGATTAGGCTTCCCTATCAAACCATACCAAAGTTATACCTCTTGATATATTTAATAAGGAACCACACAAAAATGATTTTGTATGCTTGTAAATGCAAGGAATGTTCAAAGGGATTTTTCTTAGTTCATGCAAGGTATCATCTTAGGGAACATCATGCTTAATGTCTTGAAGAGGGGATAAGTGTTGTAGACACATAAAATTAACATCACACACCCAATTCACGTTCATTCGCTCATTGAATAAATCAAATGTAGCAAATCCATTCACTAGGTAAATAAGGTCTTTAGTCCTAAGGTTATTCATTTAAATAAATTAAAGGCTCACATCATCCTTTAATTAAATAAATCAAAATTTATTTAATTAAATCTCCAAATGCATAATCCATCCCTTTTCTGATTTAAATAAATCAAATATTTAAGTCCTAAAAGTCAAAATCATCCTAATCATCATTAAGCTAATCTAATCCTAATTAGCCTAACCTAATCACCCATCACATCCTCTAGATAATCCCACTTGCACAAATAAATCAATTTATTGATTTATTGAAATTATCATTTTCACTCAACATGGCATTTATGGGGAATATTCCCTCAAATTTGAATTCAAAAGCAAGTTGAAATGTACATCCAACAAAGCAATTAATGTCTCTTACATGTCTCTTGCCAAGTCAAACTCAACATTAACTCACAAATTCAAATTTGAAATCTCCCTCTCTTGGGCACATTTCCCAAATCTTGCACATCCCTCAACCTATGGCGTGATGACAAGTGGCCTCTTTTCATTGGCCTATTTTTAGTCCCACATTGGTCCCTTTTCAACACTCTTAGCATTTGAAAATCTACAAATAGAGATCATCATCCTTGATCAAATCCTCCACAACTCCACAATTTCATCCACAAATCCTATGCAAAGTCACTCTCCTCATTTGAGAACTAATTTTTCCCATCATCACTCCATCATCATCAAGGCATTTCATCATCTAGCTTATCTATCAAGGATTGGGAAAGGGCTATTTTCAACAATAGCACCAATCCACTATGAGATAAAGTGTTGATTATGTTTTTATATGCTTGCAATTTAGTGGTCTTTGTTCTACTTAGTTTGCATATCTTAGCATAGTCAAGTATTTCATAGGAATCTTAGATTAGATTATTTTGAATAGAATAACAACTAACCATGGTCATTTTTTTGAAATAAGGCTGATTTAAGGTTTACATTCTGGCGCTAGAAGGAGGGCACTTCTTTTTTTTTGACATACATATCAATCCATGCTTCAGATAGGATAGAAAAGTCTTTGTTTATGTTGGGTTAATATCGATTTAGACATCTAGATCAGAGGGTGAAAGACTTTTTGTTTTTTTGTTTTTTATAAGCTTCAAAGTTTGGTGCAATAGATAGGTCTATCTTTGTATTGAGTATGACAACCTTGACAATCTACATAATACCATTTTCTTTTATCAATCTTTCTGACTTCAAAAGAGTTGAAAAGGGATGCTTTACTTCCAATATTTTGCATACTACAGAACCTATTCTCAGCTAGAGATATAAATTTACTTTTGTCTTCGAAGAGTAAGTTATGTTGCTACTCTGAATCTTTTGAGCCATAATCTGTTAAGAAAATTTAGTCCTTCAGGAATGTGATAAAAATATCTATATGTTGATGCTAAATTAAAGAATGAACATCTGTTTGTAAAAAGAAAAGAAAAGTGTGATGTGTTTCCTTCTCAGATTTTGCATTGTACTTAATAATCTGGCTGCTTCTTCTTTATGGTGAAACGTTACACCTTCTGCAATCTCATAAACTACCTATCTATTTTATTCTCACTCTACATATTTTACATATCGTCATACATCTAAGTGCAGTAATAGGGAATGCAACCAATACTATGGAAATAACATATTCTATGGTTGTCTTTTAGAGAGAATTGTGTCACCTCAGACTTCATGGGTTGTTGGGTGAGTAACTCTTGTATGGGCGAACAACAGAGATGCCTTCAAATATGTCAATTCTAATATTGCAAAACAAAGACTGGTCGCGCCCATAAAAAGGATATGAAAATCATAGTAAAACCTTTCCTGGGAATTGGACATTCCAACAGGTGACTAATATCTCTCTATGGACGTTCATTTACTTGTCAAACCAGGGGACGTATACTTTAAATGGCGCAGCACAATATATGCACTAAGAACTGGTTTCAGTCAAAACTTAGCAGAAATAAATACTTGGAAGGGATTCTATCTACACTACAGGAAAGGTAATGCAAAGTTCTTTAACTCAACTATGATTTGATTAAAACAGAAACCATAATAGCTACGATTGAAACACAAACTAAGAACTGGCCTTATGTTGCAGGAACAGGCATAGGGATGGATTCCCTATGCTGCAGGAGCAATACAAGACTGAGTTTGTATGAAAACTTCAAAGATGAAAGCTAACTGAAGATCAACAAAAAAGAACAGCTAACTAACTACTCACATATACTTAATAAGTGGGCCCCTTAGCAAGCATCTACTGATTACGCAGTGCTGAACTCAGAACTTCATCAAACTTTATTCATGAAAACAGAATGGTATATATTGCTTTGTTGATATAAACTAACAACAAACTCTGTCTCTTGTCAAACAAACATATTCTGCTTACATGATATCTGCTATCTTTCTATCACTATGCTTCTATCTTACTCTAACTATCATCTCTCCTTCTCACTCGTGCGGAGGAGTACTTTATTTAAAATCAAGAGAGCAACTAACTAACTAACCCTATCAAAGAAAGACGTGGAAGTAAAGTGTATCCCATAATCAAGGAACAAACTTCATAAATGAATTTATGCGTTCAACCCGATCCAGAGAGAATCTAGCGCTCCACTCTTTCCAGATTGACTATCATTAAAAATCTTTCCCAACGGTTTCGGTCAAAGAGTCTTTGCGGAGCTTCCTCGAAGTCGTGCAGGAAATGGACTTTCTGCAAGGCGAGATCGGCTGCGCTTGACTCGATCATTCTTCAACAACCTATGAAACAAAGGTAACAGATGCAAAAGAAAGGCGTATGGCACATACACAATATCCATTCATTAATCACACATTTAAATCTATTTCATCATTCAAAAACTGTATGCGATATACCAATCATTTAGGGAGTCAACGGGGTAATAAATGTAGTCAAGTCAACACAATAAGCTGCAGGAATATGCAAATGTTTTGCTACAGGATATCCCCATAAAAGGTTTCAAAAGAGTTTTAAACAACCACGAATAAAAAAAGTAAAGGCATTAAAAGTTCATCATAATATCTAAACTATGAGCATATTTTGGGCTCATCACTGCCCCCTACTTAGCCTAATGCTGGTCCTCCAGCATTAACTTTCCTGGTGGTTTCTCTGAAGTCAGTGGTTGCTGCATGACTCTGAAATGGAGTTTCAAACCTGTAATAAAATCCTCTGAAAGCCTGGCACCTTTCATACCTACAGTCTTCTAAATCATCATTAAGATTGGTAGCCTGATAAGGATAAAGGGGCCACATTAGCACAAGAGGTCTGAATGTCAATGGCAACCACAGTTCAAATCTCTCTTGAAGTTCCAACTGTATATATCTGCTTGATTGTTTAAGAGCTACTGTGAAATTTAGGGGACTGTGAGGTTCGGATCTTCTTAGTCCAATAGTTAATCTTTCCCACCTTTTCTCACTTCTAGTGTATGCCAGTCTCCAAAATGAATATGACTGTTCCTGAAATTCATCATATACCTATTTCCTGATATCAAATATTTTCTCTCTAGCTAGAATATTATTAATGCTATATGTCAGAACAAACCAGTCTTTCAACATTGCATGGGGGTTTGAACTTTGAGAGCGTAATGGAACAAGCTCATTTTTCTTAGCTTCCTCATATATTTCCCATTGTCTGCCATAATTCGCTTCATTTGCTGCCCATGACATAAATGATCTCAAATGGATATCACCAATATACAGAAGAGGGTTCCATTATGTTTTAGATGGAATTAAGAAGCCATGTAAATAAAATTCACACAGAGAATTTCTTAACCAATTAGGGGTTGCTTGGTATGCCTCGTAAAATTCTTCAGCAGTGTGAAGTATAGGATCTTGATTTCTGGAAATTCTCATTAGTTGGAACCATAAGAACTGTTCCTTAAGGCACATAGCATAAACTCTGGGTGGTGGTCTGCATTCCATAATCTGACCAGCTACTTTTAACATTTCATCCATTTTTTCTTTCAACTCAACAATTTCCTTCTTCTGACTTTCAATTTTTTTTTTTAGTTTCTTCCTTTCTACCTCCCATAGACTTTATTGCATGTCAGTCTGGGCTATGTGCCGGAAAGTCAGGGTTTGTAATGTAACTGTTTCCCAGTTAGCTTTGACATATTCTAGAAACTCAATCAAAAATGTCTTCTTATAAACAACAATGGCTTTACAAGTTGCAGGGTGAAATGTAGCTTCACTAGGCACATTCAATTATTCAGTCAGTTCCTGTTCTTGCTGCAAGATGAATTCTTGTTGCTACAGTGGAGAAGACTGTGTTTCCTCTGAAAACTGCATAGCAGTGGTAGCCAAGTCATTAAGATTGGGTAACCCTTGCTCATTATGCTCCATTTCCTTTATCTCAACTTGTTCCTCTTCAGGAACGAATGAACTCTGTGTAGCATTTTCGGACACATTCTGAGAAACATCAAATTCAGACCCTACAGATCCTTCTAAAATTACAATAACCTCTGGTTGAGGTGAAGCAGGGGATGTCTTATATTGTTTCCTTGTGGAAACTCTTCTTTGCACTGGTGCGGTTGCAGGAGATGTTCTGGTAGCCTTCCTTTTTCTAGTCTGCTTAGAGGGCTCTGCCCTGCCAGAGGATGATGGTGAATTGGTGTTAGCAATAGGTGTTGCTGTAGGAGAGACGGCTGCAGGGGAAGGTGCTGCAGGAGAAGAGCATTGCCTTTTCTGAGAATGAGGGTCAGACTCTGGGGTTTGTTCTGCCCCAGACGACTCACTTACCTTTGTTTTTCCCTTCTCTCTCCTAGTGACAGATCTAGTTTGTACCCGAGCAGAGGATTTCGGTGGGGGAGCTGCAGGACCAGGTGCTATAGGAGTAGATGACCCTTGCCCTATTCTACTGGTAGACACAATTTCTTTCTTCTTTTTTCTGAGGTCGTGGGGTAAGTACCCTAGGGGTTTGTGGAATTTGCAAGCTCTTTTGGGCAACAAATTGTTGCCAGGAAAGAGGTGAGACATCTCTCAAAGAGCATTCAATTAGTAATTTGATAAGGCCATGGTGAGCAACATAATTATCTTTCCCTTGTTGGGTTTCATGGGCACTTTGTTCTAGAAATTTTAACAGGAAATTCAAAATATTTACAACTAACCCATGCCTCATATGACTTAATAATTTGAAATGATACGAATGCAGGTAGGAGAAACGACCTTCACAAGTTAAATACCTGATTATGTAAGCAGCATATTCTGAATAAGGAGGAGGCAATGATACCCTCTTGCATCCCTGCTTGGAGACTTCCAAAGGTCCATCAGTGGGCATTGAAAACTCAGCCCTTGCAGTGGCAGCATCTGAAGAAAATTTTTCTCCAATAGCTGGAAGTCTAGTTACTTCATCAATTCTGTCTTCAGTTGCAACAACCGTTAGACCCCATACAGTCGCTTCCCCTTCAGAAAGGATTCTCAAAAATTATCCAGCAGCCTCCTCATCAAAAGCATTTAAACTCAAGAAATAGTTTAACCATCCACAGATGCTAAATGTGTGGACTGTTTGAGGATTTTGCAATAATAATTCATGAGCTACAGGCTCATGTCGTACCAACTGACCACCTATGTTCACAGTTTTCCCCTAGCTGAACTCAATTCCTTGCTGAAAATTCAAATTCTCTGTTTCCCTTTCTGCTCTGATTTTTCTTCTATCGTGTCGTTACATTTCTTTATTTTCCAAAAATGAATTTTTTGAACAAGCAGTTTTAATTGTAATTTATAAGAAAAACATGCAATAAAAAAAGACATGCGATCATATTTGGAAAGTACCAGAAAAATAATAAAGAAATGTTATTTGCGCAGTTATGGCAGCGATGAAAAGACAGGTTTTAAAAGGTGGATTACCCCGCCCCCTACTTAGAGTATGACATGTGTCCTCACATGTACTAAAGAATATGCAGAAATCGGGTAATAATGACTGGTACTATCATAGCAGTAAATGAATAGAATAAAATAAATCAAATATGCGATAACAAAAGATATGGTGTACCTTTGATATTTGCATGTACGTGTGAAGAAAGATGACGGGATCTGCATGAGTTGAAAGTTGGGAATGATATCTTAATTAAGGGTGATGTTGATGGATGAAGTGGATGGGTGACGTGGGCAGACGAGATGAATAGATGGAATGAATGGATGGGATGGATGGATGGAAGATAAAGAAGTGAGATGGGTCGATAAATGAGAATGGAGAAAAAGGGGTTTCCTTTTAAAAAGAAAACTTTTATTATGAGCATGCTTTTTTTAGAATTACGGTGAAGCTGCAAGAGAAAAGCTAAAGCCTTCAGCTGCAGGAAGAGTAGCGGGAGGAACTTGAACGAACTGCTACATGAATTCTTCTTTTGAAACTAGTTTATGGTACAATCAGAGTCAATGGCCATTAACTAGCAATTTGAAATAGACTGGATCAATTGTCACCAGCTGTACAACTCTGTTTTCAAACACATTCTCAACTTCATAGGGGCCAAGCCAGCGTATTGTGAGCTTACCTTGATTCTCTTGATATCTGGAATCATATAACAGAGCCCAATCACCAGCAGAAAATTTCCTGGTTTTGATGTGTTGATCATGCCATTTCTTCCTTTGTTGTTGGATTGCTTTTGTGTGCTGCAAGGCTGCTTTTCTTATTTCGTCCAAAGTATATAGCTATAGGAGACAGTCATTCTGTGCTACAGATATTTCAATATTGAGTTCAAGAGCTGTCCTCAAAGTTTTATGCTCAAATTCTATGGGCAACATGGCTGTTTCCCCATAAAGCAGCTCAAAAGGTGTAAAGCCAATTTTTTGTCTTCCATGTAGTTCTGTAGGCCCAAACTGCTTCAGGAAGTTGATTGTTCCAATCTTTTCTATGGAGCTGCACTGTCTTTGTTAGAATCGCCTCAATTTCCCTATTTGTTACCTCCGCCTGACCATTGGCTTGAGGGTGATAGAGGCTGGACTTCCTATGTTTAATTTTATAGTCATTCATTAGTGCAGTGATCAGATTCGATGTGAATTGAGCTCCCTGATCAGTTACAAGCTCTCTGGGAACTCCAAATCTAGTGAAAATTTGTTCATACAGAAATTCAGCAACCTTGTTATCTCGAGCATGAATCATAGCTTTTACCTCAACCCACTTTGTTACGTAGTCCGTGCAAACTAGAATATATGACTTGCCATTTGATGGTGGATCAATTGGTCCCAAAAAATCCATTCCCCATTTATCAAAAGGGGTGACTATTACCTGTGGATATAGTGGCATTTCATCTGACTTGGTTGGTCTTCCCATACATTGGCATCTGTCACATTTCCTTGTATAGGCCACAACATCTTTGTGTAATGTTGGCCAGTAGTACCCTGTTGTAAGAATCTTCATTGATGTTCTTTTTGCTGCAAAATATCCCCCACATGGTTCATTATGGAAAGCATGCAAGATATCATAAGTCTCATCTTCTCTTACACATCTTCGCATCACTTGATCAGACCCAGTATAAAACAGATAATTTGCAATCCATGAAAAGTTGAAACTTTTTTCTATTAACAATTTCTTTTCTTTTGGAGAAAAGTGGGCTGGTATTCTACTTGCTGCTAGATAATTGGCAATGTCTGCATACCATGGTGTATGTGCAGTAATAGAAAATAAGTGTTCATCTGGGAACCTATCATCAATGACCTTGTGTTCAACAGGTGCAGCTGATTGAAGTCTTGATAAAAAGTCAGCTACAACATTAGCTCTTCCTGGTTTGTCAATTATTGTAATGTCAAATTCTTGTAACAACAGGAGCCATCTTGCCAATCTACCAGAAATGGCAGGTTTGTTCATTAGATACTTGATTGGTGCATGGTTAGTATGGACGAATATCTGATAACCTATGACATAATTCCTGAATTTATTCAAAACATACACTACTGTGAGCAATTCCTTTTCTGTAACAGTATAGTTGAGCTCAGGACCTTGAAGGTTCTTGCTGATAAAGTAGATAACATGCTCAATTGAATTTTATTTTTGACTTAAAACTGCTCCTATACCAAAATCAGAGGCATCAGCATGTATGTGAAAAGGAAAATTCCATTTTAGACCTTGAAGAACAGGGGCTTGAGTAAGCAAGTCCTTTAGTTGCAGGAAAGATTTTTCACAGGCCTCTATCCACTCGAATTGAGAATCCTTAGTTAACAAGGCATAAAGTGGACTGCCAATTTTACTGAAATCTTTTATAAACCTTCTATAATACCTTGCATGGCCAAGGAAACTTCTGACATCTTTTTGTTTTGCAGGAGTTTGTAAATTTAGAATAACTTTAATTTTAGCAAGGTCGACTTGAATTCCATTCTTTGAAATATAATGACCTAGAACAATACCTTCTTCCATCATTAAAAAACACTTTTCACTGTTTAGAGACAAATTTTGCTCTCTGCACCTTTTCAATACCTTTTCTAAATTCACTAGTGCTTCTTCAAATGTGACTCCATAGGTAGTGAAATCATCCATATAAATCTTCATACAGTCATGAGATATATCAGCAAAGATACTAATTACTGCTCTCTGAAATATTGTTGGCGCATTGCATACACCAAAAGGCAAGACCGAATAAGCAAATGTTCCCCATGGACAGGTAAAAGTGGTCTTATCTTGATCTTCAGGGAAAATTTTTATCTGATTGTACCCACTGTAACCATCCAAAAAGGAAAAATATCTTTTGCCAGACAGTGAGTCCAGTACTTGGTCTACAAATGGTAGTGGAAAGTGATCTTTTTTAGTGGTAGTGTTCAACTCTCTGTAATCTACACACACTCTCCATTTTCCACCTTTCTTGGGAACAATAACTAATGGAGAAACCCATTGACTGTCAGAGATTGGATAAATAAAACTAGTATCAAACAATTTTTGAAGCTCACTTTTAACTATTTCTCTATGTGCTAGATTTACTCTTCTTTGAGGTTGTCTAACTGGTAAAAAATCTTCTTTGATATATATCCTGTGAATACAAACTCAAGGATCTATTCCTTGTATGTCCCCATATTCCTATGCAAAAGCTTTATGCTGATCTTGTAGCATTTTTAATAAGATAGCCTGTTAAGATTGTGACAGCTTGGTATTGATATTCAAACAGTGACCTGGAGACAATTCTATCTGCTTAGTAAGATTACTCATAGAATCTACATGTGATGTTTGTACCTCTTATGGAAGCAAGTTATTGAAAATTGCTGGAAGTTTAGGCAGTGAACTCTCAGAATTTGGTTGCTGTAGGAAACATTGTAGATGGCTGCCACTTGGATTAGATGAACTACTCGTATCAGAGTTGTACTGTAGAATTTGAAAAAGCAAAGCATCCTCACTCTGAAGTTGTGAGAATGAATCATTTTGAAGCATCATTAATTGAGTCAAAGAATTGGCTTCTTCAGTTTCTTCCCTCTCATCTGTCCAAATAGGTTGGGACAAATCTGGTTGAGGTCTAGCAGGCGGATACAGAGCCAATTTTTTTATGGACTATCCATCAGAAATGGTCATATCTCTAGAATGACATCTTATAAAATCATCAGCAGTTGCTAACTATGGTCTACCAAGGATAACTGGATACCCTCGTAAAGTTGTCTTAACTGATAATATTGTGAAATCAGCTGGATACTCCCAAGATTCAAGAGTGACAATTACATCTTCCACTATCCCATCAGGTTTAACTGTGGAGCTATCTGCAAGCTGCAGAACTGTGGGTGTAGACCTAATGTTTGAAATGTTCAAGGAGTCCATAGTATGCTTTGTCATGACATTAATGGTAGCACCTAAGTCAATCAAAATATTTTTACAATTTGGCCATTTATATGTATTTGCACTATAGGACTTCCAGGGTCAATATACTTTGGGATGACTACATTTCCCAACATTATATCAGCCAATTTCCCTAAGACATGAATTGTTTGGGGATCCTTTTTTTTTCATCCAGGCTTCTTCAAACAAGCCTCTTTAATAGCTTTTCCAAAAATGGGAACATCTTTAGTAGCCTGAAATAAGGGGATTTGAATTTGTACATTTTTGAGCTAATCCAGAATGTCAAAAGTGGGTTCTTCCATAGATTTAAATGCAGTACTTTGCAACCTCTGAGGAAAAGGTGGTTTGTTTTGACTTTGCAAAACAGGCTCCTTAGAAACCGTATCAGGTATAGGCATATGCTCAGTAGGATTAGTAGGTGCAGTAGATTCTTCAAGGGAAGAATCTAGTATTTTAGTAATTAGAGGCAGTTTTGGAGCAGGTAAAGTGGTTCCAGACCTCAAATGGATGTCATTAACATCTAAGGCATAAGCTTGATATTGGTTGGCTTCGACAAGATACGTAGGCTGCTGTGGCTGCTGCTGTTGCCTATTATTGGGATTTGGCAACTACTGGGTAGGCATAGGCATTTGTTTTGGAGGTTTAGTATTTGTGGCAATTGCTGCAGGAGGTGGCATAAGGGCCTGTGGTTGCGTCTGTGGAAGATGCAGGAATCCAGAGGACTGGTTTTTCCATTGCTGAGGACCTCTCCATTAAGGATTTTGCTACCAATTACCTGAAGGTGGGGTCCATTGTCCTTGTGGCTGCTGCCAACCTCCTTGAGGAGATTGCCATTGCGGGGTTTGATAATTAGGACAACTTGGTTGAGGTGGATTCTAGCGTGGTGGTGGTCCATATGCATGTTTCCATTGGTTATTATAGCCAGAATATGGATTACCAAAAGTTAAAAGATCTTGAGGCATACCTTGTCTTTGGGCCCATGGTCTCCTTTGTGCCACAAAAAATACTTGATCATCATCACGTTCTACTGGCTTGAAGTCAGTAGGTAGTTGCTTAGCTTCCAAATTAGCCACCATCTTGCATCTGCAGCCACGCTTCTTCTGTCTACAATATGGAAAGAACTCGGCCAAAACTGCCTCAACTTCGTCATGTTTCTTCCGAGCTTGCATAGTGTCCAATTGTGTAGCCATATTATTAATGATGTCCTACTTGAAGTCAGACAGCAAATTTGTTATCTCCATTCGAGAAACTCCACTAGAAGAAGACTTCCCCACTGTAGCATGATGACCTCGACCTTGCTTAACTATTGCTCGGGAGTAGTTAAGACATATTTTCTTTATATCATCCCAAGGAAGTTGGGTTATATCACCTCCTCCCATCAGGTCCAAGGCGTCTATATAGGCATCACTGATTCCCCTTAGAAAGAGTAGTTTCTGAGAGTCCTCGTTGAGAGTATGGTTTGAGTTCCTCTTTAGTGAAAACAAAAACCTGGAAATATAATCTTTCAGACTTTCATCCTCCTTCTACTGAATTCAGAATATGTCATCACCTTTGTTGGCACTCTTACAATATTCCTTATACTTCTCAAGGAATTTTGTCTGCATGGCTGCCCAACTATCAACAACGCCTCTTCCTAGACTCATGAACCATCTGAGAGCTCCCTCCTTCAAGGTGGAAGGAAATAACTTCAGTTTATGAGCATCTGAGTTGTAGTCATAACTGCGACAGAGGACGTCAAACTCAAACAAAAAGGTTTCAGGGTCCTCTGTGACTAGGCCATAGAATTTTGGAAGTAGTGAAGAAGGTATATTCTTAAGATTGTCAGTATCTCATTGGGGAACAATGGGAAACTCAAAAGCAAGAGGTGGATTATTTGCCATGTTTGCTTGCTGGAATAACAAAGAAAATGGATTTTCCCCAGGTTCGTTGTCAGCTGGGTCAAATGGTAGTTCAACAAACAGGTTTTCAGGGAGGAACCTTCCCAGTGAGTCTCTTCTTCTTCTATGCATGCAATACGATGAATGGTGGTTTGAAAGATTTTGAAATTTTTTGACTAACAAACTAAACTAATACTAAAAATGGCTTCTGACAAATCCTTAGCTTAATGCCATCCTCGGCAATGGTGCAAAAAATGGTCGCGCCCATAAAAGGATATGAAAATCATAGTAAAAACTTTCTTGGGAATTGGACATTCCAACAGGTGACTAATATCTCTCTATGGACATTCATTTACTTGTCAAACCAAGGGACGTATACTTTAAATGGCGTAACACAATATATGCACTAATAACTGATTTCAGTCAAAACTTAGCAGAAATAAATACTTGGAAGGGATTCTATCTACACTACAGGAAAGGTAATGCAAATTTCTTTAACTCAACTATGATTTGATTAAAACAGAAACCATAACAGCTACGACTGAAACACAAACTAAGAACTGGCCTTATGCTGCAGGAACAGGCACAGGGATGGATTCCCTATGCTGCAGGAGCAATACAAGACTGAGTTTGTATAGAAACTTCAAAGATGAAAGCTAACTGAAGATCAACAGAAAAGAACAGCTAACTAACTAGCCACATATACTTACTAAGTGGGCCCCCTTAGCAAGCATCTACTGATTATGCAGGTGCTGAACTCAGAACTTCATCAAACTTTATTCATGAAAACAGAATGGTATACATTGCTTTGTTGATATAAACTAACAACAAACTCTGTCTCTTCTCAAACAGATTCTACTTTTCATTATCATACTGACTCTTACATGATATCTGCTATCTTTCTATCACTATGCTTCTATCTTACTCTAACTATCATCTCTCCCTTCTCACTCGTGCAGGAGGAGTACTTTATTTAAAATCAGGAGAGCAACTAACTAACTAACCCTATCAAAGAAAGACGTGGAAGTAAAGTGTATCCCATAATCAAGGAACAAACTTCATAAATGAATTTATGCATTCAACCTGATGGAGAGAATCTAGTGCTCCATTCTTTCCAGATTGACTGTCATTAAAAATATTTCCCGATGGTTTCAGTCAAAGAGTCTTTGTCGGAGCTTCCTCAAAGTCGTGCAGGAAATGGAATTTACTGCAAGGCCGAGATCGACTGCGCTTGACTCGATCATTCTTCAACAACCTGCAAAACAAAAGGTAACAGATGAAAAAGAAAAGGCATATGGCACATACACAATATCCATTCATTAATCACACATTTAAATCTATTTCATCATTCAAAAACTGTATGTGATATACCAATCATTTAGGGAGTCAACGGGGTAATAAATATAGTCAAGTCAACACAATAAGCTGCAGGAATATGCAAATGTTTTGCTATAGGATATCCCCATAGAAGGTTTCAAAATAGTTTTAAACAACCACGAATAACAAAAGTAAAGGCATTAAAAGTTCATCATAATATCCAAACTATGAGCATATTTTGGGCTCATCAAAGACCATAAAGTTATCTCCTGTATCAAGCTAGAGCTTAAGTTCGAAGTAGCTATCCAGATGAGTTTGGAGATATTGCATGTGTCTTTGTGTGATGGAGGAGACAAGACCCACGTGAAAACATTGAATTTTATTGCTTCAAATCTGCCTTTTTCCTAGTGCAAAGCGTATTTAATTGCTGAAAGCTTTCTCAGATATTAAAACCCAATGCTTTCAATCGCCTTCCAAATCACCTTTAATATTCCATATCTACATTTTTTTCAAATAAATCGCCCTCATTATAGTCCCTTGCCTCATTAAATGTTGGTCCTCTTTATATGTTGACTGTGGTTCTTTGTAGGGTAGGCAAGAATACTTGATAAGTAGGCTTTAATGCTGATACTTGCTCAAATATATCTCTGTTTACAGTTGATAGTTCAAACAAAAGTCATGATTTGCAGTAAAGAGAAATCTCCCCAAACCTATTCTAATTGAGGGTGTGGCACTGATAGAAGGACATTGGTCAAAGGTAATCATTAAATAGAACTTCCACCTACCAGCTGCATTCATAATGCACCTTGTGATTGGATGAAAAGACTTCTGTGATTTTGACATTCTCTGCTCAGGGCAGCTGAATACAACACAGGGTGTCGACTGATGTAAATGTGGATTTATGGTTATTTGCTTACATGGATGAGAGTTATGTGTGCAGTAACATTATGAATATGATTCGCACCATGATAGCTAGTATTACCAAACCATAGGTAAAACGCGTATTAACTTCAGAACATATATCTAATCAATTGAAATCTAAAATAGGTAAAGGTTGTGGTATATTCCTTTTGTATATATAATCAGTTTTCATGCCTTGTTTGAAGCTCCCATTTTGGCATAGGCAAATGGTCTACTGCCAAAGGTTGTGAAATATGACTTTGCACATGCCAATGTGCATCCTTTTGAAATTTTTTGGGCGCGTATTTTATTTCAACTACCAATTACATTAGCTTGAAAGTATTTTAAAATCCATCAGTCAATAACATGTGATAATCTTCCTATAGCCACATAAATCTCCTTCATTGATTTCTAAAGGATGCACCAAATTCTGCTCTAAATGCATGGATTAAATCAACTACTAATTTGTATTGTTATACTGACATTCTGGCTACTTGCACATTGAAGATGAAAAAATGATCTACTCACACATACATTGTTATACTGACATTCTGGCTCACTTGCTTGAGTGTGGCACACACATCGTTCTTACTCACTTACCATTTTCTATATGCTTTGAAAGCTTAGCTTCTAGTACGCTGATTGCAATGATATTGTACTATTAAAGTTGATATTGGGAATCACAATTAGCATACACTCAGACTAATTTTACTCATCACTGGCACGGGTGAGTTACGAACCTGTCAGTGTATAAAAATCAGCTAGTTAATTGAGATCAGATTAGGAGGGCATAATTTCTAGAGGGTCTTAGAGTCTTCATATGTGGTTTAAGGGTCAACTACTTTCTAGCTATCAAGCGTTCTTCTCATAAAGGCAACTTATATGTATATGTTTTCAATCCAAAGGTGGAAAATACTCTGACAGATTTCCTAGTTACGTATAGGGGGCCTTCTATGAGCTGTAATCATGAAGATTTTGAATCAAAGGGTATCAAACAACACAGGAGTAAATTATGTTGACATTTTTTGACTATTATTAGACCTTATTAAATGTTCTTTACTTTTAGCAGGGTTTGTAAATACTTTTAAATGTCTTTTGCATTGATTAGATCTTATAGTCTTATCTTGCTAAAAAGCAGAATGAAAGATTATCAATTAGATGTCATCATTAAATTTCATTGACTACATATTTGATGAAATTGATTTTCTTTTAATATTTATTTCCTAAATTATTTCTTAACAATTGATTCTCATATGTTTTTATCTTGCAGATTTCGTTTGCACATGGAAATTTCAAATTTGAGGCAAAGGAAATAATCTTTGAGAATTTTTGAATTGAAAGTAGGCCTTAAGCATTAAACTTGAACTTGACAAAAGCATTTTTAAATGCTTATCGAAATAATCTAGAGAATCCGTTTCCCACTTTAGTTTTCTATTTTAGGCCAACTAGATCATTGATTTTGTTTCAAAGTTGGTTTAAAATTGAACACTAGAAATTGACTAGACTTTACTTTTGGGCTAAAATTGAACAAGACAAATTTCACACTTCATCTTGGTGCTTTAAAATGAACTCATCATTGCTTTTGAGGCTAAAATGAACAAGTGTTTGATTTGTGTGATTTTGTCTTTGGTGCATTTTGAGTGCGTATCCTCTCCCCTTGTGCTTCGTGCAATCTAGGGTGCAAGAGAAACAATCAAAATGCATTTTTTTGCTTTGAGTCACCTTTAGAGGGGCCTACCTAAGAGACACATCCAAAAGGAGAACTCGAAGGCGACTCTAACCAGTTTTTCATTCGGGCCGGTATATAAATGGATAAGACTAAACTGTCAAGTCCTCATGGTATGTAGGCCTTAGTCGTATAGTGTCTTTCAGAATGGGGTACTATCGTAAAATTTATAAGAGCCCCTAGTAGGATTGATTAAAGCCTTTAGTGGCTTGCTGGACGCTCGCAAGGTGCCATGTCCCCGATGTTGTGTCATTAAGAACCTTGTTTGTAGTTGCCAACCAGTCCATCCAACGAGTTTATCAAAGTGGTGCATTGGAACTTAGATTCCAAGAAGTTACTTGCCATGTCCGATCTTGGTTGAAATATAGAGGTTAAGACTTCATTCTTAACATACCTTTATATTTTGTCCTTGGTTGCATGTAAAATCATCTCTTCTACTACGAAGGGCATGAGGCAAGCCCACCAAGAAAAACGTACCGATTGAGCTAGGATGTTATATTGCATGTGAGTCAGTTTGAAAACACAGTGCTTTAATCGAAAACATTGGGAAACCAACATTGAACAAATCATCAAAATTGCAAACCCCTTAAGAGAGGAAAATATCCTTGAACAGATTCACATGTTATTGCTTTCCCTTGGGATTCGTATCCTTAGAGGCATCTAAACATTTGGATTTTATCTCAATTTGCTTCTACTAAAGTCAAATTTAGGTAACTCTTTCCTCAAATTTCCTTGGTTTTTGCATAATACACTTTGTGGGATAAGGGGAAAGTTGAGACATTAGACATCTAGATTCAAATTATAATCAAGAGTGTGTTTGTGGTAAAAAGAATCCATTAAGAAAAGATTAAATCAATTGGACCCACATATGTGCTTGGCATCTTTTGGTCATATGGTTTTCATGCAAACATTGGTCTTTTGATTTTGAATTACTTTTAGAGAAAGGCATGTTCTTCACTTGGTCTCATAAGCAAGTCCTTCCTAGGTTCATTTAGGATCAAATGAAACACTTCATTCATCCAAACATCTATCAAAACCCATCCCACCAAAACAACTTTAGAGCTTTGGAAACATCATTCTAGACTTAGGTAAATCATCAAAATTAGAATCACCTTGTTTAGTTAAGTGTATGGGAATGCATCCTTTCTCATAAATTTAATTGAATTAGCAATCCTTTGAACAAGTTCATCATAAGATCACATCCAACATCTTAGGGTTTACAAGTTCATTACCCAAATCAAACCAATCAAAATCAAACCCTAAGTCCAGCATTGATCCAAAGTCTCTAAACATTCAAAACTCATATCATTTACACCTTTCATCCTTCATCTCATCATAGGTCCTAAGAACCTTAGAGGTCACTTTTGCAACAAGGTCAAAACACAAGGAGAACATGGAATACAAAATTGATCCATACATCATGAGTAATCCAAATCTATTGAAATTTCAAAGCCTTACAATGCCAATTGATTATCATTCGCATGTGGGATCATTACCTTTGACAAATATCAATAGTACAACAAGTGTGAGTATGCCCAAATAAAAAATTGGAACACATTTCCTGATGGTAGATCTAAATCCAAACCTACAAGTCTATCAATTGAACAATTAATGCATGAGCCTTCAAACGAACAGCGTCATCCCACCAAATCCCTACATGCCAAATGAAAATGTACCAAGTAGAAGTTTTCCAAACATGAATCCAAAAAACTTTTGGATATATACATTTACAAATCATACGAATATTCCAAACATGAACAATGGTCAATTTCAACCTATCATGCCAAATCTGAGGGTCATCCCAAATCAAAACATTGTCCAAAATCAAACACAAGTACACACTCCAAATCTGCTTAAACAAAAGCCAAATCAACTATATCAAGGGAGTCAAGATCGAAACCAAGATCAAATTTGGTGAGATCAAATTGCTACACTTACCAAAATAGTTGAGTCATTGCGCCAAGAGACATCTCCACCACCATTACCCATATCAACATCATTCCTTGGTTTAGGGCTTCCCCCTTTACCTAGCACCAATCACTCCATCCAAATCAATCCACCTAACACCAATCGAGCCATCACATCAAATCCTTTGAATATACCATTAACATCGCACCAACAGATGGTATCTAATCAAATGACAACATCAATCCTAAAAAATCAAAACATGGTCTCCCAAGGGCCTATCACCTCGGTCATTCCAACCATCCCTATCACTTCAATCATTCCATCCACCCCTATCACACCCATCATATCTCAACCCCTCATGACCATAATCACTCCAAGCATATCTCAACCACTTGTCACTACATCCAACACAATTCCAAATCCACCACCACTACCACCAAAACCAAATGCAGCAAGACAATATAACATTGCGCTAAAAGCTCACCAAGCCTACCAAAAGGCCATCCAACAATATCTAGCCATGCAACAAGCAAGACAAGCTCAACAAGTGAGACAAGCCTCTCAAACTACCCAACAAACACAAGCACAAACACGAAAAAAGATAACTATTAGGGATAACGATGAACATTCAACCATTGGTGATAGCATTGACAATCTCTTTACAACAATTGCTAAAAGTAATGATCAAGATCTATCCATCAAAGAACACATTGACGATGTTTCTATCTTGTCCGAAGATCAAATCAACATACATCAAGAGTCACTTTTCAATCATGATCAAAATCCACCAACCAACAGTGATCCAATCCAAGAAAGGTCAACAACACTTGACCCTATGGTTGAAGACATTCACAATCTCTCCGCCGCAATTGTTGAAAACAATGTTCAAAATGTACCCATCAATGAGCACATTGAAGATGTTTTCACCTCATTTGATGACCAACTCACCATACATCAAGAGCCACTTTTTAGTGATCTATTTCAAGGAGTGTTAGGATTATTTGATCCTATTGACATAATGCACAATCCGTTGACCTATGATCATGTTGAAAATGTCTCTACATCACCTTATGAGTTAGAGGACATATCTCAAGAATTTGTTCCAAAGCATGATCAAAATCTTTCACCAAGGTCTAGCAATGGTCCTTTCCAAGACATATTGACATCCTTCGACCTCATGGTTACAGATACTGAAGGAACCCTGAACTTGACACTTGAGGATATTGAAACACTTACCATGTCTAATGACAACATCCAAGAACCCTTTGTAAGCAATCCATCCTTTGAAATTGACCCATGTCAAGAACTTGATCCAAAGCATGTCAAAAGCAACTCCAAAATCATTCAAGATCAAGAATTTGTATCTACAAGATACTACAATGATCTAATGGACACTCTCCTATCTATACATAATGCACATATTCCGCCATCTACCCATGAGATGCTTTCTATGGATAGACATGTAGATGATCTTCATTTAGAATAAGATCCCTTTACTCCTGAAATTATTACACAAAAGGAGTAGGTTATTGATTCCTACAATCAAACAGAGTTGTCAACAACAGTATCAGATATATCACAAATTCAAACTAAGGACATCATGAATAATGATATCGAACATTATCCACTCAAGGAAGCAAGTCAGACAGAACAGTATAATCCAAAGTTAGCAGAGCGGCAAATTGAAACAATGTCATATATAGTGGTCATTTGTCAGAGCATGTTTACTGAAAAAGACATCTCAGAATAGGTAGAATCAAAGCATGAAGGTACTACTTCCACAATACTGGGGGCAACTATGTCTCAAGCAAGTGTCAATGTAGGGAGCACGAAGAATCCTTGTGATGAAACCAATGCTGATACTACAACTAGCCACGTCATGAATCTTCATCCACCCATCACCCCATGCACGAATTGGGACCAACGTCAAAAGGAAGAATTGAATCAAAGTATGAAGAACTTTATCAAAGCAAAAGAAGCAAAGCATGATGGACAAAACAAATACATATGGATACCAAAGAATACAAAGAAAGATCATCGCTATCAAACTCCATTAGTCAAAGAAACTATGGGGAAAAATAAAAAAGGGAAAAGTATCCATCAAGGATGTCCACAAAAGCAAAAGCAAGCTTTTCAAGCAACACACAAAGTGTATCAAGCAGTTAGTCCTAATTCAACACACACTTCCATATCCACCCATCATTGCTCATCTTCCCACGTTTGGAGAGTCAAACATTCCAAGCTGTCAACCAATCCATCTCCTATCCCTAAACACACTCCATCCATGCCTCCACGCATGATATCCAATTCTAAAATTGACCATGTATTGGAAACGACCCTTCATCATAAGGATTTAGAAGGCACTCTATCATGATGTATGCACAAAGACAGAGTTAGCCCCGATATCAATAAAGCAGATCAAGAATCTCAAAAGTTGCATTCAAGTGCACGTATCTTAGCAAAGCAACTTCTTCAAGTAGGATATCGATGGAAAATTATGACAGGGGCATCTACATCAGCGACACCTTGTGATTCGGCATGAGCTTAAAATCTTTCAGAAAAAAAATAAAAAATGAAAATCCAAAAAAATAAAAAAGGATTGAAAACAACAAAGAAAAAAATTGTCCTCTAGTGAAAACCACATGGGCAGCGCTTTGGGAAAGACCATGACGAAAACCTGGCAAATAAGCATCATGTGTGGAATCGAGCATCTACGTACGCCACTTCAGGTGAAAGCATTTCATCCCATTTGTAATAAATCGAGCATTCCATCCATCTTATCCATGATAAATCCATTCATCCATGAACCATTGATCCAATCCATTTTCATCCGTCTGCATCCATCATCCAATTTATCTTGATCTTGATGAAAGTTTGGGGCACACTTTACACTTGCTTATGGTAAACATCTTGACAAGCGTCGTTTTCATGGATCCTATCCTATCCAACATTATCCAAGCCTTGAAGCATTATCCAAATGAGCATTTGTTATCCGAACACCTTATCTTATTGCAAGATAATCCATATCCATCCATTCATTCACTTATCCAAGAATCCACCCATCACATTCCATACATTGCTAGACACTGGGGGGTAGATATGTACATCTTGCTTCGAGAATAAATATTGATCTATATCCTCCAACTTATGTAGTGATTTGAACATTGGTAAACATGAAATCAAAGTGGTCAAAGCATTTGTGATCTAGAATCCAAATCACTAGCCCATGGCACATTTTGACGAGAAGATATTCCTCATTAGTCTTCATCTTTCATCAAGCATCGATCCAAACAATCAATATCAGTCACATCTAACGTACCCTACAAACGTCACATCAAATGATTCGAACAACTTTTGTTTCAAAATCAAGCTTCATCAATCCTGATCAATCGAATCCAATCAATCTATCACCATCCTTGCATTGTTGTGCATCCTCAACAATGAACATTATCATCATCAATCCTGATCAATCCATCCTTGCATTGTTGTGCATCCTCAACAATGTTATCATCATCAATCTTGATCAATCAATCCTTACATTGTTGTGTATCCTCAACAATGTTATCATCATCATCAATCCATCGATTTGATCAAACAACCTTAGCTTGGTCTTCAACAAAATCCCAAAACAGAGAACTAATATCGTCACACATGTCCATATCCAAATTGTCAAAATCATGCAAAAATCAAAAAAATTAGAAAATCAGAAAATCCAAAAACATTAAAAACATATCAAAAAATAAAAAACACTCAAAAAGTCAGAAAACATCAAAAACATTGGAATTCAAACTACGTCGTCTCTGAGCTTAAACGTAGGCAAGGCTAATCTTTGATCAGCCCCCAAGAAATCAAAATCAAAAACATTTGAAAAACATCAAAATCCAAAACATTCAAAAACATCAAAATCCAAAAACATTCATAAAATCTCGAAACCCAAAACATTCAAAAATCAAAAAAAAAATTTGTAAAACCCCAAAAAATACCAAAAACAGCCTCAAAACATTGCAAAACTCCAAAAACATCCAAATATTTGAAAAAATCCATTTGTCTCATCTAGCTTGCACCCATAATAAACACCATCCATGATAAACTGATCATCATCCTCAACCTTTAGTGAAATAATTAGGAACAAGTCTAGCAGGTTAAAAGTAAAACTCAAAAACATAAACAAGTTGGTCAATTCTTTGTGTCGATAGTCCATCATCCAAATAGTCCCATATCAATCATCTGATAACATCATGTCCTAGGATGAATCCTTCCTACAAGGGGCATTATTTATCAAAAAGAACACTTTGGATAAATGAAATGATGTGCCATCATCCACTAACATGTCCTAGGATGTATCCTTCCTACAATGGGCATTATCTTTTGGCAATAGTTTTGGTTCTTATCCTTAAAAACACATTCCCTTTTAGTTAGCAGTATTGAAGAACATCAACTTGTTTGTGTGCTTTATCTTTTTCTTTTGACTTATCTTATTGTGCTCAGTCCAAGGACCTCTCAATGATATCCGAATGAAGGATTTAGAGAGATAGGAATGGGGCAACGATCATTATCTTTTGTCTGTTGTGCTTGTTGGATGTTCTTGTAAAATAACTTGGCGAATACTTACTTTGCTAGGTACATCCTAGCAAGGTTTCCGTATGTCAAGTGTGAACAAGAATACTCCTATCTATTTGTCGAGTCAAAGTCCATCACACTAAGTACAAAGCCATTCTGGTCCTTTATACCTTGATTCATCGTGCTTATGTGTGTTATCAAACATAAGGTAAGTAGCCCTTTTAAAATCCCAATCCTTGATAAGCAAATCATCATCTATCTATCATCATCATCTCTCATCATCATCTCTAATAAAGTCTCATCAGATCATGGACTTGTTGGATCCTCTTGTCATCATCTCATTTCTATGCTAACATCATCATCACCAATGCATCCATCCTGCATCCACATACCATTCACATCATACATATTATTAAGGAAACATCGATTATTTCACATGTATTACATTTGTATCATCATCATAATATAGATCTGTTAGTCTAAGCATCTCATAAATCATGACATTTGCATAAATCATGCATTTGCATAATCACATCATATCATCATCATAATATAGATCTGTTAGTCTAAGCATCTCATAAATCATCCATTGCATAATCATAGCATATCACATAATCAATCTCATTCATAACCATCCATTTTGAACCTCTTTATCGCGAGATCGACCTTCAAATTGAATCTTTTTGCTTGATCTCTTGAGGGGGCAATGTACTAGTGTACTTTCTGCTGGAGAATCCAAAAAATCATAAAAAATTTCAATTTTGATCGCGGCAAGTTTATTCTTTGAACCAATGCAACAAGTACATTGCTTCAAAGAGGGGCAAAATGTAGACACATAAAATTAACATCGCACACCCAATTCACGTTCATCTGCGCATTGAATAAATCAAACACAACAAATCCATTCACTAGGTAAATTAGGTCTTTAGTCCTAAGGTTATTTATTTAAATAAATCAAAGGCTCACATCATCCTTTAATTAAATAAATCAAACTTTATTTAATTAAATCTCCAAATGCATAATCCATCCCTTTTCTGATTTAAATAAATCAAATATTTAAGTCCTAAAAGTCAAAATCATCCTAATCATCATTAAGCTAATCTAATCCTAATTAGTCTAACCTAATCACCCATCACATCCTCTAGATAATCCCACTTGCACAAATAAATCAATTTATTGATTTATTAAAATTATCATTCTCACTCAACATGGCATTTATGGGGAATATTCCCTCAAATTTGAATTCAAAAGAAAGTTGAAATGTACATCCAACAAAGCAATTAATGTCTCTTACATGTCTCTTGCCAAGTGAAACTCAACATTAACTCACAAATTCAAATTTGAAATCTCCCTCTCTTGGGCACATTTCCCAAATCTTGCACATCCCTCAACCTATGGCATGATGACAAGTGGCTTCTTTTCATTGGCCTATTTTTAGTCCCACATTGGTCCCTTTTCAACACTCTTAGCATTTGAAAATCTACAAATAGAGATCATCATCCTTGATCAAATCCTCCACAACTCCACAATTTCATCCACAAATCCTATGCAAAGTCACTCTCCTCATTTGAGAACTGATTTTTCCCACCATCACTCCATCATCATCAAGGCATTTCATCATCTAGCTTATCTATCAAGGATTGGGAAAGGGCTATTTTCAACAATAGTACCAATCCACTATGAGATAAAGTGTTGATTATGTTTTTATATGCTTGCAATTTAGTGGTCTTTGTTCTACTTAGTTTGCATATCTTAGCATAGTCAAGTATTTCATAGGAATCTTATATTAGATTATTTTGAATAGACTAACAACTAACCGTGGTCATTTGTTTGAAATAAGGTTGATTTAAGGTTTACAAGTGCAAATGGTCTCATCTTGTTTCCAAGAGAGGACAAGTGCAAGATCTCATCTTGGATAACATTAATAGCTTTAAAGTAGAAGATGAAGAAGAATACATGAGAGCTTACTTGGAAAGCCCTATGCCAAGGGGTAAACCCACAAAAGTGGTTTACAATTTGAATGAGGAAGAAAAACTTGTAGAAAATGACACCATGCCAAAAATTTTCATTCTAGGGGTTTGAACAAACCAAAAAAGGGTTTGCTTGAACCAGGGTTCAAGTGAACCCATTTAATGCATGCACGAACAAAAAATAAATGAAAACCAATTTTGGAAAGGGGTTCAAATGAACCTTGGTTCGCTCAAACCCCTGGGAGCTCACTAGAACCCCCCTGGTTCTAGCAAACCCCCTTTTTCCCTAATTTTTGACCTTGTTAAAAAAAAAAACCTAAATTTTTAATCTTCGAAGCTCAAGTTGAGGATGAAAATGGGGGAATCTTCACAAACCCAACTGGAATGTGGTAGTCCTCAGAATGAGTTATCCAACAAATATAATTTTAATATGTTTTGGCTTTATTATATATATTTTTTTTAGTTTTATTAAACATAGGTTTTTCATAAAAAATGAAGGTCTTTGTTCTGCACATGTGGAAAAATAGTAGAATGTCTAAAAAATTTGAAAAATATAAGTACCCCAGATATTGAAGTCGTTGATCCAACAAAAATAAATAAATTGAATTTCAATAAATACAAAAAAAGTTATGTGTTATACGGTCGTGCTATGTCTGAATTGTAATTAGTTTCACTTCAAAACTTGATTAAAGAAAACATATTCAATAAAAAACTATCTAACCAAGTGGAAGCACTAGATATCAGAGTCAAAAATCTAAATTTGAAAGAATACGAATTTTATCCTTCATGGAAAAAAAGTTATGCATTATATGGTGTGCGCCACTTTTTTAAAATGTTGTTTTCTGAAAAAAAACCAGTTTTCATGGGAGATGGAAAAAGAAGTGCAATCTGATTCCAAAAATTTTGAAAAAAATATTTTTAGAATCTACAAAAAAATGTGACGAGACTCTTGTTTGCATCATCTTCAAATTCCTCATAGTTTAGCCACTATAGGTGCTCGAATGTGGAGAATTAGTTTTAAAAAATAATTTCAGTGTCTAGTTTGGCCAAAAATTGTAAACCACTATTGTGGGATCACCCCAAGTCATATGTTTCCTATAAGCTAGCTTGATATGAAGAAGGTAGTATGTCACATGCGAGCCAATTTAAGGCATGTTGTCCACATCCCTTGAAGCTTTCTCTTATATATGTTCATGAAAGGTTAATGACTAGACAAAAGAGTCAACAACAATGGTATGTGTAGGATCATCATGGAAAAAATAAGCCCTTAAGTGGCAAAAAATTCATAAAAATCAAAGTTAGGAAACTTGACGTAAAAATTGAATAAGTTATCTATACCGTTTGAAAGCTATATATGTTTTTCAATCAACCTATCAATGAGAACTTTAGTCATAATTCAAATAGAAAATGAATAATAATTATTTATTAAATTCAAAGTAAAACATAATTTATATTGATGGAAAGTTGAGAATCTCCTTTAAAAACCCTTTTCGTTTCATCAATTTTGGGTAAAAAAAAATTGTCAGCCACATACCCTACACATACCCATCATATTGCCACTTTTTGGTCTATCATGATCTTGCACATACCCACAAGTGACATACGAGGACAAGGCTACCTAACCCCCTTGTCCCCACTTAGTGTAGGACAAGGGTGAGCTGAAATGATTGATAAGATGTATGGTAGAGTGAAAATCAAAATCAATTAGAGGAAGGGGGTGCCCCCACATAAGGAAGAGCGCCTAACTCCTTAAGATCTTGGATTTTACTACTCAAAGCCTTACATTCATTACTAGAATGACTATGAACTCTGTGATAGGCACAAAATGAAGTCTTGTAATAAAATTTCTTTCGAGTTCTTAGAGGAGTCTCGACAAGATACCTTCTTGATCAATGGTAGAAGGTGTTCCTATAGTTTGTGACAAAGATACTTCTTGCTTAGATGTACAAGATGTCATATCTATGCAAGACTCTTTAGATGGCGAGATTTTGTTCTCTCCTTTCTAGGAGGGTGTGTAATCTAACGAACTCAAATCATTAATTTTTTGTGAGATGACATTGACATTAAGTGAAGATGTCTTTGTTTGTTTCATTTCTTGTAAAGGATAACTTTCAAGACTACTAGTTTCTATCAGTTCAGGATGCTTTATAGTTAAAGTTGGCTTAGAAGAATGTTGTGTGAAAGTGTTGATGTTGAGTGAAGGATTGGTGATTTCTATCAAAGGACAATAACCAAGACCATGAGTTGCTTCTTGCATGTTAGGATTGATGGGGATACAAATACCTTGCTCTTTAGCACCACATCCTTTTCCATTATATCTAAGTTGTTTCATAAGTTCATAACCTTTTCCATAAAGATTTTTCATTCCTAAACACAATGTTTCATTTGTCAAAGCTAGTGAACCTTCAAACATTCATGTGATGAACATTAATACAAATAATGAACAACATGCTATTGCTCCAAATGTTACCCAAGTTAATCCTATGGATGAACTTGTGGGTATGATAGATGTTATCCCTCATAAGGGCCCAACCAACAAATTTCTTGATACTAATTTTTCTTCTCATAATATACTTAAAAACCTTCCCAATGGTCCTCTTTACATTGTTGACCACATCTATGATAAGCCCACCAATGGAATATTAATAGACCCCACCCATGGAAAGAATGTGATCACGGAAGAATTTTTAGTATTACATCATCTCTATCAAGATGATTATGATAAACCAATCGCATGGATTAAAACACATACTATTTTTGCATGCCCTACGATCAGATCAATCATACTCCCATTACAGATAGGACCCAAAACTTTGGGTGTAACATTTTCTATCATTCCATAATCAAATCAATTTTGTCAGATGTGACTAGGTCATCCTTGGCTTCGCTAGATGAAAGTTGTTCCTTTAGTGGCTCACAAATGTTTGAAGTTTCCACATGAAAATGAGATATTTACCATACACCATAGTGGCTTTAATCCATTGTTCTCTAAAAGTAATTTTTCCTTAGAATCCTTTTGGCCTGAATCTATGGAACCCATCACCCCTCGAAAAAAATTCTTTTTCATTACCTATCAAAAGTTCAAAGCCAAATGAATAGTCAAATTGTCTCTTCGGCACATGTCGTTGTCCACTTCCACCATTCCCATCCTAGATGAGACAATGCTTTAGCTTGAGTCTGAACCTGAGCAAACAATGCAACCTCATGAGCAACAAACCATAGACAATGATACCTTGAATGATTTCTTACAAATTTGCAACTCAACATGAAATGGCCATAAAGGATGTAGATCTTGATCTTTGACAATAGAAATAGAAAAATGTTTGATATTGGATCTTCAATGCTACATCACAACACTAGCTCACTAATATTCTTGATACTTGATATTCTTGACATGATGATGGATCTTGAATTGTTGCAACAATTAATGAAGAATATTCCCTTGAATGCCTTAGAAATGATCTTCAATGCTATTAGGTATGTGCATGATCATGATGGGCCAAAAAGTGGCAATATGTAAGTGATATGATGGCCCATGTGGTTGACAACTTATTTTTATCCAAAATTGATGAAATGAAAAGGGTTTTTAAAGCATGAGATTCTCAGCTTTCCACCAATATAAATTATGCTTTACTTTGAATTTAATAAATAATTATTATTCATTTTTTATTTGAATTACGACTAAAGTCTTGATTGATAGGTTGATTAAGAATCATCTATTGCTTTCAAATGGTATCACATTTTTTGAATCTGAATGCATCACATTCTATGCTTCGTATACTATAGGATTAAAAAACAAAAAATGAATTTCATGAAGTTTTGACCAAGTTAAGGTGGTCAGACATACGAGTTTTTATATTTTTTAAAAGTTGTAATAAAAAAATCATAATTAATTATTTACTTAGAAAAAGTTTACAAAAAAATATGCATCACATCCAGACATGAGTCCTCAAATTATATCTAAAATCTTATAAAAATATATTGTGGGAGTAAATGGTGACTCCCCAACACCCCCAAGATCAGTTGCGACCAAAACCACTTCCACAAGAGAGAGAATGGCAAGAAAGCTTGCTTCACAATGCAAGATTGATTAATGGCTGAATTGATTGCTATGCAAATGTACATGAGATACATTGCTTATATAGGCAAGGTTGAAATGTAGTAATAAACATGATGTTGACAAATTTCATAATCCTGTGACATGAGATAACCAACAACTTAATCACCTAGGAAATGATGCATCCTAGCTAGATAAGATAAGTTCTAGAAAAGCCAACTAAGACTTCTAGAAAGAATCTTTTTCCTAAGTAAACTTAATCATGTGAATATGTCCCCTAATTTACCTAGTGAATGAATTATCTAGGTACAAGACATATATTCACACCAACATATATTATCATTTTATTGTGGTTACGGTGGTTAGACAAACACCTACTTATTTTTTCCCAAAAATTTAAGTACTACTGCATTGAAATTTTAAATTTTCACCAAATAGATTTAAAAAAAACCTAGTAGTTTAGAAACTACATTCAATTTGCTATAGATTCTATTCTTACATATTTTTGAAATAATATAGATAACTTATTCAAATTTTTACATCAAATTGCCAAACTCTGATTTTTCTGAATTTTTTGTCACTTAAGGGCTCGTTTTTTCCATGATGATCTTGCACATACCCTATCTTGATGACCTTGTGAAGACTTGGAATGCTAAACTCTTGAGTGCTTGACTTGATAACATGTAGGCTTATGTTGCTTATATTAAATGAGGATTTGAAATCTTGTTTATATAGGCAATCCACTCAAATGACTATTAATTTGATCCCCAAGGCTGACATGGAAGAAATTTGAATTAAAAACCCACTTTACCTGCTCAAAACCTTAAAAATAGGCCAAATGGGACTCATTCACCATCCTGGGTGAATGAGTTGCACATGTATGGGAATCATTCACCTAAGGTTACAAATAGGTCCCACAGGGGCTATTTTTAGTCCTAAAGTGTTGAGGAGTTAAGGAATTAGGATTATATGTTGATCTTGTTAGGGTTTTGATTGAAATATGCCTTGGGATGAATAATATGGGGTCATAGGGACCTATTAATGATGATATAAAGGTCATAAATGCAATAGGGCCCAAAATCCAATGTGAAAGTGTAAATAAATACACTTTACAATACTAAATTAAGGAAAAATTGGGTCTATTTAGCTTAAAAGGGCCCTAAATCCCATGTGAATGTGTAAAACACATTACAACACTAGATTAGGGCCACTTTGTTTACAAGCCTCCTAAATTTAATGTGAAGATGTAAATAAATATATTTTACAACATTAAATTAAGGTAGAGTTAAGTTAATTTGGCTTAAGGATGGCCCAAGACCTAATGTGAACGTGTAAAACACCTCACAACACTAGATTAGCTTGACATTAAGTCTAATTTATCATTAATTATTCTCATATCAAGTGTGAATAAGGGATAATTTTTTCTACACTATAGGAGTTTCTGGTGTTGATTTTCTCTGCAAGTTCAGTTCTTATGTTGGAGTTCAATGGTAGTGCATCTCGATGCATAGGATGAAAGTATTATTTGGTTTTAAGGTGGTTGTGACAGTGTTGCAGTGTAGTATATTGATTTTGGAATAATATTGGATGATGTGTAGTGTTTATTTATGGTTTGTATGTTGTTTTTGGACCTGGAGAGGCATGTATGTCATCGCTTGTTAGTGTTAGTTCAAGTTTGGCCAATCTGGCATGATAGCGCTAATTGTAGAGGTTGTTTATTATTTTTGGATGTGATGAGTAGTATTTTAATATAGATTTAGATTCTATTTAAACCTTGGCATGGTCTACCTTCACTTCTTTCCACTATGGAAGTGTTTGGTGCCAACCTATTTTGGTGTTACACATTTGAGGTGCATGTGTTTCATTAAGGTTGACCTAATTAAGATTGTTTAGGTCGTGGATGGTATAAATGCAAGGTGAGGTGTTGGAGATGTTGTAGGGTGCGCAAATAATGTGAATGTGATCAAGTGTGGTGATTTGAGTGTAAGCTTAAATGCCTATGACTCCAGATGTAGTGAGCACAAGGTGTCTACTTTTTAGGTGTTCCTTAAGTTGTTGGAGATAGAGAGCCAAAGGTTGTAGATGGTGCAATGGTGGATTTTCCCATTTTTCTAAGATAATGAATCTCTCTATAATATTTTCTTCTATGCTTCTTTCTTTAGGGTAACGATCCCTTAGCAATGATCCTAATTGTATTTGATGTTGTTATTCATATATATGTGAGGTAATCCTCACCGTGGTTTTTCCCTGCTTAGGATTTTTAATATAAATTTGGTGTTCTATTGTGCATGGTTGTGTTTGTATTTTTTTTTCACACGTTTACATTTTGATAATGCTTAATGAGGGTTTAAAGAACTTGATAAGGGCTTGAAAGTTAATGAGGGATTGAATGTTTTAATGTACAACTGATTCACCCCCCTCTGAATTGTCCTGTGCATCTAACACTAGGAGCTCCCACTACATAAGTAATGTCAAATATTAAAAATGATCAAGGCATCCAAATATACATGAATAGAATCAAATATTTAAAGTGTAACAAATATCACGTAGTAACAAAGAATATCCAAAAATATATACAAAATGTGTAAATAAATATGCTGCAATATAACTCTCACCACTATTCTCCATAACTCTCCCAAGTTGTCCATGCCCAAAAAATTTAAGAGGTAAATGAACCTCCATATTTTTATAAGATAAAAATGAACAACATATAACCACAAACATAGTGATCACAATAACTCCACACAAACCTTAATTATAATTTCATGTGAATACAAATATCTAGGAAGAATAACATAACCAAAGAGAGAACCTACAAATCGAATAATGTAGCATGTCCTACAAATACTTCTAAATGCTCTAGATTTGATAAAAAATATCTCCATCATAAAACCATAAAGAGAAAATAATTATCTACATATAACCATAACCAAGATGTAAGCCTATCAATTCCCAAGCTAAGGGAATAAGCCTGATAACATATCCTCAACTCCTCATTAATGAACAATATCATAAATAACTCATATGCACAAGGAGATAATCATGCCAGCACTCCTCAAATAAAATACTATATTAATAGTCTAACCATAGCTTAGGATCTATATCCATTAGGGGATAATGCATAAAACATAACGCATCTAAAAGCTAAGAATGGGAAATACCTCTTAGATGACTATGTATTTAGTAGACTCTAAGTGACGAATGAGAATGATCCTCTATGATAAGCAAGTTGTCATGAATCAATCCAAGAAAAATCTCCTCTATAGCCGATCATGAGATCTTGTCCATATCTAGGTGTAGGATCCTTGGTCCTATAGACAAATATTTTGTCATCCAAGGTCTTTCTAGCACTCTTAGGGTTTCTCACCAAGAAAGAGAAAGATGGGCCAAAATGCAATGTTACACTCAAAATTAATGCAATATGGATGAAATATGGATGAAATATACCTAAATGCAATGTTTGAATGCAAGAAAATAATAATATTAATTGATTAATGAATGGAAACTAAGAAAATGAAGAATGCTTGAAAACACATTGTGTAATACAAAAACACCTAGAAATGAATGCAAAACTGAAACAAAAATGGATAAAACTGAAAGTGTGCACCTGAGATAATGAAGGAGGCTAGAAATGAAATTTGAAATTATATTGATTCTAGAAATTTAGCCTACTAGGACTCATTCACCATTTTGGGAAAATTAGTCCTAGTTTTATGAAACTAAGCTGAAACCTATTTTAGACAAACGGGTATCCAAAAATGTAGAAAACTTTGTTCAAGTCTAGAAATGGGAATAATTCTCCATCCATGGTGAATCAATCCACTTTTGAATTTCTAAGAATTCAAAAGTGGAAATAGTAGTCTCTTATCTGCACTTCAGCTCCTGACAGGTGTCCGCCTCCGAAAGTCTAATTCCAAAAACTGAAAGTGATTTTTTTTATATTTTGTCTTAGAAAATGAAGAGAAGACTTAAAAAATTTTTCAATGCAATATTCAATGATTGCTAAGTCCCCAAGATGTCTAAATTTGTGAACACACAAGAAGAGAAGGAGAAATGGTGGATGTTAGGGCATGGGGCTTTGCCTTGGTCAAACCCATTTTAGGTAATTAAACCAAACTAGAGAAATAATGTAATGAAGCATGAGTTAATTGATTCAATACCTTTCCATGATGTTTGATCTTGAATTTCTGCAACAAAACATGAAATTTTTTCCCTTGAATGTCTAAAAATTGTTATCTTAATGACTTGAAATGATTAAACCCTAACTTGCTTGACTTGAGATGGAAGAATGATGGATGAATAATGAAGAATGGTTAATATTTAGGGTTTATAGAGTTTATTTTATTGGAAATTCACCTTATTAGCCCATAAATTGGATCCCTAAGGCTGACATGTAAAAATAATAAACTTATATTCTAATTTTTCTCACTCAAAGGTCAAAATTGCACCAAATGGGATTCATTTGCCACCCATGGAAAATCAGTCCCACCTAGTAGGGACTCATTCACCATAGGTGTCAAATTATTCCCAGAGGGGCCATTTTGCCTGCTAAGATGCTAGGAAGTTAAGAAATAAGGTTTAAATGGTGACTATGTTGGGTATTTCATCAAATATTGCCTCAAGATACATGATATGGGGTAATAGGGGCCTATTAATGATTATGTAAAGGTAAATTATGGATTGGGACATATAAATCAATGTGAAAGTGTGATTAAATACACTTTTCAACACTAAAATGAGGTCCACATAGTCTAGGAAGGCACAAGAACTAATGTGAATGTGCAAGACACAAGAACATTAGTTTAACATTAAGTTTATTTTACAAGCCTTCTAGATTAATGTGAGGATGTATTTAAATACATTTTATCATGTTGAATTAGGGTAAAATGGGTTCATTAAGTCTAGAAAAGCGTGAAAGTCCTTTACAACACTTTACAACACCTTTACAAGACATTGTTAAATGCATTTGAAAGGGTACAAGACCTAGTGTGGATGCATAAAATTCCTCACAACAGTAAATTGAGGCCTCATTATGTCCAATTTATCATGAATTATTCCTATGTCAAGCAAGTTTCCTTTTTTCTACAGTACATGTCCTCCTAAAACCTTATCAAAGTGTAATCATCTCAACGTATGAACTCAATAAATAAGAGATATCCTAGCCTCACCCAAGTCTCCAAGTATCCATGAGCACTTGAAACTAATCAATCCATGCTAAGCTCCAACTATAACATAGCACCATCATGAAGTTATAAATAAAATGACCAATGTACTTAGTACTAAGAGAACCAATGAGATCAATGTCAAAGATCTAATTATAGAATCATGGATCCAATCATGATAAATTTATTTTCAACCAAGAATATTACCTTCTATGAGCTCTCACTATATTTTTATATGATGCTTCATATCCATTATTGTATGGAATGTTAGTGTTGGTTACACCTAGACTCCATATTATGTATGTTAAAGCTTATAATGCATATGCGATTTCCTTGAGTTTACACAAAGATGTGGGTGAGATGTTGGTCTTGGGTAATTTTTTTCCCTCAACATGTGATAATTTAAAATCCCTTGGTCTATTTGAGAATATAAATTTATACATGACCTAGTGAATATAATTACTAAGTCCCTATTTTAAAAAATTAAGAATATTATAGGGTTACTCCATGTAATAAAAATATAGGTCAAATTCATAGATGCATGATCCATTTGGTAGGTCTTCTATCCCTCCATCCTTTACTATTATACCTAACAATTGTTTAGAATATTTAAATAGTAGATTATTGAATAGCAATTTGAGACTTTTGATCTAGTCATAATTACTCACATATTTCTTCATCATCTACAACTTTTTGGTTGCATTGTACATTTATTACATGGTATACCATTGGATTCTCTCAATGTGGGAAAGAAACAACATTTGTAAATTACATCGTAATAGAAATTTGTTTTAGATCTCAATATGCATCACACTTTTATCTATGAGGTTTCCACATTTTCATCATGTCATTTTTTTGTCCTATTACTTGATTTTTGGACCCAATGAACTCACTAGATAAAAATCACATCATTCACACATAATTTTTTAATTCTTGTTCACTTCTTATGATGTTAAGGCACCTCTTGGTGATGTTATCTTTAAAGCATTTAATTAGTATTGAGTGGTGCTATCTAAACATCTAATCATTCTTAAAATATTCTATGGAGATTAAATGAAACACAAAATCAAATCCAAAATTAAAATTCAATCAATCAATTTAACTTGAGATGAAAATCTCATAAAAGACATAAGTATATTTATCTCAAAGATATTTTTTTACAAATATATAAGATGCAATACTTTTAAAGCTTTATTTATAAACATGTTAATTTTAATATTAATATTAATATTTATTTTTATTTAATTAAGTCAAGAGGCTTCCTACAGTCACATAATGGAATGAAAAACTTGAGTAAATTTTTATTCCTTGAATTTATTTTGACATGCACAATTGGCAGTCAAAATGGAAATGGACAAGATTGTGATGGAAAAGATATGAATGAGTCAATATTTTTAAGTTTTAAAGCAGATTTTAAATCTATGAATGATTTTAGCATGTGAACCATTTCATGCAAAAAATGGTTTTAAATCAATTTGATATCTTTGTTTTACATTCATACAGGACAATGTGAAAACCACTCTACCGAGCACTACAAAAATATGAAGGACATTCAAGAGAACAAGTCAAAATGATGGAAGTCTAGGTATGTTGTAGAATTTTGTTTATACATGATTCCCCTTTCTTTTTAGATCACAACTGGAAGGAATTAGAATGAGAGGGTTTTCAATGATTTCTTGGTTATACTATACTGTTTTGGTTGAGTTTTCTCAACCAAAACACCATCATAACCACCTCTATGATACCATCATGTTTCATTCTCTCTATAGTGAAAAATCTCTAACCTTTGCATTCCATGGGATGACAGCCATAGCATCTCAGTACAAAATTTTGATTTTTCATTTTATTTGAATCTTTTTCCTTTCCTCCTATCCCATACAAACTTGCAATGTGACACATCACATGGATCGGTTCTTTTATTTCTTCTTCCCAATAAAAATATAGTGACTTCAATGGATCTAATAAATTTATGTTACTTTGAGTGCTTTGAAAGAGAAGTTTATAGGAATCATTTCTTCGCTTTGCATTCTATTATTGTCTTTATTGTTTGTTGTTTTAAGCTTGGATTGAATAAAATCCCCCTGTCATTAAATCTTCAATTATAAGTGTTTTAAGTTGTATGGCATGGCCTATGAACATGGTTTTAATTTTTTTAATGGTAGCCATGGCATAAATGTCAAGCTTCTTTCTTTCGATGGAGTCTGATTTTTAGAGTCATTTCACTTTGTAGAGCTCTTTTTCCTTTCACTACGATTGCTTAGATAAAGAAAATCATGCATGGCTAGGTTTCTAGTTAACATTTGAAAGAAAACATGTTAAATCCTTCTCTAGCCCACAGAGGCTTTGTATCTACTTTCCTTTCCTATCTTCTGCTACATTTATGACCATTTCTTTCCTCATCCAGTATTAGGATTATGATTCACTAGGCTACAAGCACAAGAAATGATGTTTTAGCCATAGAATAAGTTAGATATCTTCTTTTTGATATTGTCATTAAATTATTTTACTTTCTAAGTCTGAGCCTTCATTATGTTTGGCCTTCATATTGAAATCTTCTAATAGTTGTACTTCTGGATTGTGCCTCTTTGTGCTTCTCTATATTGTCAAGTGAGAATAGTGAATACAAATGCATGCTTGATTTCTCCACTAAAAAAATATACATCTAAGAGGGAACAACCTGTGCAATGAGTGACCTACTATCGTTAAATCATTTCACATGAATGATACAACAATATGTAGTTGGATACAAAATTCTTATATTATATTGTAATACGTTTCCTACTAATAGAAGAATATGATAATATTGTATTTATTAATGTCTTTCAATAATTTATTATTATAATAAATCTTAGTGTTATTATTATTAATATTGAAATTTAATATTAATAATTATAATTAATTTAATTATAGTAATTATTATAATAAATTATTATTTATATAACATTATTATTCATATAAAATACGTCGAGAGTTATCCTTTTTTAGGAACCTATTTTCATCATTTTTTCTCAATACAATAGGTTCCTCGATAATGATAAATATCAACATATTTTATATATGTTAATATTTAATATATGTATGCTAGTTGTAGACTTGACAAAAAAAATCTACACCGGAAGATGCCATTCACTTCATGAAAACCTTGTCACTCAATTTTGAGCTATACATTGTGTTGGGGTGGGTGAATGAGCATGTGACTGGTGTGGCCTACAGGGACTACATTAAAGAGAATATTCTTGCTCCCTTTAGAATCAAAGGAATACAGTTGGAGCACATGATGGGAGGAGAAGGAGGTTATGTAGCATGGTCACAATAGAGAAGACAACCTATGGATCTCCATATTCACATTTCTTGATGTAGTATCTTATATACCCAATTTTACTTCACCCTTGTCCATCTTTGTAAATATATTTTTATCCATATTAAAATAATAGTCATCATAAATTTTTGCATTTTTCAATTGTGTCTTTGATATAGTGGCTTGTTCATGTTGGTGTATCCTTGAATCTTTCATTCATTAGTAGATTTTTTATATTTAAATAAACATAAATAGTTTTGATAGTTGATTGAGGGTGAAATTGTTGTGAGACATTTGAATGTCATGGGATTCATTCAATGAGTGGTATCTATTTAAGATCTCAACCCAAATCTATTTCCATTTTAAACATTTATTTAATTGAAATTATTAACATCAATCATATTTCTTACTTGATGTAGGATGTTGGTGTGTAAGATATTTTGAGTATAGTATACTACTATATATATCCATCCAAATATGACCATCATGTGTTACTCATGATTTATTTGAAACTAATAAAATTTTACCTTTTATGAGATCTCATTATATTTTTATATGATGTTTCATTGTATTTTTGTAGGAATATTAGTGTTTATTACAATTAGACTAGATTATGTAGCTTAAAGTTTAGATTATCTATGCAATTTTATTGAGTTTAGACAAATTTGTGGGTAAGGTAATGATCTTAAGGTATTATATTTCTCTTAACATGATAAATTTATAACCCCTTGGTTCATTTTAGGATTTTAATTTAGACAACACTTGATGAATAAAAAAATTTAGCCTTTGTTTAGACAAATCAATAATATTAGAGGGTCACTCAAAGAAATTCAAAACTTAGATTCTATTTATAGATAAAAGATCTAGTTAGTATTATCTATCCTTTACTAGTATACCTAATAATATTTTAAAAAACTATTAGTGATATCAAAGGAATTATTGAAGAACACTCTAAGAGAATTGATCTAATTATAATTGTTCACACATTTTTTCATGATATTCAACTTGGTTTATATTATAAAATTAGTACATGTTGTTTCTAGATTACATCCTCAACAAAAATGTTTGTTGGATCTAGATATGCATCACACTCTTACCTATGAAGTTTTCAATTATTCATCATGTCATATTCTTATCTTATCACATAGGTTGTGCACCCAATGGCATCACTAGATAAAAATCACATCTTTCAAAAATCATTTTTCATTATTCTAGATCACTTTCTACAATTTAAAGTAACCTTTGAGTGATTTTATCTAAGAACTAAATTCACATGATTAATTTATTTCTACACCTACCCATATATAACTATTGTACACTTGGATTTGATTGTTTCCACACCGAGGATCATTTTGTGGACACAAGGTTGATATTGTGGTTGTGGAATTGAACCATACCTTTCCAAATTTCCAAATTTAGATTAGGCTAACCAAGCCCCATTATTTTCTCACACTAAGTTGACTGAGTATACACTTTACAAAATTTGATGCTATGTGCTAGTACTCAAAACTCATTCATTAACATTCTTTTGACAATTTTGAAATCCACAAGTCCTTTCTCATTCTAGTTCATTAAAAGAGCAATCAATAGTGAAACCTTTAGATTTTGTACACTAAAAGGAATAGCAAATTTGTATACATCATTTTAAGGCACTTGCTTGTTGTTCTCAAAATTTTCCACACTTTTTGAAGGTTGACCGAAGAGAATATATCTTCTTGCAATGCAAAATCAGTCTTTTTAGATAATTTTAATAATTGCTAACCCTAAAAAACTAGAGAAAAACAGAGTAAACAAAAATCAACCAAACAAACCACTAAACAGAATTCCACATTACATATGGTCAAATCCAATATAGAGGATAAATCTGCAACTATGTGCTTGATCTAGTCTCACAAATTTGATCCCATATAGAATAAACATTCAACACAAAATTACAAAAGTTTCACCTCTACAGAATATTCTCGAAATTGGCACCCCTCTTCTGAACTAAACGATAGTTATGGCAGCATATATTTGACAAACACATTACAACCAAATTCTAGAATCTTTACTAACATATACATTCTTAGATCATAAAACTAAATGACCTTTCCATTCGTTAACATTGTTAGACAGCCGTCAGGTCATAATCAGGCCAATTCTGGATGCTCCTTGCAACCTCGCTAAGATTACCAGCTGCAATATACTCAAAATCATTTTGTAAAGGCCGAGTGTTGAGTACATACGCCCACGTAATATTTTCTGCCGTCAATCGCATGAAAAAGGAATGAGCTCCTGGGGCCCCTCCATCGTGCTGAAAGCTTCTTATTTTCCCCTCTCCATCCACGCTAACAAACACAAACAGTCCCTTCGAGTGATCGAACAGAATATCCCCTTTCAAATACCTCTTCGCAGGCATGCCTGCATTAAGCATGGCGGACACCATATCCTCCTGCAGAATCGCCGGCTGCCGGAGCCCATCGATATGGTCTACAAATCTCACAATGTCGCCGGCGCTACCGATCCAGCCGCCAACGGAATCCAAGCTACTGTAGTCCAGGCTGCCGTAGCTCTTGTTGACGAAGCCCTCGCCGGGAAATATGGAGACCCACAGATTGTCTTCTCCGTTGAAACCGTAGTACCTAACCTCCTTCTCTGCCCGTCGTTGCACCTGCGTGTGCCCCAATTGTATGTCCCTGATACCTAAGGGAGCAAGAATATTCTCTTCAACGTAGCGCCCGTAGGCCGTGCCGGTCACATGCTCGATAACCCGCCCCAGAACGATGTAGCCGAAGTTGGAATACTGCATGGCCGACCCGGGCTCAAAATCCAGCGGCAGGGCTTTCATGAAGCGAATGGCGTCTTCCGGCGTCGGAGGCGGCGGCTTGTCCAGGGCTTGAGCGGCGTACAGGGTCGCCGGCTGCCCGACAATATCGATGCCGGTCGACGTCCGGTCCCAGCCGCCGGTGTGCTGCAGCAGGTTCTGTACTGTGATATTCAATAACCGTCTGTCCGCGGTGGCGCCCCTGGGCGGTTTGAGATGTTCGAGAAAACTGAAGGGTTTGTCTTGGAGACTTAGCTTTCCTTCCTGAATAAGCTTCATGATGGCGGTCCCTGTGATGACTTTGGAGATGCTGTTATATCTCATTATGTTGTCTGTGCGGAGGAGATCTCCCGTCTCTTGGTTGGCTACTCCGAAGGCTTTTGAGTATTTCAGTTGGCCGCCTTTTGCCACGGCTAGTTGGGCGCCCGGGACATTGCTGTATTGTATGAGCATCTTCATTACTGTGTCAAATCTCTGCATCTCTGGGTAATCATTGTGCGCGTCGGAGAGTCCAAAGATGGCATTTGAGAGAAACAGAAGGAAAACAAGGATCGCGAGTGGTACTACCATTGTACTCGATCTGAAAGAAACTCTGTTAAACTCCCTCAAGACTTCCAAAATTCTCCGTTTTATTTTGGAGGATTTTTCTTCCTGAACATGCATGCTTGATATGCTCCTGTGAACCTTAATGAAGAAAATTTCCGCAGAGCTGCAATATTGATGATGCTATAATAATATTACGTATTGATGACATTTCTACAGTTCATCTGAATAGATTTTGATTAAAATTCTATAGTTTTAGACAAGCATCATTTATATATATATATATATATATATACAATTGACTTTATTTTTGAACAGATAAGTGAGTGTTCATTAAAAATATTAGTGGTGATAAGCATCTTTTTATCTTTTGTGGTGATCAAAACGATGGAAGATTTGACCCTTTTTTTTAATTAATTAAAATTCAAAAATGATATATTTAAATTCCAATGGATTGATAAATATTATTAAATGTGCATTTTGAATAGATATAATGTCTAATAAAGAAAAGATAAAGGTAGTAATATATATATATATATATATATATATATATATATATATATATATATTTGAAAATAACATTGAAAAAGAGGGAGAAAATAATTTATGATTATTAATTTAAATTTTGTTATTTTATTTTTTTAAAATGAGGTGTTTATATTATCATTTATAAAACACTGTTATGCATGTTCATAAAAAAAGATAGATAGAAAAAGTCACACCCTAAACGTTTCAATGAAGAAGAAGCTTGGAACAAAATACAATTACATGAAACTACTAGATGGTGAGAACAATAGCACTAGGGGAAGGAGATGGATCCCACCCATCCAATTTGCCCCGTCCATCAACAAGATCCAAAGTGTCTATAAATAGGTCCACCCATAATTATCTTCATTAACTTAACCATGTTTTTTATTAAAAGATTATGATGAAAATAATATATAAAATAATTTATATATACTCTTATATTTTGATGAACCTTCTTGTTCTATTTTCCTCCTAGGGTTTTGAGACCAGAGAGGTTATTTAGGGTTCCAATTTAAGTTTGGCATGTTGAATATTAATTTTTAATGTTAAGTATTTATATTTTATATTTGATGGTTAGGGACACATAAACAAAATTAATATTAAAATTAATTTATCTATCTATCTAGAGTTAAAATGTTCTTTGGTTGGAGAGAGAGAGAGAGAGAGTTATGTCTAGGTTATTTTAGATAGTATTATGTCTAGGTTATTTCTTTTTGGCATGTGCTTTGGTGCCCTAATCTAAATATTTCTAGGCTACATTAGACTAACAAAGTCCCTTAAGAGCCTTTAGATAAATAAAGTGCCAATATTTTGGATGGATATGTTGGACTTAGAACATAAATATTGATCTAGAGTTAGAATTAGGGACTATGTCACAATAGATTTAGTGCAACTATTGAAATAGGAAACATATATGGTGGATTCACTTAGATATTTTGTTTAAACTAAATTTTTGGAAATGCTAAATATTTAGTGTTTCCAAACAATTTCACATAGAAAGAAATATTGTTTAGACTTAGGAGCTTTTAGTATTTTGACATTTATCAAATGTATAGGGCAATAAAATGTCAAATATTTATATAACCATAAATTATCCAAGTGGTAGTGACACATCTAGTGGGTTCATACAATAAAATAAATACTATCTACCTAGTGAGGGAAAGATAGGGAGTGTTGTGTTGAACGTAATCCCTTCATCAAAGGTTATATTTATCTCAACACTTGGAGGTGCATTACGAGTAACTTCTTGAATGACTATTTATCTAATACACCATAAGAGAGTGGTTGAAGGTCTAAGTAACTAAGAAATATAGGCTCTCTACTTAGGTATCATCAAACTACCACAAGGGTATGTAAGGCCTAATTTTTTAATACTAGTTGATCTACAAGCATGGGATCTTTGTATGAAAATATTCCTCCACCTTGTGTCCTAATAAATTAGGGGCATAGGAATGTGCCAAACATGATGATAGTTAGATTGGGGTACTTTATTTCTCTCCTCTATGTATACCTCATTAGAATGTAGTGTTGAGTTAATCCTCTAGGGTAATGAAATCCCTAGAAAAAAATCCTAAAGGGAAAGAAATACTAGGAAATTTTGATGTAAAATATTGCATTGTGTGAGGAGAGAACAAATGTGAATCTAGTACTCTTAGGCTATAATCCCAAAAAGGGAGTGTAAAAATTTTGATCCCTAAATTGATCTAAGGCTGCAAGAGGCGATAATATTTTCTAAAAGTTCCCAATACACAACAAACAATTAATTTACCACTACTTCAGTTAGCTACAACTAATACTAGTAGAAAATAAAGTCTTTGGAGCAATGCTAGGAGAAGGATATATTAGTAGTTTTAATTTTGTTTTGTATTCAAGTTATGATAAAGCTGCCAATTTTTTAATAAATAACACACCAATCAAACCAATTAAATTACTACAATAGAACAAGCCAAATAAAAATTAATCTAATAAACTATTTATAAAATATAACATTGAAATACAAGACATATATTCCATTTTTTAGATGCATAGATAAACTTCCAAAAATTAAAAAATATACCTATCATGAAACCAATGGTGCAGGGGATAGAGCTACAAAATTACAAATAGATAGGCCAAAATAGAATGCTTGAACATGAAAAAGTTTTTAATTAATTATAATGCATTTAATATAGATTCTCTATGATGATTCATGAATTAAAAAAATTAGTTAGTTAGAGTGCATTTAATCTAGTTTTACTATGATAGGTGGCAGTTTTGACAACATCTACACTTGTAAAATTAATCTCTATTAGGAAACAAAGAGTAGAAATTAAAGAAATGATGAAAAATGATTTAAAAAAATAATCTAACATATCCCTAATGTACTATAGAATTCTCATAACACAAGATGGAATTTCCAAGATGTAGAAACATGTGTTGAATTAAGATAGAGTTACTAACCATGCTTATTTAATGCAATAAAGAAGCTTATTCCTACACAAATAGAAGGTAATTAGATTATAATAGTATGAAAACCTATAAAATCAACTCCTTGTTAGAAAATTAAGTGTTAGACAACCAAAACCTACTAAAAAATGTCTTTACAATGTGCTAGATGTAATTTCCATGTTATAGGATGAAACTAATAGATTAGTGAACACATGAAATTGATTAGTGAAAAGGGACACGGGTCCCATTGGGAATACCAAAAAATATGCAAGTGAAAGTGACTTTAAAGGAATAATCTATGTGAACCGTCAATTTTGAGGAGTTCTATGGACTTCTCTTGTGCTCTTAGGATATTTCACCTAAAAGGAGAGAGATATAACCCTAAAATTAAGGTGGTTCACTCAAACTAAGGAATGTAAGATGGAACTATAAATAAATACAATAATGTAAATGCAACTAAGTGATGTAATTTACTGATTATGAATGTAAAACTAATGAAATGTGCAATGTTTGAAAACATGGTGAGGTATACAAAAATGAACTAAAAACATAAACTAATGCAAATAGAAATGAAAGAGGCTAAATAGAGTGCACCTGGGAATTGGATGTTAAATCTAGAAGGCTCTGAAAACTGGCATAAATCACTATAAATCACTAATGGGACTCATTCTCCATTGATGGAAAATTAGTCTTGCTACTAACAAAAAAACCTAAAACTTATTTATGATAGTTGGGAATTGGATTCTGACAAAATCAACTCATTTAACCCTTAGTTGGGACTCATTCACCACTGATGGTGAATTAGTCCTCCTTCAAAATTATGTAAAATCAAAGGTCAATTTTGTAGTTATAGAATCAAATCCATAGAAAATTGACTATAGGTTGTCTCCAAGGTTGAAATAGGGTTTAGTTGACTTGAAACACTTTGATAACTTTTTTTCCACTTTTCAACACCTAATTGCTTAAAAAAATTGCATACAAAAGTCTACAAACACACATGCAAAAGGGGAAAGTGGTTAAGGGTTAGATTATAGGGATTTTCCTTGGTCAACTCCCATTTTGGTAATTAAATCCTTAATAAAGAAATGAAATGAAATGATCAAGCAATGATGAATAAACACCATGCAAATGTCCTAAACTCACGAAAACCTTGTTGAAGAAGTCTAAATATATGTCAATGGCTACTCCAAGATGCTTGATGTTTTCTTGATTTAATGATGCTTGAACAAATTAGTGAATGAGTGAACTTGATGAATTATTGAATGAATGGGGCTTAAAATGAGAAGAAAAACACTTATTTATACACACTTATGCCCTAATAACCTAATAATACATCATCATAGGCTAACATAAGGTATTTTTGAATAAAAACCTCAAAGGAAATTTGAATTATTTTGAATTTGGAGCCAAGAGGGACTCATTCACCACCCATGGCAAATGGGTCCCACTCTAGGCTTGTAAGTGGGTATCAAGAATTAAGTTGCATTTAATGTTGTTTGATAGGTTTACATTAAAAAATACACTTAATTAAGTCTTATGAGTGCATAAAGGGGTTATATAAAGCATAATAAAGGTATAAAGAGTGATGACAAGTCTAGAAAAGCATGAAATCTTGTTACAAGACTTTTAAAATAGGACTTGATAAGTGATGAAAAGGTGATTTTTAGGTGAATTGTAATGAGAAGAGTCTAGAAAAGTGTAGAAATGTGTTACAAAACTTCACAAACCTTCACAAGATGTCATAATTTGAATGTTTAGGACCTAATGTGAATGCATAAGGTACATTGCAACATTAAATAAAAGTAAGATAAGTCAAATATCACAAGAGAAATACCTAACTAACCATGAAAATGTCAATATCCATTTTTCTATGGTACATTTATCCCCCACTTTAGTGAGAGGATGAACTTGCTTTAAACTCACACTAAAGTAGCCATGCATATTGAGAAGGAGGTCCAAATGCACTTATGTTAGCAAGATGGAATGACAATGATCAAGAGGGATGATCAAGCCCCCCAGATGAAGATCCCATAGAAACTAAACATAAGAACAAAGGAACACATGCAAAATAGAAAGAAATAAGGGAGAGGAAAAATAAAAGGTTGGATCAAGCTTCAATCGTTTGTTTAGCTAGGCTATTTGTCTAAAAAAGAGAATGTATACTCACTTTGGGGTGATGAAACTCATGGCGGTCTGCCAGGTGAAAAGACCCAAAAGGTGAGAAACATACACTATTTGGTATGCACTCACAAACACATAGGTGGTTATGGGGAAAGTCATGCCATAGAACGGGCTTCCCACTCAACCATATCAAAGTTATACCTCCTGATAACTTTAACAAGGTGCCAAAAAGGACAATGTTGGTTTGTGCTTCATGAGACAAGAAAAGCTATGTACACTTAGAACTCCCAAAAAAATGCAAAGGTACCATAGGAATGCAAGTTGTGTTATGCAAGGTGGAAAATATGTAAATTGAAAAAATGAAAAAGATGTTCAAAGGAGTCTTGTTAAGTTCATGCAAGGTCTATCACTTAGGGAACATTGTGTCTAATGTCTCCAAGAGAGGACCAATCAAAGAATAGAATATTCACAACTTAGGGGATGCAATGTGTTGCATTAGGACACTAAGAGGAATGCAATATGCTAAGATAGATCACACTTATGAAGGACACCACACCCAATATCATCCAAAAAGTGACAAACACATCGTATGAAGTAACAAGGCTGCACTAAGAACCAAGAATGTGAATGAAATGATGCCAATGTATTGTTAATTTTTGGTAGCTTCAGGGGATATTTTCTCCTTAATTAAAGCCAGGTTGGCCTACATATTGTAATTAATATTTTATATTTTTCATCTCTAAGGGAGTTGACCTAGTTGAAGAGTCACCTACTTTTGTAAATATACAAGGTGGTGATCATTCATCAAGTCATTCTCATATTCAATTCACATTCTTTTAAGGAGTTCACACTTAGTAGCAAATAAATTTTTAGCAGTAGACCATTCTCAAGGACAATCATATTCATTTGTATCTTTTCATCAAGGAGTGATGCTATTATTCATTGTATTAATTCAGCCTTGAGTAAGGCCAAACTTGTAAGAAGATTTATACTCTTATTAATTCAATATATTGCAGATATATTTTGTTGGGTTTTTCTCCCTCAAGTAGGATGGTTTTCCCAGGGTAAATTGCTATGTTTATTGTTCATGTGTGCATTTTTTTCTTTCTATTAAATATAATCCTAAAAATAACATGGTATCAGAGTAGGTTTAAGCAAAGATCTGATCAGATTTAAGCAATCAAGATAATTCATTTATCTAAGGTTGTCTATCATAAAGGACCTTGGTAAATTCAAGAAAAATCTACTTTGATAAGAAGACATTGAATTGAACCAGTCTTAAGGAGAAATCATGGCCTATTGTATAACTTTTAGGAAGGATCACAACTATCAACAAGGGGTGAGATCATCGCTAGGTGTAAGAAGCATAAGGAAGCATGATAAGACAAATCTAGTAAATATTATATGCCAATTTGGAATTGAAAATGGAGGCAGAAGTATAATGAGGTTGTCTCAGAATATAAGGTGACACCAAGAACAAATTGTGGTTATTGGACAATGTGGCAAGAAGTTCTAAATAATAATAAAAAAATAATTGCTATAAATAATACTCATAAGTCTACCACTAAGATTATATGAATCAAATTATTTCCAAAGTGTAATGAAACAAGCACATAAGCCTGTGAGGAGACTGTGTGGCACATACAGTGTCTCCATTAGGTTTAATAAAGCTTGTATTTATGTTCAAGCTAGTTATGTTCTTATGAAGAATCGCTATTGAAGAATCAATAAAATAGTCAACATGGCTCTCCTTGTTATAGGGTGTTTCCTACATGGTAGCTATCTATAGGGTTGATCCCTCAAAGCAACGAATATTTTCTAGCTTATGTGTAGCATCATGGAAAGAACGAATTTATCTTCTACAAATGGGTTCTTCTTATTGGTGTTATTCTAGTGAGATATTTTTGTTAGCTACAATTGGTGTTTTCTTGTGGCATCATCTCAATTCTGAGTTATTATTGCAGAAAAAAATCAATCCAAATTTGTATCCATCATATCTAGTTGTATCCCCTTTGGTGTTAACCACTCATTGTTGATTCATGTGTGGTTTCTTGTGTGATTTACCATTAAGTGAATAAATGGCTTGATAAACATAAAGTCTTCAAGATGTAAAGGTTATTACATAAGAGATGTAAAAGATTCGATGGTAGGAAATAGATATCATCTAGAGTCATGCAAATCATGCTTGGCTTTATCAAATTTTTCTTTAAGGTGGAGTTGTATTGTAGTAGAAGCTTATCTAATTATGGTCCTGCATAGGGCTAGATATATTATCTAAAAGGAGAAAATATTTAACAACTGAGAAGAAATTGCAAGACAAGTGCTTGACTGCATCTATAGAATTGACCAATGTAAAGAGATAATTATTTTATGTTTGTACCTTTGAATAATGATGTAGCTAATTCATGCACTAACATTGGGAATAGTGAATCATGTATGCTTCTAGCATTGGTCTGGATATTTCTCTTTAGGGTAGTTTTATTCTATGAACCATTAGTAATCTCTCTAAAATGCTTCCAGGATAGATCAAGGAGCAAATGGATGATGAGAGACTGCATAAGGAATTCAAGGGAAGAGGAGCTTGAGGCATCCTATGAGGAAGTGTGTAGGCTGAAGAAATGGTATCAATGGAGACATAGCTTGCAGCCATGGGATTAAGGTGGTGGCACATAACTTCACTGGAGACATCTCTCGAAGAGGAAGAACCTATACAAATTGAAATTAGTTTCTTCAAATAGGAGGAAATAATATTCAAAGGAAGTTTGAAAAACCAACAGAGGCAACCTTGGGGGTATGTGCAAGATCATCATGGAAAGAATAGGCACTTAAGTGGCAATGAAAATTTTAAAAAATCAAAGTTAGGAAAATTGACGTAAAAGTTTGAATAAGTTATCTATATTATTTCAAAAATATGTAAGAATAGAATCCATGAAAAATTGAATGCAGTTTCTAAACTACTAAGTTTATTTTTCTAAAACAAAAATCTATTTGGTGAAAATTTGAAATTTCAATGCAGTAGTACTTAA